>JARHVA010000827.1:1040000-1432500 GCA_037957365.1 Torreya grandis
ATGAACACATAAATAATACATAGGATAAATTTAAATTAATCTAAATAACCCTAATAAAATTAATTCTCCAACACTACACCTTAAACTTAATTTGGGGTTATAAAAGTGGATAAAACTTTTTTACAAACAAGGAAGGGAGTTTAAATTACATAATACTCCTCCTTAATAGAAAATTCTTTCAAAATTAATTAGAATAATCTAAGAAAATAAACAAGATAAGGTGTCACCAAAATTTTCAAGGATGAAAGTGTGGTCATAAAAAATATCTAAGAATCCTCTTCAGACAATGTGGTCAATCCCATGGAACAAAAACCAGTAAGAAGGATAAATGATCCATGAAACCTTGCAAAATAAAGAAGCCAACTCTAGTATTTTAAGTTAAGTAACCAATATGCCAAAAAATACAAAATACATACATAATGTAATAAAATTAAATTTACAACAAGGAAAATGAAGCAAAGACATCTTACATCACAAAGTGCAAAACCCTACATGAAAAGGAAGTTAATAAAAATAATAAAAGCATATTTCCTTTGCAACATAAAAAGAAAGGAATGCATAACAAGATGCGTTTATCAAAATAGAGACAAAGAATATGTGTCACTTGTAAAATATATTCAATATAAAGTAATAAAATAATTAGTGTAGGAAGACATATCAGAGTCTCAAGAATATCATTATTTTTAGGAATCCAAATTATTTTTACCTTAAAATTAGGTGTCTTAGTAGTTTTCCAAAAATGTAAAGTGTCACAAGTGGATTTACGACAAGATTTGTATGGATAAAATTTATAACATTTAGAGATATGATATCCATGTTTTCTATAATACGCACAAGATTTATCATTTTTATCCAAATAATGGGAATTATAAGCATTATAATCAAATTAAGTTGCATTATAAGTCCTTCGATGTGGAAGACATTATGATGTCAAATTTGCATTAGAAGCATTTGAATAATTATAACTAATACCTTTACAATTTGAATTATAATGAATCAAAAGATGTTCAAAAATACCATCTTGACACTTACCAAACCCACCGCCTAAATATGCCATAGAGTTCATAATGCATAAACTGGGATTAGTAAGAGTGTTCAAAGGAGTGAAAGTTAATGTAGGAACATAATGAAGTCTACCATTAGATACATTAACATGTGTGATAGATGTAATTTTTAATTTAGAGTGTCAATATAAGATTGCACGGTTATTATTTGCTCAATAAAAGAGGTTTGCAAAGTATTTAAAGTGTCATTTTGACATGCAATTCGGTTCTTTAGAGTAACTATTTCATCATTTTTAAAAGTAATTTATTTACGTACACTTATAAAAATCTAAAAAATGGCCAACTTTAAAGATTAAGCAAGTTGAATTTATAAAAAAATGATGATTAACTAAGCATTAAAATAAGCTTAAACACTTATAAAAACAATTTATTGTATTTGTTAAAGCAATTAACTTGTAAATGTATGCCCTCACCAAAACACCCAATGAATTTTGCTTATGATTTAATATAAAAAACCAATGCATTAATCAAATCATAAAGTCCAAATTAATTTAAAAGTGTGATATTTAATTTGTTTGATTTTAAAAAAAAAACTGCTTTATTCAATAATAAAGTGGTAAATTTTAATACATAAAAGAAAACATATGAAACTCAATATCAAATTAAAGATTTGATATTTAAAATAAATCAAATCAAATATTATAACCAACTTTTAAAACCAAAAACATATATTATCTCCTTGTTCCTTTTTAAATTAAACAAATTGAGGTATATGACAACATATTTAAAAGATAAACACAAGTTTTAAAATTTTTTTATTGAAAATCATGAAAAACACATTTTAAAACTTAAGAGAGAAAAGAAGCATGATAAAAAAAAATTGATATGCTACAACATAAAGTAATATGGTGCCAATTGGTATCCAAGGAATGGAATAAATGAACACATTCACAATATAAAAGTTAACATGACTATAAATCAATTGACAAGGATGCCACTTGGAATTTCCAAAGCTCACCTTAAAAAAATTTGAGAACTTATCATATCAAAAGGAATAAATTATTTCACTACCACATAAATATGAAGGAACTCATCTACTAATATTAAAACATGAATGCAAAAGGATTTAAAATCAACAAAAGTCACAAATTCCAAAAGCCAAGAATCAAGTAAATGATAGAGATAAACTTGGTAACACATTACTCACAATAAAAATGACTTATAAAAAAATGTTACAATAAAATTAATGGATTAGGATAAAAAGGGTTACAATAACAATAATGGCTAAAAATGGTACAACCACGATGCAAACTAGCTTGATTAGAAAAATGTGAAATGATAAAAGTATTATTGAAGCATTATAGAAGTAAAACTCAAAGCTATACAAATATAACAAGATAAAAATAATATCCAAAAAATCTCTAAAAAATCAATGGAATATGGAAATATATTCTCATTAATTGATACCCTTCATGGGAGGGAATACTACCTCAAGACGAAACTTATTGAAAATTTGAGAATCAAGCTTGAAAATAAAATTACAGACTTAACATTCTTAAAAAGATGTAATAATAATGTTTTTATTAATTTTATTAGGGTTAATCATTATCTTTGTTGTTCAAAAAATGTCTCCATCTTGAATCAAGCCAATCTCTCTTTATTAAGGTTTTTAATCTATCAGTAGAGAGCAGAGATTAACCTCCTATCATCTAGTCTCAAAGACTTACACCTAGAACCTACGTCTAAATTGAGGATAGATCTTTAGATTAGTCTGGACATTTATTCATTTTTTAGAGATAAAGGTTTAAAATTATAGGTAGAATATAAGCACAAGCATAAGTTCTACCACTTCTATAAATCTACTCTAACTCTTCATTGGTTAGATGTGAGTAGTTTCTTCAACCTGTTATCTCCCTCTAATTCTCCCAACCAACACAAACCTATTGCTTTGAATACCAAGTCTATTAGAATATATAAAAGCATGATCCCTTCCAATAACTCTCTAGATGTATCCACACTATGCTATGTGAGGAATCATTACTCTTTCAAGGAATTATTGTAGTTGAGAACTATTGATCGATATTTAGCCCTTTTTTCAAAGGCATTAGAAATTTTCTAGGTTGATTTGATGCTTCCTCACTTTAATTAAAAATTTTGGTATGCACCTACCATGACTATATGTGATCTTGGATGAAAAAATCATGTTATTCCTCCATGATTTGAGCCTTTCCAATGCTATTCCCATCCCCTAGGCATCCTCTATTTCCTCTAACAGTCTTCTTTTCTTGAATGCTATTGCTTTTAACTCAAGTACACCTCTTGGTTGATATTTTCCCCTTATACTAGTTGTTTTACAACATAAAATTAATCTTGGTAATATTTTTAAATTCATTTTGTTCCCTTCTATCATTGATCAATTCTCTCCCTTTCTTGTCAACCTGACATCCTCCCTTATGTGTCCCTCTTACTCATTTTCACCATTGGATGGTGGTGACATCTCTCTAACACCCATAAATATTTTTAAGATCTCCCTCCCCTCATATCATATGACTCCATCTACCATGATGTATCCTCCCACCTATCTCTCCCCTTGTCATTTTGATTTGTGTGACATTTTTATTGATTTACCATTCATAAAACCTAATATTATTAGTAGCCTTCTTGACCTATCCCCCTCGGTGACCAACCTCAACCCTTGTCATTATCTCTCCACTTCTTCCTCCCCCTCTTGCCAACCTATCAATTATTTTCCTTAGTTGATTGGCTTGATATAAACTCTTCTCTCTTCTCTAATATTCCTCAAATTATGTTGAACCAACTCGCTCTCCATGCCATTGAAAATTAGGAAGACAAATTGGTGGTAATTTTTTCCACCATTACCTTTGATAAGCCTTCTTTCAACATTTAAAAAAGGGTTTAAAATTTGTGATTACCCATGTTATCCTTGAATTTAGTAGGCTCAATTCATGGGATAACCCCTATAAAACTTATCCATTTTGTAGCCCATGATCTCTAAGCATGAAAAATAAGACCAATCACTACCTTTTTGCATTTGTTTTTCTTCAAAAAGTTAGCTTTTTGAGGGATTTTTTAACTACCCATGCAATTCAAAGAATTTTCTTTGAAATACACCTAAGTTCAAATTGGTGCAGTCCAATTTTTTTTTTTATGAATTACACCAAAAATGTGAAAAGGTAGAGAATTTATCCACCACTACACTTGCAATCTAGATAATTCTCTCCTAACTTCACCAAGCATGTAATAGCAGAGAAATTCTCCACTGATGCATGTGTAAGGTCAAATTGTTTTTGACCTTGTACCTAGGCCCACCATCACATCAGTAATTAATTCATATTAATTACCTTTTTTATATAATTAACCTAGGTAATTTTTTTTACCATTTCTTTTTATCTCTCTTCCCCATTTTTGAGCTCTAGTCCCCCCCAGTCACCATTTTTGAGCCCACGTACATCCTCACTTCACCATTCATGTGATCAGTTAGATCTTCCTACATTCGTGGATTTTGTGCTCAAGTCACCACATCCTATTTTTATTTTCCTCTTTAGGTAGGGTTTTTATTTTCATTTCTTTCTTTAGGCTTAAATTTTGTTTTATTTTTTTGACCTAGGGTTATAATTAATTTTTTTCCCATGTTTTTCAGATATTTTTTCTCTAAAGAGCACAATTTATTCCATGGAGTGATCTTCAAAGATTTTTATCTAAAAAACACCCTATCTCACTCCAAAAATCCCTTGGTGCATCTTGGAAAATATTCTCTAAGATGCACAAAAATGTTTTTTTACCCCAAGTTCACCATAGGTGCACTTTGGATAAATTTCTCTAAAGTGCACGTAACTTGGTGCACTTCAGAGAATTTTCTCTGAAGTGCACATTCACCAGCTATTATCCTTGAATTTAGTAGGCTCAATTCATGGGATAACACCTTTAAAACTTGTCCATTTTGTAGCCCATGAGCTCTATGGATGAAAAATAATGCCAATCATTTCCTTACTTTTATTTTTCCTCAAAAAGTTAGCTTTTTGAGGGAGTTTTTAACTACCCATGCAGTTCAAAGAATTTTATCTGAAACACACCTAAGTTAAAATTGGTGCATTATAAAGAAGTTTTTCCAAACTACACCAAAAACATGCAAAGGTAGAGGATTTCTTCGCCACTACACGTGCAATCTAAAGAATTTTCTCTAGACTTCACCAAGCATGTAATAACAGATAAATTCTTTGCTGATGCACATGTAAGGTTAGAGAATTTATTCGACCCTGCACCCAAGCCCACAATCACATTAGTAATTAATTCATATTAATTACCTTATATATATATAACTCAATTAATTTTTGTTTTTACCATTGTTTTTTCTCTCTTCATCATTTTTGAGCTCTAGTGCCCCCCACTACCATTTTTGAGCCTATGTGCAGCCTCACTTCATCATTCATATGATCAGTTGGATATTCCTAGGTTTATAGATTCTATGCTCAAGTCACCACATCCCATTTTCATTTTTATCTTTAGGCAAGGTTTTTATTTTCATTTCTTTATTCAGGCTTAAATTTTGTTTTGTTTTTTCAACCTAGGGTTTTAATTAATTTTTTTCCCTGTGTTCTTCAGATATTTTTCTGAGGAACACAATTTATTCCATGGAGTGCTCTTTAGAGATTTTTTTTGAAGAACACCCTATCTCACTCCCAAAACCCCTTGGTGCATCTCAAATAATTTTATTTGAGATGCACCAAAATGTTTTTTTTAACCCAAGTTCACCACAGGTGCACTTTAGAGAAAATTTTCCAAAGTGTACGTAACTTGGTACACTTGAGTGAATTTTATCTGAAGTGCATGTTCACCTAGTACATTTCAAAGAATTTTATCTAAATTGTATGTAACTGGTACATTTAAGAGAATTTTTTGGTGATGGTTCCAGTTACAAGATGATAAAACCAATCAACAACACCTTGGAGTGTTCTGGTTGACCCTAAACCAAGACCAAATAAAAATAACCTGGTTGTAACTCCTACATCTAAATATAGAAAAATAGAACCTTTCTATATTTCCCTATTTTTCAATGGTTACAATCTCATAATTGCATCATTGATTTGGATGCCTCTGACAATGTGATACTAGCCAAGGTAGCTATTGTATTGAGATTAACCTTAAAAAAGACTTTTGGTCATTGATTTTTAATGGAAACTAAGCAAGTACCTCTCATAGGCCAAATCAAGGATGCACAATTTGCATTTGCTACTTTTATAGAGAAAAATATCAAGATGATAGTTCTAGTGGCTGATGTTCCAGCCTCTTATAGATTTCTATTGGGATGATTTTTTTTTTTAAACTGTTGGTGGAAAAATCAACATGGATTAGTCCAAGGATAAAATACCTATCAAAGGTGTGATACATAAGCTTCATCTAGAATAATAATAAAAGTATACTATGATAAAGACTGAGGACCCAAAATCTTAGATTATTTTTGAAACTTCCAAAATGGGTACGTATTTCTTGACCACAGATGAAGATCTAATATATTTAAATGATATTTTAGAAAAGGATCAAGAAATAGGTGAACCATTCACTTTAGATGAAGTTTCATTTTTTTAAACTATCAAAGTTGAAAGTTCAAATGATGTTTGGACTTTAAAATTTGATGGTAGTTGTTCTTTAACTAGTTCTAGAGCTAGGATAGTTCTCATATCCCCGAAAGGAAAAATATTCCCTTTCTCTTTCAAGTTTTAGTTTGATAACACTTACAATACTACTGAATATGAATTCTTGTTGTTAGGAATGGAGGTTACATAAAATAATGGAATCAGAAACCTTCATGCTTAAGGTGATGCCGAGCTATTCATTTGTCAAGTTAAAAATCTATATCAAATAAATAATGAAAGACTAAGGTATTACCACAATCGAGTTTGGGATTGCATGGAAAGTTTTAATGCTTTCAATATATTGGTAGTTCCAAGATAATATAATGATAGAGTTGATTCATTGGCTATTTTAACCACTCTCTTGATTCCTCACAAATATTTTTAAGGAAATAGGTATATCATTGAGTTGGTGTTTCGGCCTAGTGTTCTTGACAATGTCAATCATTGGCGAGTTTTCAATAATGATGAGCAAGTTATCTCATTCTTAGAGAAGGTGGAAAATTTTAGTGAGTTGTATTTTGAAGGAAGTGATTCCACCCCTCATGAATCAAATTTTGAAGTTAACGAGGAAGTGATTCCACCCCTCAAGAATCAATTTATTGTAGCTAAAATGGAATAGAATTCCCAAAGGGTTGGTATATTTGGAGAGACTTTTTGATAATCATGATCGATTCATTAAACATCAACAATTAGAATCAGATTCATCTATAAAAATTGAGCAAATCAATAAAGGGACAAAATATCATCCTAATATGATAGACATTGCGAAATGCTGTTCATTTCAAAAAAGGGAGAAGATGGTGAGACTCCTATGCCAGTACATTGAATTAGCATATTCATATGCTGATATGAAATCTTTTCGATTGAAGGAATTACAACATGATATTCCTCTCAAGCCAAGGTCTCATCCTCATAAGTAGTTATAATGACAATATAATCCTAAATTCTTAGGTACTATCCCCACTAAAATTCAAAAGATGTTGAATGTTTGGATTATCTTTTCTAAATATCAATCCACATGGATAGCCAATATTGTTCCCATGAGGAAAAAGAATGGAGAAATCCACATTTGCATTGATTTTTGCAATTTAAACCAATTATCACTTAAGGATAATTACCCATTACCAATAATGAATCAAGTACTACAAATGGTGATGGGTTCAAAAATGTTATCCATGCTAGATGGCTTCTTGGGATACAATCAAGTAGAGGTCCATGATGAAGATCAACACAAGACAACCTTCACTACTCCATGGGGCCCTTTTGCCTATTGTAAATGCCTTTTGGATTGATCAATGTTGGTGCTACCTTTAAGAGGGCTATGGAATTCGATTTTTGAGATATAATCAATAAGTTTATTTTAGTCTATCTAGATGATCTAACCATTTTTTCAAAAAAGTGCCAAGATCATTGTGACCATTTGTAGGAAGCGTTAAAAGATGTTGTGAATATGGGATATCTTTTAACCCTAAGAAATCCATTTTTGGGGTTAATAAAGGTAAGCTCCTTGGACACATTATGTTTAAGGAAGGAATTAAGATTGATCCTTAATGGGTTAAGTTAATTCAAAATCTTATGCTGCCATCAAGTAAGAAAGGAGTCAATTCCTTCTTTGGGAAAGTTAATTTCTTATGAAGATTTGTTTTAGATTTTACTGAAAAGACACATCATATTGTTGATATGATGAAATAGAAATCAATATTATATTAGAAAATGGAATGAAGAGATACTTTATATGAGATTAAGGAAGCAATTTCACTTGTTCTTGTTCTAGTTTGCCTTGATTATACCAAGAATTGTATCATGTGTAATTATGCTTCAGAGCATACCTTGTCTGCAATCTTGGTATAGTCAAATGAAGAGGGGATTGAATATCCCATAAATTTCATGATATTACCTCTAAAATATCACGAAATCAAGTACTCATCCATGAAAAACATGCTTATGCTATGGTGAAAGTAGTTTAGCATTTCAGGTACTAAATCCTCAACTCTCACACCATTGTGCTAGTACCAGATTCTACAGTCAAGTCCGTTTTGACCCAACAAGAGTTTGGAGGTAAAAGAAGCGATTGGATTGCCAAAATACAAGAGTATGATATGGAGATAAAGCCTAAAAAACTTGTGTATGGAAAAGGTTTTTGTCAACTCATGGTATAAATCTAACCCTGAGAGATACCCAATAATGAGGGAGATACAGAAGAACTTCCCATAGTCCTACTTGTGAGCATAATGAATGAATGGTATTATGAAATTGATTTTTCCCTCACATATGAAGAGTGTCTAGAAAATTTGTCTCATAAAGAGAAGAGGACAATCAAGCTCAAGGCTAAAAACTTCATCCTTTAGGACAATAGTTTGTATAAGTGAAACATTAATGGATTTTTTATACGATGCGTAGATAATGCACAACAAGGCAAGTTGTTGGAATATTTTCATGATTTAGCTTATGGAGGACATTTTTCATCCTTGGTCATATCTCAAAATATTTTAAAAGCAAGATATTATTCACCAACACTTTTTAGGATGCATATGCTTGGGTGTGTAGATGTGAGAAATGTTAACAGTTTATGTGGAAACCCAAGTTAACAACCTTACCTCTCAAGCCCGTAGTCATTAAAGAACATTTTTAGAAAATGGGGTGTTGATTTCATTGGTATGGTGAGTCCATTATCAAGTATAGGTCATAGTTTTGTTCTTATGGATACAAATTACTTCTTTAAGTGGGTGGAGGAAATTCCAACCAAACATGCCACTTCAAAGGTTATTTGCAACTTCCTCAAAGAAAATATCATCACAAGATTTGGTGTGCTAAACAAAATTGTAAATAATAATGCTATCTATTTCACATCCTAGAAGATGACTCAGTTATGTTTTAAATATGGAATCATTCTATCTAACACCTTGGACTACTTCCCTCATGGAAATAGTTAGGCTGAGTCAAGTAATAAGAACTTGGTAACTATTATTAGGTAGTTGGTAGAGAAAAATTAGAGAATTTGGCATAAGGCATTATATGATGCATTATGCGATGATCATATCACTCTTAAGTAAGTGATTGATATGTCTCCTTTCCAAATTTTGTGTGGATTAAATGTAGAAATACCCATCACATTAGAGTTGTTCGCTTTCATATTGGCTAAGACAATTGAAGATGAAACATTTGAGAGCTCTTTAGATAAGTGTATTATGTATCTTTTTGAGATAGAGGATTAACCTACAAAGGTAGTGGACCACATTACTAAACATCAAACTCATGTCAAGGAAATTTTTGACAAAAAATCTAAGTCACAAGGTTTTTGAGTTGGAGATCTAGTTCTTTTGTGACACAAGAGAAGAGAACCAAAAGGAATGCATGGGAAATTCAATTATTTATGGAGAGGTATGTTCTTCATCCATCAAATTTTTGGAGAACATAGTTTTATTTTGGCATACCTAGATGGAACACCATTACCCTTACCCTATAATGGGCAACATCTGAAGCTTTTCACTCAGTGAGGTTCCAGATAAGTTTATACATATTATAAATATTTGTATATTTTTCTTATTTTAGTTTTTGGTCTAGTTAGTCGCCTGACTCCATGGCCTAATGGAAAAAGGCACTTAGAGTTCTAGGATTCTCTTTCCTTAAAGCATTTCAAAGAATGCATGAAAGAAATTCCTTAGTTAGAGCCAGATGTTATCCTTGAATTTAGTAGGCTTAATTCATGGGATAATCCCTATGAAACTTGTCCATTTTGTAGCCCATGATCTCTAAGCATGCAAAATAAGGACAATCACTGCCTTCTTATGTTTGTTTTTCCTCAAAAAGTTTTTTTTTTTGAGGGAGTTTTTAACTACCCATGCATTTTAGAGATTTTTCTCTGAAATATACCAAAGTTAAAATTGGTGTAGTCTGAAGAATTTTTTTTGAACTACACCAAAAATGTGCAAAGGTGGAGAATTTCTCTACCACTACACGTGCAATTTGGAGAATTTTCTCCAGACATCACCAAGCATATAATAGCAGATAAATTCTTCACTGATGCACATGTAAGGTTAGATAATTTCTCTGACCCTAAACTTGAGCCCACCATCACATCGGTAATTAATTTGTATTAATTACCCTTTATATATATATTTAACCTAGGTAATTTTTGTTTTTACCATTGCTTTTTCTCTCTCTTCACCATTTTTGAGCTCTAGTGCCTCCCCAACCACCATTTTTGAGCCCATGTGTACCTTCACTTTACCATTTATGTGATCAGTTGGATCTTCCTAGGTTCATGGATTCTGTGCTCAAGTCACCACATCCCATTTTTGTTTTCCTCTTCAGGCAGGGTTTTTATTTTCATTTCTTTCTTCAAGCTTAAAGTTTGTTTTGTTTTTTTGACCTAGGGTTTTAATTTTAATTTTTTTCTCATGTTCTTCAGATATTTTTCTCCAAGGATCATGGTTTATTCCATAGAGTGATCTTCAGAGATTTTTATTTGAAGAACACCCTATCTCACTCCAAAAACCCCTTGGTTCATCTCTTAGAATTTCTCTAAGATGCACCAAAATAATTTTTTTACCCCAAGTTCACCACTAGTGTAATTTAGAGAAAATTATTTGAAGTGCATGTAACTTGGTGCACTTCAAATAATTTTCTCTAAAGTGCACATTCACCACTTGGTGCACTTTGGATATTTTTCTATGAACTGCACATAACTCATTGCCCTTTGGAAAAAATTCTCTGAAATGCACAATCTACCTTTTTGGTGCATATCAAAGAATTTTCATTGATGTGTACTAAGATCTTAGCAAAATAACCTTACATTATCCCATGTAGTTTGGAGAATTTTCTCTGAACTACACCTAATCTCTTCTTGTGTAGTTCAGAGAAAATTCTTTGAATTACACCAAAGTTATCAACCCACTATATAGTTCAAAGAATTTTCTCTAGTCTACATATTACATTTTATGTCCCCTATAGAAGCATCAATTTTATCTGCTCTTACACCTTTCCCAAAAATGATGAAAAATGCTAACTTTAGGGAATCAAAACTCTATTTTGTAGATATTAAATTAATTTTGAAAGGTTCCCTAGCTAAAATAATAATGAAGTATAAGTTTTAGGGTGTGTTTTCATCATCTATAGTAGACTCTAATTTAGATTAGATTGGAGATATAGAGATTGGTCATGTTGACATGGTCAATTTCCTACAAAGGTTAGGTAGGGATCTTATTGCTCCACATATACAACCTATTCTAAATAGTAAAATATGCTTGGTAGTAGCATTTCCCATATCAAATCAAGATTTAAAGTTAGTCCTTGCAGTTGCTACCCATTTTGACAAAGAAACCAACTCAGTTAAGTATACTAATGGAAAAATAGTCATTCATCTGGATGCTGAGTACTTTGACAAAATTTTCCATCTCTTAGACATTGAGGAATTTTATGATATTTGCATGAGCTCAACCTAGGAATATTATGATAGGAATTCTAAAAAATGCAAAAGGCACATCAATACACATTGGCTAAAGACACCAAAGAATTCAATTTCAAAATGGAATAAAAACCTATACCAAAGTGAATTCATGGAAGAGATAGGAGATTTAATTACTCTCCTAAGTAGGGTTAAAGGTCTCCTTGCATTGAATATCTTTCAAGAATGGATGTATCATTGTATCTTCATCATCAAGAAAGATAAAAAAAGAATTTATTGGGGAAGTCAGATTAGTGATGCTATATGCCATCAAATTTTTGAAGTAAATTCTTCCCTAAAATTTTATATGACTTCTTACCTAGTATATGCTACAGCCTGTATGAAGACCTTTCCAGGACTGACTAGTGTTGGTGAGAGGAAGAAGCTTCCTATTCATGAGTACTATTCACAACTGGCTCTTAAGGAAAGCATTAACCATTTTAGAATATTTAATGATGCTTTTGTCTATAAATTCATTTGTATTTTTGAAAAGGAACTAGAAAATAAAAGATTTTTAGATCAAGTATGGACAACAGTGAATAAGATTGGTTGCATTTTCCTTTAATTCCTAACTTTTACTTACATCAGGGTGGGAGGATTTGATGAACAACCATACATGCTACCAAGGTGGCTAAGTGATAAATTAGTTTTGATGGAGATGTGTAGAAAAATGATGATTGTGCACAAGAAGTAGTTAGATGCACATAAAATAAGATTCAAGTTTCCAATAAGCATTAGCTGATACACCATGTCAACTACTCCCAAAGCCAAGATAATGGAAACTAAAATGCAATGGATCATCCTTAAAAATTATAAGGGTAGGAAAATTTTTGATTATAGAATGATGAAGGAAAAGTTTAAAGTCAATTATGCCCATGAGCACAAGGTTGAGGACATCTAGGCCAAGTGTAGGACTAAAGAAGATATAAGGAGACTTTATTACAACCATCTCACTACCACTTAGATTGAAGATTTAAAATTGGCTAAAATTTTGATTGATCTCTTTGATGATGAAAATATATTGGATCCTTCATATGAAGGTAATCAAGTTGCTTCTACTTGTATCCCTCCAATCTAATGGTATGTAAAGGAATGCACATCTATTAGAGAGAGATTTCAACTGAATTTTGTAAAAACTAATGCTTAGTTGGAATCTAAAGTTATCAAACTGAAAAATTTCAAGATAGGTTCAAAATGAGAATATGATGAAGATATCACAAGGAAATGAGAGGAATTGAGGATGAAAATTAAGGAAGAGGCCTCTACATCCACTCAAAAACCAAAATTCATGTTTGTGAGTAAAGGTAAAATAAAAGACAAAGAGGCTATTGTTGAGAAGAGTATTCAAATAGATACATAGGAAAATATAGTTACAAGTGAGGCACCACCTCAATTAGCAGTTCCATAACTTTTGGTTCAGTAGTCTCTACAACTTGAATCCATCTCTCAAATATGGACTATAGGTGACTTATGTGGTCTTTTTGATTCCTTGAAAATATTTCAAGATCATTCATATAGATGATTATGCATTTTACTATTATTCCTTTGAAGTCATGATCCATAACATGTTGAAAGGTTAATCTCATGTTTATTAGGCAAAAAGGAATCCTTTTATACATATAAGTTCCCCATTTCATAGTGAATGCTATCTTCATTTTATCCTTAGATTGTACTAATACTTGATTGTAGCCTAAAAATCCTTCTAAAAAGAACATCATTTTAGAACCACTTACAATTTATATCACCTCATCCAGAGAAGGTAGGGGATAATTATCCTATTTAAAAGACTTTTTTAGGTTCTTAAAATTGACACATAATCTGATATTATCTATCTATCTATCTATCTATCTATCTATCTATCTATCTATCTATCTATCTATCTGTCTGTCTGTCTGTCTCTCTGTCTGTCTGTCTGTCTGTCGGTCTATCTGTCTATCTATCTATCTATCTATCTATCTATCTATCTATCTATTTATATATGTATCTATCTATCTACCTATCTACCTATCTATCTATCAATCAATCTATCTATCTATCTATCTATCTATCTATCTATCTATCTATCTATCTATCTATCTATCTATCTATCTATCTATCTATCTATCTATCTATCTATCTATCTATCTATCTATCTATCTATCTATCTATCTATCTCTCTATCTATCTGTATGTATGTCTCTCTGTCTGTCTCTCTGTCTGTTTGTCTGTCTGTTTGTCTGTCTATCTATCTATCTATCTATCTATCTATCTATCTATCTATCTATCTATCTATCTATCTATCTATCTATCTATCTATCTATCTATCTATCTATCTATCTATCTATCGCTCTGTCTGTCTATATGTCTATCTATCTATCTATCTATCTATCTATCTATCTATCTATTTGTCTACCTATCTATCTATGTATCTATGTATCTATGTATCTATCTATCTATCTATCTATCTATCTATCTATCTATCTATCTATCTATCTATCTATCTATCTATCTATCTATCTATCTATCTATCTATCTATCTATCTATCTGTCTGTCTGTCTCTCTGTCTGTCTGTTTGTTTGTCTGTCTGTCGGTCTATCTGTCTATCTAACAACAATTTCATAGGTGCCATTCTTTGTAGTTCCTTATATAAGTACATCTATGCCAATTATTTATATTCCCCCTTAAGTTTTTCTTTTGACTCCACCTTCTTCTCCTAGTGCCACACTCCTTCAAGTTACCTCACAGGGCACTCTACACCAAGTTGTTGATTCTTTGTCTAATTTACCTAGTCTTTAAAAATTGTTGGGATACCCAACCAATCTGTATTTCACTCAATAAGATATGGATAAATTTATGTCCATATCTTCCTCTAAAATAAAAACCTAGTTCCTTGATACTCCTATATCTGATTTGTCAATAGGAACCAAAGTTTTAAACACCCTAACCCAAACTCTACCAATTATAACCACCATCCCATTGGTGTCAAATCCATTACTAGATACCTCCACTATTTAAATTTTCATCCCACCTACTTCACAAACCATTTTTCCTACTCAAACATCACAATCCTTAGTTTCCTCTAGACCTAAATATTCATCTCCTTTTCCTCTTTGGCTTATGTCCCAAACCCCTAAAAAGAAGTAGGTTGTGTCTCCTGATGACTTTGATTTTGGTCAACTTGTGCCAATAAAACCCAAAACAATGAAGAAAGCTAAAACCATGTCAAGAGTAATTTTTGAGTCTAGACACAAGTATGCCAAGGTTGCAATGCCTCTTGAAGATAGAAACATTGAAGATATTCAAGTGTCCAAATATGCATTAGGATGAATAGATCTTGGGAAGAAAACTCATGAAAGTGCAAATGAATATTTACAAGTAGTAATGGCATCCTTGATCGAGAGATATGACAAGGATAATAAAATTAAGGACTAACTCAAGATACAAGTAGATCAACTAACCTCTAGATTACTAAAGATCACATAATCTTCTAAGTCCATTATACCTATTAAGCATGAGAACACTGAAAAGGTAATTCAATAGGTTGAGAAAATTATATCTCAAGGTCAAATGGTCAATGCATGGATTGAGAGATTGATCACACAAGGTACTTAATGGTTGCATTCTACTATTTAATTTTTGAAGAACCTGAGTGAAGTCAAAATGGAAATTTAACAAACAATTAAGACACTCACTCAAAATTTGGAATTGATTGAAAAAGATATTAATACATGGAATCAACTACACAAATTCAAGTTAGAAATTTTAGTTGAGCAGAACGTCATTCTAAATAGGAAAATATTCATTAAGAATAAGTAAGAAATGAAGAACAAAAGATAAATTCTCAAAAATCTAATTAAAGATCTCGAAGAGGCTAAGGATATGTGAAATGATAAGATGTTAGATCTTACAGATAAAATTGGAGAATTTCCTTGTTAGGTAAGAAATGATTCCAAGGAAATTCTTCCTATGGAGAAAGTAATTCAAGAGTTCTCATCTTTGATTTAGATAAATATTGAGATAGAACCATTCACACTAGACTCCATTGACAAACTAGTTGATTTTCAAGTCATAATGAATAAGTTAAAAAAAATCTTGGACAAAAGTAAAGACTTGCCAATTAATCTAGAAGATTCTATTTCAAGGGTTGTCATTTCCAAGAGTAAATCAGGTCCAAATGATAGTGAGGTCTAGGCTACATTGAAGAGATATGAGGAATTTTTAGAAAATAATAAAAAGGAATAAATTCTTGTGTCTAAGGACAGTTTATTTTTGTAACTTTTCATATGTAATTTTGTTTGGTGCATTTTGCACGTAGGAAAAGTACATGGTTCTAAGTAAAATATGACTCTGTTAATGTATTTATGTATTTATTATTTTTGTTCATAACTCCTCTCTATAAATAGGAGTATATTCTTTATAAAAAGGATCACCAATTGCTATAGAAGCGAAGTGCTACCAAAATTGAGAAGCAATGTTGAAACTTTGAATTCAAATTGTAAATATTTTATCAATCAATATATTAGAAAGAAAGTGACCTTTTAATCTTTGAGTTGAAATAAATTTGTGATGTATTGGAGATGTTTTGATGTATTTTCCATTAAATTTTCTTATGTAATTTATTGAATTATGGTGTGAATTTCTATAAATAAAAAGGTGCCAGGAAGCTGATTTTGAAGTCTTTGAGCTACAATATCGTTACTGGGTTTACTTTCATTATTAAGAAAATATTTTGGAGACTTTGGGCTATAAGTAATTATCTTTAGTGATTTTATCTTTATTAGAAATAAGGTAGAGGCTTTGGGATACACTTTATTCCATTGTTTTATCATAAATTCGCTGGTCTTTTCTAGTTATTCTTTCAACTAACTAAGTTTAATATCAATTATTATTGCTCCAACAAGTAATTTCATATTTCCATACTATTTCATAAGAAATAAAAGTATTCATAGCATTATATTGAAAGTGTACATCAATTCTAAATAAAATAATTAGATGATATGGTAATACCCACTTTGATAAGAATAGTGTAAATAGTTACTTGGTGTGTTAGTTAGCAATAAGAAGGGAGCCTCCCCTTACATGAGGAGAGATTCTATCTCATCACACTATGGCTGAAGTAACCATTTTGCTTCCTTTCTATCAGTAAAAAAATATTCACCCAACAACTGTACAATATATCCCCAAAGAAAACTTCTTAGTTTAAATTGAAAATGTTTTAAAATTCCTTCCTCATGAGTTAGCTAAGACAAATAGACAAGAATATGTCATGGCTTTGAGAAAAGCCAAACCTCTCAAAATGAACATATCCCACGAGAAATATAATGCCTTGAAGTCCCTCAATTATAATGACAAAATTGTCATCACAAAAGCAAACAAGGGGAATGCTAAAGTTATTTTGGACAAAGATGTTTAAAACTCTAAGATGTTGGACCACTTGTATAACAATAGTTAACTATAGATTTTTATCCTCCAAATTGATCTCTAAAATCATTAGATTAGTTACCAAATTAATCAATCAATCCTCCCTTAATGACACCTTGAAAAAATGTCTTATTTTGAAAAAAACCATTACCCCTAAAACTTATGGTGCCCCCAAGATACATAATGAGGGGATTCCCATTAGACCTGTCATTGATACCATTAAAACTCCAACTTAAACCTTAGCCTCCTTCTTAGCCAATAAGATGAAGCCATTAGTAGGGGAGACCTCCTCCTTTATCAAATAATCTTATGATTTTGTAAAATTAATAAAGGACCAACATGTCTCCAATGATGACATTTTAGTCAATTTTAATGTGATGTCACTCTTTAAAAAAAATATTATAGTTGACACCATTAAAGTAGTCAATAATCATGTAGATGAATAAAATACATCCATGGTAGCTCTCTACCTAAATTCTACTTTCTTCTTGTTATTAAGAGTTATTTATGAGTAAATTTAAGGGGTTGCAATGGGTTCACCCCTCTCCCCTATGGTGGCCAACCTGTTTATGAAATACTTTGAAGATATATCTCTTAAGTCTTTTCATTTAAAACTAACCTAGTGGAAGAGATATGTGGATGACACCCATGTCAAGTGGCCACATGCATTAAATAAGCTGGAGAAATTCCATACTCATTTAAATAATTTTGTTGATTCCATCAAGTTCACCAAAGAATTAGAATTTGGAGGTAACATTCCATTCTTAGACATCCTCCTCTCTATAAATTTGGATGGTTATTTATCTCACAAGGTCTAATGTAAATCGACACACACAAATCTCTATCTCCATGCAAATTCCAACCACCATCCCTCTCAAGAATTATGGGTCCTAAAAACCCTTGCCATGAGAGTGTTGAGATTTTGTGATGAAAAGCACACAGAGGAGGAAATAATACAATTAACTAAAGTGTTTAAGTTGAACGTGAACAAAGGTAATCAGATTTATAGGGCCTTCAAATTGGCCAATAATACCCTTTTTAGACCTAAGATCTTGAAGGACAATCTGAGCCTAGCCACTACTTTCCTTCATTATGTCAAAGGCATCTCTAAATTTTTTTCTAAGATTATTAATAATAACAATATCTTAACCACTTTTATCCCCCTTAGAAAACTAATATGTATGATTAATTATTTCAAAGATAAACTAGAACCTAGTTGAGAAGTGGAGTTTACAAAATTGATTGCTCCTATGGTGTGTCATACATTGGTGAGATAGGTCATTCCATCAAGACCAAGATCAATGAGCATGTGTCAGATATCAACAAATAAAGTTTGATCAAGTCTACCTTAGTATATCACTCCATAAAAACTCACCATCACATTTGCACAAAAGAAACTATGGTTCTTGCCAAAAAAAATGAATTTTACAAATCCCATCTCAGGGAAGTAATTGAAATATGTAAGTATGGCAACAACCTCAATAGAGACAGTGGTCTCGAGTTAAACCATTCTTGGAAAAACATCATAAACTTTCTTAAACCTTCTTGATTTTTCTTGCTTCAACCTTCTGGCTTATCTTCAACCCTAAACTCCTCCTTTGTCACTTCACCCCCTTATATTGGGGGTCCTCTTTCATCTATTCCCCTCAGGTTTTTCTATTTCTAGCTCTAATTTACCCTCTCTTTATTTTCTTAACCCCCCATTCTCATTAACATTTTCATTTTATTCACCTTCCTAGCCCCTTGTCCCCCTTGTCTAACTTTATTTTCTTCCACCAATTTATTATTTTTTACTTAATTTTATTTTCGCTTTCTCCTTTGTGCTTATTCAAATTTTTTGTTAAAATTTGGTGATATATTTTATTGGTTATTCTTTTTCCTTTCAATTTTAACCTTCTTTATTTCTTTGTGCTTTCTTATCTTACTTTTCTCAATTGATTTTTTATTTTTGTTAGTTAATTTTACATTTACTTCTTTTCATTAGTAACTTAGTAGGTATAATTTAAAAAAAAATTGCTCTTAAAAATGTGAATTTATTATTGATTCTTGATAATTGTAATTTTTCATTTGGATTTTTACATCCTTTATAATTAATAATTAAAAATATAAAATATAAATCAATAATTAATAATTAAAAATTAAAATAAAATAAAATTAGCAATTACAACTGATAACCAATTCATATTAGTAAATTAATTTTGTATTTTTTGTATCTTTCTTTTTATCATTTTTACCATTAATAACTCTTTTTTATAGTTTATTTCTTCATAATAGGTAACTTACAAAAAAATTGTTATTTTAAATCATAATGACATCACTATGCCTCATTTGTTAATCTATAAAAGATCTTAATTTTCAAACATATCAATTCATTCTCACACCCTGATGATGGTTCATGGAGTTTAACCTAAATGTTGGCCAAAAAATGAATACATGTTTATATCCAAAAACTCTCTAGCAAATCAATGGACTGTGGAAATACATTATCATTAATTAAGATACAAATAACTTAGAGGAAATGAAACTAAATAGACAAAGATTAAAGTAGATCACAAAGTTAATAAAAAGTGACGTTACAAAGGCTAACTGCCAATAGGTGAGGGATACACCTAGTTAGCTAAGATGAGGACAACACAAGTGCCACAAATAGATTGAAAAATACAATAAATAGTTTAATAAGAAATTGCTGTAATAAAATTCATGAAATAAAGAACTAAAATCATATAAAACATTCAAGACTTTATCAAATGAAGAATCTTACTCAAGATGCCACTTGATGATAGAATAATTAGTTGAATATTTGAGCTCTTAACTAAGAGAAGAATTGGTTGAAAGCTTGGAATGCAGAGCTAAAAAAACCAAAACTTAGAAAAAATACATCCAACACAAGATTATAGGTAGAAGGAATAAGGTTGAGAAAGAAAAATCCAGATTAAAAGCTAATTTAACCCTAAAATGAATGATTGTTAGTAATCAAACAAAGATTAAAAAATAGAATGTTAGAAGACAAAAAATTCTTCTTTTAAAAACCTATAAAAATAGGTTAAAAGGTAGAATATTTAAAAATTATGCTAAATGGAGATAGATTTGAAAAAAAATTGACATTGCTCCAAGAAAGGATTATACAATACTCAAGATCAAAGTTAAATGACCAAAGCTCTAATACCATATTAAAATTCTTACCAAAGATTAAAAGATTAATGTTGAAAAAAAAATGAAAATGCTTAAAGGAATAATATTACCTTGAAAAGTGAGAAAACCAAAAAATGTGAGATAATATATTTGACAAGTGGGGAAATCATCAAAAGAAGAAAAACCCCAAAATATTATTAGAAGCCTTGAAATAATGAATCTCCAAGCACATAGCAAGTAGAAGCTAGGAGAGAAGGATAAAAATGGCCTTAAGCTAAGAGAGCATCACAAGAAAGCAAGATAAAGTCAAGAAGAAACTATATTGTGTTGAATAATGAGAGAGGAGGGCTCATTAAATAGAGATAGGAGATAAAAATGAGTTACATGAGTAATATTCATGTGTGTTCCAAGTATCTTTATCCTCTTACAAGTGAGGAGGATGTGTGTGACATATGGGGGGAGTTACTTCTACAAGTAACTCCCAAATCCAATAAGTGGACAAGAGAGGTGAGAGCCACCTCATAAATATAAGATAAGTTCATATATAAATATAATAAATGCACACATAAAAAAGACTTAGGATAAACATAAACTAGACTAAAGTACCCAAATAAAATTAATTATCCAACAATTATCAATGAATATGTGTAAATGTAAGATAATGTTCACATGCCTAATTTATTACATTATAATCAAGATAACCAAGATTATTAAGATAAAATTACTCCTGATGACCTTGATGGGGTCAATCCTTAGGAAGTTTAATACTTATCTCAATTCCAAATATGTATCATTGAAAATATCATTATTTGGATAGAGTCTTAAAGCTAATCCTAAAGTTCAAAGTGAATCACCTAGCTAAAGTTTCCACATTCAAGGCACAAGATCCCTTTACTATTAATTATATTCCTCATTTACACCTATAGTTACACATGTAATGTCCACCCAAGGTGTGGGGGAAACATAAGGATCTAAAAAATTTCCATGCCTATTCCTACATAGGAGACCTATTCCCATCCTATGATGACTACACATATTAAACCATATTCCTCACCTATTTCATGTTACCTTGAGCATACTATTATAGTTTCAAAGGTGTTGTGGTTAGATAAAGGTAAATCTCAAGCTCTTAATTCATTATAATCACATGATTTAATCCATAATCCATTTTCTCTCGATATAACAACCTATTCCCTAATTTTGGGATTTGTGGCTCCAAAGATCCCTTATATGATGAAAATGGTGATCTTGAGTCATACCTTAGATCCTTTTATTCAACATGATTATACCAATAATCACTTAATGACCAAGTTATTTCTATGAAGATTCAAATATTATACCTTGAGATGGTTTCATGACCTTCCACCTTAGTTTGATAAGTTTTTATGCCTCAAATATTAGTGCCTTCATTCCTCTATTTGATAAGTTTATAGAATATTTATCTATCAAAATTGATGAGAAAATATCTTATGTAAAAATTTCCAAACTTAAACAAGGGTCTAATGAGCCAATAAGTGAATATGTACTTTGATGCAAGGCTATTCTAGCTGAGATGACTAGTTCTCTGGCATTTAATGAGTTACAAGATACATTCAATAAAAACTTACTTTCACCATTTCATGTTTCCATATTATTCAATAAATTCAAATATTTTAATGAGTTATCATGAATTCAAGCTCCTTGAGCTCAATAAGCTTAAGTACACTCCTAAATAAGCTTAAGTATTGTTGATGACGAAAATTGCGCTTGATCTTAATCAATCAACAATGGGAAGTTTCAAGCTACGGGACAATGTGGCTTGAAACAACCTCTAGGTTTTAAAGAAGTTGGTCTCTTCTTTTGGTATGGTTGTTGGGGAAAAGGGATAGGAGACCAAACAGAAACACAAAATGCAGGAATTAAAACCTAACTATGGCGATGCGCCTGAGTGTAATCCTAATCCTAACTTGAGCATAATGAGACTATTATAGGATTCAATTACATTTAAGAGTAGACAAGTGCATGATCAATGTAAGAGATTGAAATAATAGAAATAGAGGCTCATAATAGGGAAGTCTTTCACTAAGATATAGGGAATGTCAACAAAGGCATAGTGTTCAATCTTCCTAACAGAATCTTCCAATCACATAAGAGGCACAGAAGTCACGTACAGTTATGTAAACCTTCCAATTCAAGAAAATGAGACAAAAGCAAATGACATTCTTAATCACAACTATAAAAAATCTATAGCATAAACTGCTTCACTGTTAGGTTATGGAGCTAAAAGCTTCCCCTGGATGCAAACATGGAGGGTTGCTGAGTGTCATAGTCACCGACGTCAGCAGGCCACACCGACGTCGGGCAGGGGTCGATAGAAAGCAACCGACATTAGTAGGAGTCTACCGACATCAGTCATCCTCAGGTAGATAGGGACTGATGTCAGTCACTTGTGTAATTCCAAAACTATAAGTGTTATGGATAGTTTGTTAATGAACTGGTTGTTTGCATGTTAAAGGCTAATTTTAGCCTTGGAACTGTGGATCTAATTATTGTAATTAGATGTGTAATTATTGTTTGCATGAGATCTATATAATAGACCCATGGGGCTGTATTGTAAAGTGTAGAACCAGAAGAGTTCTTCCATTGGTAGAATCGTAGGGGTTCTTCTAGGTATGTAAGATCAAGGTTGATTTGTAGGTTGTTACAAGATCATGGAGGAGATCTACATGGGTAAGTAAGGTTGATTGATCTGCAGGGGTGTGTGTGTGTGAGGGTCAAAAGGAGATCTGTGGGGTAGCAAGATCCAAGGTGAAAACAACACATCAAGGAGTAAGATCAGGGAAGATCTACTTGGAGTATCGGTTCGTACTCAGTTGTACTGGTAGTATTATACTGACTGGTTGAGGTGAACAACAACTATGTGTTAGTCATTTGTTGTGACCTATATTGAGAGACGATAAATATTAAGGGAAAGAGATCTGTACATCTGAGAGGTGTGAGAAGAAAGTGTGATTTTTCTTCATTGTATTTCCTTTTGGAATGAGTTGAATACAATTGTGTGTTACCTCTCATATTCTGTGCTATTTCTATTTCTAGTTACTTGTACTTCTAGTATAATTTTGCATGTTTAGTTGCTTATACAAAGGTAATCATATGTGCTCTTAAATCTGACAAGTTGTGTCAGAGCTTTGGGGAACCTAGGTCCTATCATTCACCAATGACATAGACAACCCAACCAAGGCATGGAGCTCAAATTTCCTTAATTTATTTAGCCACATAAAGGGTACATAAACATGCATGGTTATATCAACTTTACAACTCAAGAGAAATGAGACAAGAGCAAATGGTGTTACTGATCAAAAACTTTAGAAAGTCTAAAACTATGAGAAAATCCCCCCCCCCCCCCCCCTTTTTTTAGATTTTACAATCCTTCTTATATAGCCTTGGATGTCTCCTTTGATCACTTTATTTCCCATGCAATTCCACTCCGTCTTTCACTCACAGGGGACAAAATAGATGGTGCATTCAATGCCTTGGATGCATCTTGGTCTTATCAAGAATTGCTTTAACTACGACATGGTGATCCCTGTCTAGTACCTCTCTTTGCATCTAAAATTCCTCATTCCATCACCTATTTGGCCACTTAACTGTCTACTCTACCTCTACTTATAGGGGATAAATAGATGGCATCTTTGATACTTACAAGCCCCAAAAATCTACTCGGTGCACTGTTCTATCTACCAGGAATAACTCTCACTAAATTTCCTTCCATTTTCATTGTAACAGGTAGACGGGCACTCTGTTCTATTGAAATGGAAGAGGGCACTTAGTCAATTTATAAAATTTCTCTCCTTTTGTCTAGAAGGAATTGGAGGATGACACTTGGCCACTTCTACTTTCTTGATACTTTGTAGTTGTATCAAACCAAAACTCACTGCATTCCTTACTCGAGCAACCTCTAAGAAAGGATTAATGCACGTGGCAGTCTTCACTTGTTGACACTTGGTGCTTCCTCGGTCCTTTAAAATATCATCTGGGACCCACCATAATATTTATTCAGCAATTAGGCTGAAGATGGTTTCTCAGAGGTTGACACGTGGTGACCTCCATTGCTCCTAGGAAGATACGTGGCATCTTCCACTTCTCCTTCTAGGGGTATGTGGCACCTTCCACTTTCTTTGGGGATGGAGTAGAGAGGGACCTGAAAGTTGACACTTGGTAGCCTCCACTGTACTCAATACTTAAACAAAAATGAAATGACACCTTTATGCATTGAATGAAAGTGTTAGACCAAAGTCTCCCAAATGACGACACATGGTGGCTTCTGCTATTTCTCCAAAAAGGGTTCAGGGCCTCTGCAACTACCACCTGGCACTTTTTGCTCTCTCGATACTTAGCTTATTGAAAGTCTTTGTCAAAAAGAAAATGTGGGTGCCCTTATGAGACATGGATGATGGCATGTGGTGCATTCCACTTAACTACTATTGGATACGTGGCACATTCTGCGATCCTCTAGAAAGTTACAAAAGGTGTTCAGAGGATGCTAGCTATCTAGCTTCATCTCCCAAAAATTGACACTTGGTAGCTTTCACTACTCTTTGACACTTAGGCAAAATGAATCAGCCCTCTGCTTCAAAATTCTTTCACGATGTCCAAGATACGTAGGAACTAAAATTGCAGCTTCGAGTCAAAAAAATAAAATATGACGTAGAGTAAAAATTACTCTATAGTTACTTGTGACCCCTAGGAATTTTGAGCCTACTCAAAAAGAACTCGACTCCTACTCGATCAAAATTTCAAAATTTTAAGCTTTAAAAGAGCTGTCTGGTAGATAAACCACTCATGGTTAGATAATCCTTGCTTGCTCTACAACTCGACAAAAGCCAGATCCAAGTTAATGAGATCCTTGTGCAAAAAGGTTTGCAGGACCTAGGAAGTGGATTTTAGTCTAAAATCTAGCCAAAAAATAGGAATCAAAATAGTTTTGACCTCTAAAGTTGAGGAATCATCCTGCAAGCTCTAAAAAACTATTTGATCCCTTTGTCTGGCTAGCATCAATGGTTTGATTTGGTCCACCATCAGCACCGTCCTTTCATTTGGAAATGGGGAAGGGAGGCCTATTTACACCAAATCTTCAATGTGGCATCTCATCTCATTGATGCCTTCTTTCATGACATCGAGACAACTTCTGCAACTATTGGCCATGACATTACAACTGAGTTCTTCATTGATCCATTTTGTGGTGGCCATTCTATCAAGGATCCCTATGGTTGCCAATGTCATATCCATCATGTTGTAGAGTTTCTCCAATAATGAATGGGAGTCTAAAACTCTCATAGAGATTGTGGCCAGAGTGCTCTGTACTAGATTCTCCACCCTTTCACACAGTTGCTGTGCATTGAGTAGGAAGGTGAAAAATGGCCTAAGCTAAAGAATCTCCAAAGAGATTCTCTCCCATGCTAACTCATAGAGCTCCTTTACTAACTACACTACTTCAACACCTCTTGTCTTATTGGCTAGCTCAATTGCCAGTTGTGCAGTTCTCTACTGCTCCATTTGGAACTAGGCTTGAAAAGCCGTAGCTTTGTTCTGCTCCTCTAGCAGCCTTTGCTATGATTAGGTGACTTGTAGTTGGAGTCTTTTGACTCTTCCCTACAATTTTGCATTCTCCCACCTTAGGGTTATTGCTACATCTTTTGCCAGTGTGAGCTCTACCTTCAATGAATCATTTTGGGCTTGTACTACCCATTGAGTCTGAAGGGAAATAATATCTTGAAACTATTTCTATAGACTAGCTATTTCATTGTTCTTCTTGTTTCTCTTCGGCCAAACTATTATAGTTTGCCTTCTCCTAGGCCAAATCAGCCTCCATCTTCTATAGTCTTCTTGATTTCTTCAAATAATCTTCTGTGACAGCAGAAGTGGATTCAGTTAATAGCTTGATTCTGTCTTGGGGCCTGAACAGAGACATGTCAATGGCCACTACGTTCATCATGTATTCTTCTGGCTACATTTACTCGCTTGGCTTAGTAATGTTGGGTGACAAATGGGTCACTGTCAGTTGCTATTGGATAGGGTCAAATTGTGACCACAAATGTGGAATAATTGAAACTTTAATTTCTTTAATCCTCTTCTTCTCTGATCAGGCTTCTCTTGCCCTCCTAGCAGCATCAGCCTGCATCTGGAAGGTGGAAGGGGATGCAATATGTACCCTACAAAGGGAAACCCTTATGGTAGGCCATATTGGAGAGCCATTGGTTGGCTAGGGGTGAGTTATAGGGGCATCTTTCTAGGGACTGAGGGAGAGAAATGGGGTAGTGTTAGGGCCAGAGGTGCTGATGATGGGGTGGCTTGCGAGATGGGAATGGTAGCAGTGGCAGGAGGTGTTATCTAGCTGGGTGGAGGTGTCATGTCGATAGGGTGAGGAATAGATTGAGAGGGAGGAGGGGAAGTAACACTTACCTAGGGGGAAGTCACAGTGCTCTACATGAGGTGATGTGAAGGCTCCTCTTCCTCCTCTAGATCTAATTAGAATTGCACCCTTCTTCTTTTTTTGGGTGTCTCTACCTCTGTCTGCATTTATCTCCCTTCTATCTCTGTGGTTGCCAGTGGCACATGTGGAGAACTGGGGACTTTAATTACACTTGATGATGTGGAGGCTTGTGGTGGTGAAGACACCACACTTCTTTGTTATTCTGTGGCAGCTGCAGCTTGCTCTAAAGTCTATGATTGTTGGCTTGGTCCCGCTCCAACTACTTGCTCTACCCCATGTGTCAATGTTTGGCTTGTTTCTAGGCTAGACATAGGGGATGGATGCCATTCATCTCATAGTTATTTCCACCTTTCATCTGAGTCTACACCTATGAAAGCATGGGTGCTCTGGGAGATCTCCTGCCTATATCTCGAATAGGCCTCAATTTTCTCTATGTCCCAACCTTTGTTCCTCAGCATCCTTCTCAAACCAGAGGTCATCCTAACCTTGGGATTGTAATCCCTCTATTTGTCATAGAAGGTCTCCCATGGCTTGTTCAGAGGGAGGGGTAGGTTTGTTAGCTCAACATAGAGACTAGGGGTGTCTTTTGCAAGATTTTTCCTAGTCTCCCAGATGGGGCAACTTTCATGCACAATCTTGGCTCCAATTCTATTTGTCCTCACTATGGAGGCTATGTAATCTATTGGGTCATAAAACCACTTGTCCTCAACCAATAGGAACCCCAAGAAGGTCAGTTTCCTCAACAACACGGTCTCAGCTTCTTTGGCTTCTAAGCTTATGTTGCTTGCCATCCATGAGAGATTATACATTCTCCTCTTCTTCTTCCTAGAGCCATATTCATTATCAACCACTGACACCTACCTAGGGATTTCCAAGAATGCTAATCAAAGAGTTAAAACCTTTGGTAGTAACATTGGCTCCCCACAAAATCCATGGACCCTTATGATCATGTGGTGGGCCTCGAAGTAGAAGTCACATGGAATTAGGCAGCTGACCAGGAGGTTTGTAACACTCATGAATAACCTATTTATGATAGGCTCAAGGCTGAGGTAATGAAGAACAAGGGTAACAAATAGTTCCCAAAAATCATAAGGGTCATTGGTCTTTGATAAAATATGTGTCCATGTAGACACATGGATGGTTCTTTAGGGGTCAAAAGTTGGGTCATATAGGTTCAAACTCATGAATTAGGTGAAAAGGTTAGGGTTCTAGTGCAAAATGAGATGGAATAAAATGGAGGAATACCTGAATATCCCTTTTGACTTGAATTGGGTCAGCTACTTGACCATCGAGAAGGAGATGTGTTCTGAGAAGTCAAGATGGAACTCCTACATCTTGTCAACTATTTTTAGCCTAAAGAGGATGGCCATTTGCTCAGCATATATAGCCATGCCATCCTTCATGTCGAAGATGAGAGCCATCATTAATAGTGTGTCTTGGTTGGTGGGCACGAACTGAGTTATTGAAGTAGGGAGCGTGGGTAACATTATGTCACCATATGCTTTTTACAACTTAGACCTCAAGAACCTAGTCTGAGTGTTGATGTTTTCCCACATCCTCTGCATCCTATCAATGGTGGAGAAGGTGGTGGTACCATCGTATTGTAGGGAAAGCATGTCTTTGATAGCTTGCAGGGTGACTTGCAACATGAAGGGGCCTTATTGGATGGAGCAAGATTATGGATGGAGCAAGTCCACACATAACTCGATTATATCAAGGCACGGATGCATGGCTGGAACAATGAATTGAGCTAGTTGTGAGGTCCATATCCTCATCTTGAACATTTCATATTGCCTTGCCCTAGCTCTTTGCAGGTACCTTTGGTGTGCCCCTTCTTTGAGGTTCTTGCTACTGGCTCTTTGCAGAATCAGGTCCATGATCCCATTTGCAGTCTTTTACCCTCAATGGGTCACTGGTCTGACTAACTCCCAGGACTTTTGTTCTTGGGTAGCTTCTTGGTGGTTATGCAGGAGTTGCAACATATGATTTGCTAGCCAACAACCTATTGAGGTATTTAGGTGTCCCTATTTCTTGCCCTTGAAAGCCCATCAAATATTAGTTTTTCATGCTATTGTGTGTCATCAAGAAATCATTGGCTATTGGTTCTTCACTCTATGCCTTGTGATATCCATTATCTTTTAACTTATCTCCTTCAAATTCTAGTTTTATTACATCATCATGCTCTTTGATGACTTCATCCTCTTGAAAGGATAAATTGGGAAGCTGGCATTCCTTCTACATACTCAGCTGAGCCTCGACACTATCTTCTCCACATTTGGCCAATTCATAGCCTTCTTACAGGATAGTGTCATCTGTCTCAATGACTTGGTCAAGTGAGTATCTATGTTCCTCCATATCCTCTTGCAACGTGTGGAAAAAGTTAGAAATGATCTCCTCCTTATCAGAAGTTAAGGAAGAAGTTGGTGACTTGTCCTCTCATTCATCAAAGGGGAAATCTTTGGTGATTTCCTCCTTATTTGTACTTATGGAATCCTCTTGACTAGCCATGAATTGAACATATTCCTCTGCATACTTATCCACTTCCTCCAAAACATATTCTTCTTCAAAAAGGGATGAAGGAGAAGGCTATGATGGGAAACAAGAAGCTTCTTGAGAAAGGGTGAAAGGGACTTGAGGAGATAGTGAGAGTTCGGGGGTCTCTTCCTTTGCTGCTATCATAGTCTCTTCATTATTGGGGAAGTGACCTTGACAAGTTTGACCTTGTTCATGAACAGGGGTGGCATATGTTTGATATGGGATTTGTGGTGGTGGATATGAAGTTTTGTAGACTTGGTAAGGCTGGTTCTCATAAATGCTTAGCCTCTCTTTTAGAAATGCAATCAATCCACACACATCCAACATCTCATATGTAAGTTCTTGCCAATTTGCCCTTTTAATGGGATCCCACTCACTTTTAATCAGGTCAATTGCTTCCCTTACTTGATGGATGACATGATAAGGAATTTCTTGGCCATATTCCCTTTTGCTGTCAAGCTCTAACACATATTTTTAAAATCCCAGCAATGCTTTCTTGAAGGTGAAAATGAGATTAGGCTAGGCAAAAAATTGGTATAGCTCATGATCATGTGCATCCTCATTACTTGAAGATATTCCAGGAGAAGCTTGTTCTTGATTAAATATATAAGGAGAATAGGAATCATAGCTATGAGTGACAGAGTTATACATACCAAAAGGTGATTTCTTGATGGTACCAGGGTTGCTTGATCAGCTGACTTGACTTAGAGTCATTGTTGGCATTGCTAGAAAAACCTCCAAAGGCTAATTGGCTGAAGAACACACCAAAATTCTTCAACTCCTTGAAAGATTGGTCCCACCAGGCATGCCAAAAATTGTTGATGATGAAAATTGTGCTTGATATTAATCAATCAACAATGGGAAGTTTCAAGCTATGGGAGAATGCGGCTTGAAACAACCTTTAAGATTTAAAGAAGCTGGTCTCTTCTTTTGGTATGGTTGTTGGGGAAAAGGAATAGGAGACCAAACAGAAACACAAAATGTAGGAATTAAAACCTAACTATGGTGATGCACCTGAGTGTAATCCTAATCCTAACCTAAGCATAGTGAGACTATTATAGGATTGAATTACATTTAAGAGCAGACAAGTGCATGATCAATGTAAGAGATTGAAATAACAAAAATAGAGGCTCATAATAGGGAAGTCTTTTACTGAGATACAGGGAATGTCAATACAGGCATAGTGTTCAATCTTCCTAAAAGAATCTTCCAATCACATAAGAGGTGCAGAAGTCATGTACAGTTATGTAAACCTTCCAATTTAAGAAAATGAGACAAAAAAAATGACATTCTTAATCACAACTACAAAAAATCTATAGCATAAACTGCTTCCCCAATGACACATACAACACCAACCAAGGCATGGAGCTCAAATTTCCTTAATTTATTTAGCCACATAAAGGGCACATAAACATGCATGGTTATATCAACTTTACAACTCAAGAGAACTAAGACAAGAGCAAATGGTGTTACTGATCAAAAACTTTAGAAAGTCTAAAACTATGAGAAAATCCACCCCCCTTTTTTTAGATTTTACAATCCTTATTATATAGCCTTGGATGTCTCCTTTGATCACTTTCTTTCCCACACAATTCCACTCTGTCCTTCACTCACAGGGGACAAAATAGATAGTGCATTCAATGCCTTAGATGCATCTTGGTCTTATCAAGAACTGCTTTGACTACAACATGGCGATCCCTATCTAGTACCTCTCTTTGTGTCTGAAATTACTCATTCCATCACCTGTTTGGCTGCTCAACTCTCTACTCTACCTCTGCTTATAGGGGACAAACAAACAACATCTTTAATACTTGCAATCCCTAAAAATCTACCCAGTGCACTTTTCTATCTACCAAGAATAACTTTCACCAAATTTCCCTCCATTTTTGCTATAACAGGTAGATGGGCACTGTGTTTTATTGAAACGAAAGAGGACACTTAGTCAATTTATGAAATTTCTCTCCTTTTGTCTAGAAGGCACCAGAGGATGACACTTGGCCACGTCCACTTTCTTGATACTTTGCAGTTTTATAAAAACAAAACTCACTACATTCCTTGCTTGAGCAACCTTTAAGAAAGGATGGATACACGTGGCAGTCTTCACTTGTTGACACTTGGCACTTCTTTGATCCTTTAAAATATCATTTAGGACCCACCACAATCTTTATTCAATAATTAGGCTCAAGATGGTTTCTCAGAGGTTGACACATGGTGACCTTCGCTACTCCTAGGAAGATACGTGGCATCTTCCACTTCTCCTTTTAGGGGTATGTGGCACCTTCCACTTTCTTTGGGGATGGAGTAGAGAGGGACCTGAGAGGTGACACTTGGCAGCCTCCATTGTACTCAGTACTTAAACAAAAATGAAATGACACCTTTATGCATTAAACAAAAGTGTTGGACCAAAGTATCTTAGATGACAACATGTGGTGGCTTTCACTGCTTTTCCAAAAAGGGTTCAGGGCCTCCACAACTACCACCTGACACTTTCTGATCTCTCGATACTTAACTTGTTGAAAGTTTTTGTCAAAAAGAAAACATGGGTGCCCTTATGAGACATGGATGTTAGCACATGGTGTGTTTCACTTAACTGCCACTAGATATGTGGCATATTTCATGGTCCTCTAGAAAGTTACAAAAGGTGTTCGGAGGATGCCAGCTCTCCAGCTTTGTCTCTTGGAAATCGACACTTAGTAGCTTCTGCTGCTCTTCGACACTTAGGCAAAATGAATCGGCCCTCTACTTCAAAATTTTGACACAATGCCTAAGATACGTAGGAACCAAAATTGCAGCTTTGAGTCAAAAAAAATATGACGTAGAGTAAAAATTATTCCACAAGTACACTCCTAAATAAGCTTAAGTACATTCTTACTACTACTGCTCCCTTAAATTCCATGTTTCAAAACAATACAAATTATAAGGGAAAACCAAATGAGAATAAGAATTAAACCAATATAACAATTAACAAAATATCAAAACCTACAAATAAGATTCTTTTATGTGATCCATATAAGATTCATTTTTCACACTTACCTCAACCTCCTTAAAAAATGTTAAAAAATCTACTTGGTGTAATATTTTATCTCTCCCTCCACCAATAGTGTTTGATACAAGAAAACATATACTTGGTGGATCTGATCACAATGGTTATTGAGATTATCACTAATGTGTTGGATATTATATGAACATAAGCCTTAAAAATACAAGATCTTATCAATGAAAAAACTATTTAATTGAGCAAACCCATAGAAGAAAATCAACCACAATCATATTATAATTATAAGTTGAAGAAATTTAATGACATATTCCCAAAGCATGAGGAAATGGAAACTAAGGATAATTATAAAGTACATCATATATACCATGTGTATCCTCATCCTAAGACATATAATCATCCAAGAGTAATTGGAAAAATTACAAAGTATATTAACACAATGACCTATGATTACATTTGATGATAGTTAGATTGTTGATGATGACTCAGATTTCTATGCATTATGCATATGAGCTCACATAAATGAACACCTTATGCATAATTTTATGATTAATAATGGTTCAAAATAAATTTTTTCATAATAACAATTCTCAACTCTCTTGGATAGACTTAAAGGGATATACAAGATAGTACAAGAGTGGTCTAAGAGTTTAATGGACATACACAAGACACCCTCATATGTATTGTGATACCTCTTCAAGTAAGCACCACCATTATAACTAATTTATTATTGATTATACCAAGTACTGGGGTCTTTGAAATGTTTTTGGGATGCCCTTAGCTTTATAAACTCTACATAGTACCATCTACAGATTATCAATGTGTCATATATTTTTACTACAATAGGGTAGTTATAGTTTCAAACATTAAATATGAGTAACCTATTTAGCCAGTGGTGTCTTCTCCTCCACTGCAACCACCACCATAGTTCATTATTAATCCTATTTATGATCATTATACATAGGATTTTTCTACCCATATTAAAGAATATTATTTAGAGGTAGTTATTACAATAACCCAATATCTATCTATACATTCAATATAAAGGAGAGAAATTGTTTCTCCTAGGTAGCCATTTTCACAATAATTATTACATTAACAAGCTATTAGGATTCTTAGAGGCCTATACCTACTATAAAATTATCCATAGTGAACACAAGTACCTATGTATTCTCATACTATATAATGGACTCCATAGAGTACTATACCTTTGAGAGCTACTCATTATACACAAAATTATATGAACAATGATGATGATAGTTACATTATAGCACATGATTCCTTTTTCAGATTTTGATACACCTATACACGTTACCTTTATTTCATGAAAGATAAACCTTGATCCATAATATATAGGCACCTCCCATAACTATCCCATTGATGGGATAATTGGCTCTCACCTTTACATATTTTCAAATAAGTTCAAGGATATACAAAAAAATTAAAATGTTTTAAAAAAATAAAAAAATTGGCCCTAAGCATGACATAATTTGGTAGATTACATTATTTACATATGTTATTTATCACATGTTTGGTAGATATCATATTATTTTCTTACACACATGTATTTCATGGGGTATATGAGTGCAATGTAGGACATATAGATCATACAAGGACAAGTAGATGCTAGACCTTTTTTATACCCTAGAGGCCATGCCAATGCTGGGGGCATCTAATTCCATAGGTTATATTATCATAGGTTTCATATTTATATGAATTATTTACCATGTTGAGCCACATGCCTTGATATCTACTATTTTTTTACATATTCTACATTGGATATTCTACTTTACTCTATTATAACATTGACATATATAGATAGTATAAACTAATTCTCACTTATTTTATGCTTCATTGATGTTACTATTTTTTCATGATAGGATGGTTATTGTTATCTATTGTGTGTGGCCACTTGGCCTTATTTGTGGATCCTTATACTTATTTGTTATATTAGTTCCCCTTTATTGTGGCTCCTTAGCCTTGTTTATTGAGGCATTCATGCTCCTTGTTTATGGCTCTTTAGCATTAATTATTAGTGACATATTTATGTACCTTGTATACAACCTCTAGGTTTTATGTATGATATGCTATACTATTATGTGACATTACATGTTTTATTGATGATATTTTATGATTTCTACGTTTGTAGGTGTCATGATCTAGATCTTCTAACTCCCCTTTTTTTGTTTTTCCATGATTTACATCATGCACTTCCTTATGACAGTTTTATTCAGTGAAAGTTACTCTTACGTGCTTCAGATACATATATATTGACATACCACTTATATGCCTTTGCATTACATATGTTACATACATACTTTGATTCTATATACATTACTATGATGACATTATATCCACATATTGACATGAGTTTTCATGATATTATTGTTATACATGATATGGTACAATTCACTTCTCTTTTGAGATGAGTGACCTATAAGATTTATCCCTCACCTCAAAAGGGGGGCATATTAGAGGGATTTGTCATAGAGACTAAAACTTCCATTAATAGATTTGAGTACAATATATATTTTAGAGTTGGAATTTGATTTGAAAATAAGATTGGGAAAATTATTTGTAGTCTTAAGATAAATTTTTGGGGTATATGTACTCCATTTTTTCACTCCATGAATAACATATTTCAGACTGATATAGATTCAAATACATTTGGGGGTATATGCAGGGAATATGTACTCTTTTTTATAAGATATATTTAGTTGGGCATGATGTTTTTTCATGTACATATACACATTTTAGATTTTAGTGGGGCATGGTGTTGGTTCATGCACATCATGACATATTTCAGTTATCATCGATCTAGTGGGGTGTGATGTTGGTTCATGAAAATTTACACATTTTCACCTTTGTAATTATTTATCAAGTATTTTCAAGTGTGGAACAAACTTGAATATGTAATTTCATCTATAATGGTTGATTCATGATTTTTGAGGTAATGTACATTGAGATTTAGTGATGCTCAATGGCCATGACATTACCCACAACAAACCCATTATGTGATTCCACCTTATCATATTGGGATTACAAGATAAGTGTTTTACTAATTACATAAAGGTTGGGGGAATATGTATTCCAATCCATGACCCTTGTCTTAGTCAAATTTAAAATTGGGGATTTTATCACCCTCAATTTCTCCATTTTCTATGTGCTTCAATAAGGAAGCACAAGATATTCAATGACGTGAAAAAGAAGCATAATTTACAAAAATATACAGGGCAACATGGTTTAATCATATACATATGTAATATTTCCTTTCTCTTTCAAGTTTAAAGTTTCAATATAATTCAAACTTAAAGATTCATTCCATATAAATTTACTACTAAATTTTCATTGTAACTTTTGCTTGGACCAACTTGAACATTTGGAGCCTTTTTCCAAAGATAAAGTGTGTTGTACACACTCAGGTATATCTTTATCTTTTTACCCTAGTATTTTATTATATTATAATAATATAAAAAATGAGATATTTGTAGACACAAAAATATGGTATTTGATAATTTGAAATGTCAATATTAGCTTGCACTTATCCTACATGAATTTCACATCTCTAAACAACTTCTATTCCATATTCCCACACACCTACATGTTAGTTATTAGCTTGATCCATTCTAATTTACTATTAGCTACCTAAGGTAACCTCTTAGTATATGTTAAATTAGTTGAATATCCTTCTAAGACATTTTTAGATCATCACATTTGAATTTATGTCTCCCAAACAATAACATCATACTTACATAGTAATGTGGAAGTTACTATCATGTGGTTGACATTATTGTCCTTCACCTAGAAATGATTATTTTTCAAAATTAAATCATTCCTAAGGGTCAAAATATTTTAAAAAAATGTTAGTGGTGTGATAAATTACCCAATCGATCCCATATAAATATAAATAAAGGTTAAACTTATTATCCATCTATAATTATCAATTACTCTTTAAATAAAATTCTACACATTGAGAAAATCTACCATATTCTTCCAAAATTGAAAATAAATCACTAGGAGCAATCATAAACCAAGTCTAAACCACACCAAGCTAGTTTAAGTGTCAAAATTAAAAATATCAAATCCATATTTATAGGTGCATCCATATAAAAAAAATATCACAAATTCACATTCACAATAAGGGGAAGAACTATATATGGCTTAGCTTCCCTCTTCAAATTATTGTATATGTAGGTACAAATTAATAATTAATGAGGGTGATTAGGATCAACTCAAACCAATTGTACTTACACAATTTTATATATTCTTTCATCCTTCATAAGTGGGATTAGGGTTTTAAGGATAAGGAAGCTATTTTATAGAGCTACGTACACAATCAGGGGCTAAAGATTGCACATACAAGGACATATTAGGAAAACACACCACAATGTATGGTCAAAGAGAAAAAAGATATTACAAGATAATAACATCATCCTCATGTCACCTACATCTGATGAATCTACATTAATCTTAACACTAGTGATACAACATGTATAAATAGTCTATTTGAGATCTAGATGAATCACATGCCTACTTCTAATATATTTCTAGTGTCATAACATAGTCACAATTAACAAATTAAACATTAAATCTAAGTATATAGATATAATTAGTACATTCATATTTATGCTTGATATCCATATATTACAATCTAAATTCATTTTAAAAGTTTATCCTATTGTGATTCACATTAATCCAAAATATAAGGTAAATAAGTATATCGTTTCACAGTACATAAGTGCAATGTAGGAAATACATATCATAAATGTACACATAGATATTGAAATTTACTCTACCCAAAGACTATGTTGATGTTTGGAGCATCTTAATTCCATAGATCACACTATCATATGTTTTATACACTATCATATGCTATATTTTTCTATGACCTTTTACCATGTTGAACTACATAGATTGCTTACACATGTCTTGCTAATTACCCATTTATTACACCTTGATATATGTATATGCTACTTTAATACAATGTGACATTGATACACATGGATAATACATACTAGTTTTAACTTGTTCTATGCTTCATTTATGTTGTTTATCTTACATGATAGGCTAGTTATTTATGGTCTATTGTGTGTAACCCTTGGCCTTGTGTATGTGACATATTTATGTCCTTTATATGTGGCCTTTTTCCATGTGTATGTTAAATATTTATGTCCCTTGTGTGTGGTCCTTGGCCTTGTGTATGACATTTTGATGTCCCACATGTGTAGAACTTGGACTTGTATGTGCAACATATTTATGTTCCTTGCACATGGCCCTTGGCCTTTTTTGTTATGAAAATTTCATGTCCCTTGGCCTTATGAATGACATTATGTGATTATGACTGGATTAATATAAGATTATATACTAATATTTTTAATCTTGTTACATTTTATAAGATTGTTGAGTCTACAGGTGTCATGATACTTATCATGCACTTCCCCTTTGTGTGTGGTGTCATGATTCACATCATGCACCTCCTTACTACATAGTCTTATTCAGTGATGGTTACTAACACTCACCTAATTGATACACATATATTTAAATGACACTTATATTCCCTATATTACATATGTTTTAGATTAAGGTAAAAATAGGTTTTGAAGGGACCCCGAAACCCTGAAACAAAGATAGAAAGATGAAGCATTTACGACCACAGGCAAAACCTAAAACCTACTACAGAGAAGTAGCATAAACAGGTTTTATATGGACCTAAAACCACCTAAAAGACCACAAGTCAAAACCCAGGTTTTACAAAGACCTGGCTACACCATAGTCAAAAGATTACAAAAAACTAGGAAACAAGACCAGATAACACAACCAACTAGAAGAACCAAGCTATTCTTCCAGTTCCAAAATCATTTTCACTATTTCCTTACCTTTCATAGCAGTATCCTGAATGGTAGTAGCCACCAACATGGCTCCCTCTTGCATAGCTTTCTTTCTTGAGCTTTGTCTCATCTTCTTGCTAGGCCCCTCCAAGGATTTGATCTCCTCATTGGCTCTTTTTCCAATATTAATAGCCACAGCACATATGTTAGATGTAACTTCCTATATTACATATGTTACATACATGCTTTGATGACATACTCTCTATATTTTGACATGATTTTACATGATGATATATTTAAACTTAACATGATATAATTAAGTCTTTATTTTAAGATGAATGACTTATAGGATGCATCCCTCACCTTAAATGGGGGCATATTAGTGGGATTGTTATAGAGATACAAGTTTCCATGAGAATAAAAATAGAGTTTAGGCAAAATGTAGGGTTTAAATACATCATAATGGTTTATATATTAGATGGGTTTAGATATGGGATAAATATTCACACATTGGTACATAATATGGGGGTATATTCTATGCATATTAACTCAATTAAAAGAACATAAGTACATATTTATAGAATTAGATACACTTTAGTGCATATGCCATGCAAATGCACATAATTTGAAATAACATAAAGTTTGTGTTTTCACATACATATTGTAGACACTAAATATAAACTATATAGAACCTTAGTATTATACACTTAGAAAATACATATCATTGATGTACCTTTAGCTTCTAGACCTTCCCTCTACTTAAACACTCACATAAACTATCTTTATATGCCAAATTACTCATTTCTTAGTTTGACCAATTTTATTTTGATGACCCAAGACTTATATCATACTCAAAGTGATGAAAACTTGTTTATCTTTTATCTCTACAAGTTTGGGACATTTGTATATTTTTTAGCTTCCTAAACACCTATGTCTCAGCTAGATGCCTACATCAGTGCTAGTGTCCTATTCCAATGTAAGTGTCAAGTGACCTAAAGTTATCAAATATACTAATGAAATGTATACCTATGGCTAGCCTAAGTGATTTAACATAAGATTTTTACAAAAGGGATTGACATATATACAAGATCAACCCTCATTCATTCCTCACCTAGCATAGACCTATCATGAACCTAGAAATTCATAAGGAAACTTAGAAAAATCATTCAATCAAGCATTCAAGTGAGCAAAGTTTCCCTATTTTATGCTATTTACATATTAGTAATAGGAAAAATGCATATATAGGTCTAAATTAATAAATGTACACTCTATGAGCCATACTTTCCAAGTTACAAGGTACCAATCGCTATTATACTTGCTTATTACACATTTCATCCTTATTCACACAAAATCCAACACATAGGAGAGAACTACATGAGTCTAAATCCCTCTTTAGAGTAGTGGATATGTAGGTATCCTAATGTAAGAGGGGTATTTGGGGTTAAATAAACACTATAATCTAATGAACCCATTTTTACCACAACCACTTTAAAGATGAATAACTAAATTTTTCCTATTTGATTAGGAGTGATAGCTCATGATCCAAATCTAAGAAAAAAAAGTGAATATGACACAAAACCCAACATATCCTAGGTTATTGCATCTATATTTAACATGTATTCTATATTATAGACCTACATCCAAGTTAGATAGAAGCATCAATGCAACTATCTAAGGTCAATACAAGTGTTCATGGCTATAGAGGTCAAACTTATAAAATTGATGATTGATCCAGTTTATTTACTACCTTTTCCATATTAGATCCACATACATACAGTTGACCAACTAAGTAATATTTCATTCATTTCATTTCAATAGCATTTAATAGTTATACTTACTATTATTTAGCATATCTCAATATTTAAATTTAAAATGTTATTTATCTAAGTTTGAAAATAAATTAGCTTGTTATATATCTATTTATCACCCTTGTGATTATTCATTTATATATTGTTAGCCCTATATTATATTGACCCATCTCAATTTAGGGTTAAAAACAAATACATTTGGGATACAATCTTTCAGATTCTAGCATATATATGCATACATTCTATATTAGTTGGCACCGATTTAGTGGGGTAAGATATTGGTTCATGTACATATACATAATTATATATATAAATTGGCATGTATTAATGAGGCATGATATTGGTTCATGTACATACATTTTTTTTAGTAGTAAGCAATATTATAGTTGTATATTTATAAAAATAATTCAATATCACCGAGTAGTGAGAGACCCTGTATCTATAAGTCCACATGTAGAAGTTGATTCATGTTTTTGAGGTAATGTGGTTAAGGTTAAATTATGCTCAAGGTACTTATAATTACTCATAGTGAGCCATTATGTGGTTGTATTTTACTTTAATTTGAATTAATGGGTGAGATTAATCTAATTAAGATAAAACTTTGAAATGTAATTTATATCAATAGATATGGCATCCAAGAATACATATGAATGTAAGATACTGAGATTGATTATTATGACTTAAAAAGTGTAATATTATAAATAATAAATTACTTAAGATATTATGACTTAAAAAGTGTAATATTATAAATAATAAATTACTTAAGATATCATAATACTTATTTTTTTTAGTTGATTGTAATCTAAAAGTGAAAATCATGAATAAATAGGCATATGGTTCATTCAATTCTACAATTAGTTTGCTACCTATGTTGGTCAATTCTATAGGATCAAGTCTATATTCAATAAATATTAACCTAATGGTTGTTATTTACCTATATGGAAGTAGGGAACAATGAATATATGGTCACCCAGGACTGGCTTTACTTAATTTATATTTGTTATCCTAAATGCTAGTGATGCATGTAGCTCTATAAATGTCTCCTTTTCTTGAAACCTTAGGTGTGCTTGTGAGGGCTATAAACATAAAAAAATGTAGGAAATCTAATGGTATGATTTGTCTCAAATCACCTCCATTTTATGATTTACCATTGCTTACATATTTAATACTTCAAGGAGGGAAATCAAGCCACACGTAGTTCTCCCACTTAATGTGATTGTGAAATTTTAATCCTTTGTTGTGTATGGAACTAATGACATAGATTTGATAATTATTGAGTTAACTTAGATTTAGAGTGATTCAGACTTAGATTATAATTACTCCTAGTGATAGGTTTATAAATTGGGAAGAATAAGGTATATTTTATCAATGTGTAATAGTTTATAGATGTATATTAGATAAGTGCCAAGTCCCTTTTGAATGAGACCTTGATTTATTTATATATGGTTTTTATTAAATAATTATTCATGCCACCAACATGATAATATGATGAGATAAACATAAGGATGGGTTTTATTTTATAAAATATATGTTATTGGGAGTAAGTCAGTACCAACTAGATCAGGGTAGTATAAACTAGTGATACTCAACATATCTGACATAACCAACTTTTGTAAAGGAAGAATGAATTGAGAGGATGTAAATGTTTATGTAGAATATTTAATAGGTGTGAAATAAATAATGATATTATTTTAGGTGTATAAAAATAACACATAAGGATTGAATCATAAGATATCATGCAAGTATGAGAGAATGGAAAATTATGAATTTGTTTGAGTGCTCAAGTCATGTGTTGTAAATGTGTGTCAGAATTTTCATTTTCAAGTACCAAAAAATATATTTTAATATCTAAAAATTCCCCCATTTAATTATAGAAATGGAATTACTAGAACAAAAGGATAAAAAATAATTGAGTGTGTAAAACAGACTTTGTCTTTGTTATGAAACTCTAACTATGTAGGTCACTTAATAGAGAAACCTACAATCATGTGTATTCAATGTCTATAGAATGACTATTTTAATTTAAAAATGATTTTTGAAAATTTAAAAGGAAATTTATTAGAGTACACCTTTGTGTTGGTGAAAACCATGTTGCCCTTGAAACTTGTTGGAGATTATGCTTATTTGAAGCATTAGAGAACTTGTTATTCCTTGCTAAAGCACATGGAAAGTTGGGGTGATCAATGGCATATGATAAATATATAAATTAATAAAGATATCATGATACTTATATTTTATAGGTGACTATTTGAATGTGACTATATTATGGAAGTTAAAATTATGGATAAGTAGGCCTATGGTTCGTTTGCTTCTGAAACTAATTTACTATTTATGTTGGGTTAGTTTTGTAGGATCGAGTCAATATCACCAACTGATACTGACCTACTAGTAAAAAATGAATTGCATAAAAGTAGGGTATAATATATGTATGATCACCTATAACTATTTTTTCTTCATTTATATTTGTTTTCCCAAACCCTAATGATGTACTAAGCTCTATAAATTAGTCTCCTTTGCCTTGGATCCCTAGGTGTGACTATGAGAAAAGATACCTATAGAAATTTAGAATGTGTAATGGCTTAAACTAAACCCAATCAATATTTTCTAATGATTAACCACTACATATATATCCAATATCCTAAGGAGGTAAATCAATCCACATGTAATTCTCCCACATAGTGTGAATGTGAAATTATAGTCCTCTATTATATGTATGTAGTTATCGATGTGGATTTGATACTTGAAAATTATTGATTTGACTTGGATTTATAGTGCTTTAGACTTGGTTTATGACTTCTCCTAGTGATAGGTTTGTGAATTGGGAATAATAGGTCATATTTGATTAATGTGCAATAGTGTATAGATGTATATTAGATAAGTACCATGTCACTTTTGAATGATACCTTGATTTATATATATATGATCTTGATTGAATAATTACTCATGCCATCAACATAATAGGCTGATGGTATAACCCTAAGGATGGGTTTTATTTTATAAAATAGTTATTATGAGGATAAGGTTAGTATCAACTAGATCACATTATTGATTTGTGATACTAATCATATATGGTAGAACTGACCTATGTATAGATAGGTTGAACTGAGAGTTTGGAGATATATATGTAGAAATTTAAAATGTTTGAAAAACATAATGAAATTATTATAGGTGTATAACAATATAACATAGGGGTTGACTCATAAGATAACATGTAGGTGTTAGAGAATATAAAATTAGGACCTTGTTGAAGTGCTCAACTCATGCATGGTAAATGTGTGTCAAGCTTGTTATTGTCAAGTAACAAAGACCATATTTTAGTATATAAGGCTTACACATAATGATATTGAGGTTAAATATTATAAAAATATTAGTTATTTAAGTTATTATAGTTAAGGTTTAATGGTAATACTATATACTTCATCAAGGTTGGGGCACTTATCTTTCCAACCCATGGGATTGCATAGTTACACAAAATTAGGATTTGGTCACCCCCAATTCTCCAAATAGTTTATAAAAAAGAACCATTATTTAATGCTTCAATAAGGAATAATCATATCTAATGAGATACATATAAATATAGTTCCAGTCACATATGGATGCATTCCTTACTTGTTCTTAAAGTTTCAAGTTTTGATTATAGTTCAGATTTTAGATTTCACTCTATGGACATTAAATTCTACATATTTATTGTAGATTTTATTAGAGTAGGATACACATGCAAAGCATCTCTAAAATAAAAATGTGTCATAAACACTCAGTTATATATTTATCCTTTTACTTTAATATTTTTTATTTTATTTCAATATTATAAAAAAAGGGGCATTTGTAGAAACTAAAATATAGTATTAGACTCTTGACAATGTTAATTTTGACCTAAATTTACCTTACATGACTTGTACATACATATATGCCTCTAATTCACCATTCTCTCACATCCACATGCTAGCTATCCATCTTATCATTATAAGTTGATGTTAGTTACTTATAAGAACTCACACAATATTATGCCAAACTAGTGAACTATCATACCAAGAAATATCTAGATCATCTAATTAGTGTTATTATCTTCCAAGCATAATATTCACATTCAAATGGTATAGTCCAAATATGATGAATTCTTCCTTCACCCAATAATGATCAAATTTAAAAGCAAAATCTTTCCCATGGGTTGGCCCATTCACCTAATGTGTTGGTGGTGTGATAATTCACCCATAAAATCATATATAAATATAAATAAGTCTAGGTTTGTTAAATCATCTAGTAATTATAAATGAAATCTAAAAATCACTACTACACATTGAAAAAACTACCTTATTCCTTCTAAATTGAAAATTAGTCACTAGGAGCAGTCATAAGCCAAGTCTGAAGCATACCAAGCCAAGTAAAAAAGAAATCATTATCAAGTATTAAAAGATAGATCAATAGATGCATTCATATAGCAAAAGAACATAATTTCACATTTACATTAAGGGGAAGAACTACATGTGGCTATAATTCCATCTTTAAAGTATTGAATATGTAGACAATGGTCAGTCATAAAATTAGGGTGATTAGGGTCAACTCAACCCATTATATTTCCTAAGATTTTTATAGGATTTAACATTCACAAGTGGAATTAGGGTTTTATATGAAGGATATGGATTTATGGATGTTGTGAATTTGATTAGACCTCAAGATTATACACATAGTTGAAAGACAAAAAGGTTCACCTACTTATACCAAAATGGATAAGCATAATATCAAGGGATAATTCTTTTCAATTTTAAACAAGCCATTAGATGGTGTTGACCTAAGGCTAATAATAATATCTAAGTGTAAACAAATATCCATAACCTACACCGTGTGACTCTTAGTTATGATTTATACCTACCTTAATCCTTGTCACTTGTCTCAGTCTTGCATAATATAGGAAACTCCTAATTATATTATCCTTTATTTTACATTTCATATTTAGTAATTACCATTGTTAAATATATTTCAAGCCTTTGCATTTAATTTTATTTATTTATTATCATATCTTATAATTTGAATTATATTCTAGTTTATATCTTAATAAGGACTAAAAATTAATCCAAATTAGGGTAAAACAACTACCTTCTTTCATCTCATTGATAATGATAAATATAAGGGTCAAGATCTTCATATTGCATGACTGTATTGACTATTTATTTCCAAGTTATCAAAATATATGGTCTATTTAGGATCCCCCCTCATAACTATTCCAATTTTTTTGTTCTTTTAAGGTGATATGATATGATTAGGCTTCATAAGGAAGGATAAGTATTTATGAAATACATATAGTGAATTAAAACAAATTAAGTGAGGTTTTTAAAGAGTAGAGGCAAGGGAAGGCATTTTTTTTATATATATTTTTAAAATTAGAGAATGAATCATAGTATATTTACTTGAATAAAAACATACCCTATTTGACCAAGAGTGAATTATATCTCTATATGTGTAGTACTACACTCATGGGATGACTAAGATCATCCCTCTACGCTCTTGGAAGTTTTTTGCACATTATTTTATCACCACAATTTTTATGGGTTTGTTTTGTATCCACCTGTAGACCTATTACTGACTTTAGAATCCAAAAATACATATGTTTGATAAAATTTGTCTTTGAATCTATTTCCACCTTATTTTAGCTTCCAAAATTACACAATTTTGATAAAATTGGGGATTTATCTAAAAACCCTCTCTTTGTCACTTAAATTCATTTTGATTCATTTTAATCATGGAATTAGGATTGTTTATGCTACTATATTTTTTTAGTATGTTTAGATCTAAAATTCACATTATTAGTATGGTTTAATGTTGTCTCCTTGAACTAAATCTAGTTTAACATACTATATTTTGGTGAACCTATGCCATCGTGCACCTCTTTTGGTTATATGTTGTCGATATTCCATATAAACTATAATGTTTCTTAGGGTTTTATAAGACCCTTACTTTATTGTGCAATTATATTAGGGTTATCCATTTCTTATTCCTAATGTCACACACATTGATTTGCATGATTTTTCCCCTTCTATGGTTAGCCATTGATCATTATTATAGGTATGATTTCTATAGGGTTGAGATTATTTTCTTCTCCATCATTAAAAATATGTGTATTTTTGTAATCCCTAGTTTACATACTATATATGTTTCCATATTATGCCACCTAAGAATATTAGATATAATTATATTACTAGGTAAAGTGATAAATTGAGTTACAAACATGTGGATGATAAAATGACAATAGTTAATGAGCTTAATTATTCTTTTGTTGATACACAAGTGGATGATAATGTGAATGTTAATGTTATTAATGATAATGATGTGCATGATAATTTTGGAAGTGTATCTAAAAATATTAATAATTTTGATGTAGAGAAAGATAGGGTTGAAGTAATTGCTTTATTTGGAAAACATGTCCTAAATTATCCTAAATAAATAGATACATGTTAAATGTGTTAATGGATATGCAAAATAAATCCATAGATCAACAACTCATAGTTGAGGAAATATATTATAGAGTGAACCATGGATATTTGAATGATTCTAATGATGCTCAACATTTTAAAGATTCTCATCCCATGCCACATAATGTTGTTGTGTCTTAAAATCATTTATATTATTATTTATCCTCTTATTTATTCTACATGTAAACACCTATTTTGGTACAAGACATTTTCTATCATGTTTTATCACACTTAATCCACTTGTGTATATTTAACTATTTTTGTACATAGTTTAAACCACACTAGACTCTATCCATCCTTGTTTCATCTTGATAGTCTTAAATTCATATATTATTAACTTTGAGGTCTTAGACATCAATTTTTTGATTGGGTTCATCTCATCCTTAACATTTATTCTTCTTGGGTTATATTCAATGACTCATTGAATTTGTCCCATATAGTTTTGACAACTTTATGAATCCATCCCCTACCTTTTTTTGGTCCTTCCACCTTAGCTTTATTTCTCATAGCTTTGATTAATTTTATTTATTTTTTCATAATAAACCATTACACATATTGTCTTAGAGATCCTTATATATACAAATATTTCCATAGTCATTTAATAAGTGATATTAATGTGATAATATATTAGAGAACATTCCCTAACTAAGAGCCTTCATTGATCAAATCTATTACCACATTGAGAGGGAGACTAAAAATTGAGTATACAAAGCATACATATCACTTTAAGTCTTGTGACATCATAAAATTATACCAAAATAGGGTTTAAGTGAATGTTCATGTAGTTTTATTGAATTTCATTTTGAGATAAGGTGGATACTTTATCTTAATTATGATTCAATCACATGAACAAGAGAACTATATTGACTATGATTCTGAGCATGTGAGACATGAAATTGTAACTCCTTAAGGGTTATCTTGAGTCATTTAACCTTTCACATATCTTTATCATTTCTATTTTTAGGGACACCTAGTTCAAACCCTTTTCTCCCCCGCTTTAAGGATCAGAATGGGAATCCCATTCCCCAACCTACTATTAAAAAAAAATTCTTCAAATTCTCCAAAATAAACCTTTAACTCTATATACTATATTAATGGACATTGAAAATATCTCTCCAACCATTACATATGATGGGACTATTAACCCTACTCTACATATTAGAGCATTTGTAAATATCAATAACGAGTGGATTAAAACCAACACTTCTAAAACTACTAAACTTATATCACAAATTATAATTAGAGATGTGTTATAATGGTACAATAAATTTAAAATCATTTAAATTAAAAGTTATAAGATCTAGTGAATTCCTAATTAAAATAATTATAATATTATGATCTCCCCAAACATAGCCTTGGTAATTTGAACAATACCAAGCCATCATCTAATGAATATGCCCATGATTATTTTATAATATGGAATTCTTTAGCACACAAATTAAATCACAACATGATTGAATAAAATTTTTTCAAAATATTCATCAATTATCAATGTTCAAATTTAGTACAAAGTAATTTATTTCTCTCCGAAGACTTTGAAATAATCATTTGATCAAGTTAAATGATAAGATTACCTTATGAACTAATTTAAACCTCTTATAAATATAGTAAATAATATTTGAAACTAACCACAAATACAATCAACAATATCACATATCAAATCAAACATACCCAACAAAAAAAATAGGGATTATCATTTTCAACCAATCCAAAAAATAATCAAAATAATCAACACCCATTCCACCCTCTCTTGAGTCTCCGAAATCTTAAGTAAAGGACACTGCCTTCTAGGCCCATGAGTTTTAATCCATTTAAGCCTTTCCCACCATGGTACAATCTTGATATGTTTTTTTTGGCATGCTAATGTTGGTCATTCTGATGAAAATCTCCATGAACTAAAGAAAATTCCTTTTGACATCATGTTAGGTGAAAAATTAAAATATGAAGCTATCACTAAAGATTATTATAAATAATATACATAAGTTTCTAAAGCTTAATCCAACCACTTAAATCAATCAAATCAATCCCAATCTCAACATTAACATCAAAAGTCTTATTTAAATCCTAATATTTTCCCTAAGGAAAACTTTTTAGGTGATAATAATGAAATTATGATCAATATTAAATCAAATCTCAATAATATAATGCAAAAAAGGTTAACTATTAATGTAAGTTTACTAATAAATATCTTGATACCAAACCTAAGAAAACTTCCCAAGAATCCTTGATTCTCAAAGATATAAAAATGTAAAATACAAATACCAATGCAACACTTAATGATTCATGTACTCCAAAAACATAGCCTCAACATAACAACAAACCTCCTTTACAATAAAACATCCCAAAGCAAACTCTAATTACCCAATTAAATATTGTTATGGTTATTACCAAAGATAAACTCAATGAAATTTTGTACAAGAACTTAACACTATGCCTTAGAATATTCCTCTAATGTAAATCATGATAACATCACAATACCATAGGAAATTTCTCAAGTAAAAAATGTAATATATATAAGAATCACCACCACCAAGTGAAACATAACCATCTAATAAATCTCTTAAAAAAACAACAACTATTGAATTACATCCCATTAAATCCATGCCTTATCCTTAAGTAGCTAAAAAACTCTCTGTAAGGTTTCCTAAGGATGATATGATCAATGATGATATCCTATTATGAGATAATAACCCACCTCTCTTCATTGATGTCATATTCAATTATTTTCAAATGAGAAAAGTACTCATGGATGAAGGTTTAGGTATTAAGGTCACTTCCCTATGGTTAATCTAAGATTTATGTATTTTCATAAAATATCTCAAGAAGATAAGACTTGATTATTTTGGATTTGATAAGAATAACAAAAATAATATTATATTAATTTAGATTCCCTTCACTAATCACCCAAAATAATAAATACAAAACTCATGGTTATTGATATTCCACTTCCTTACAAACTACTCTTAGGATGCCCTTGTACTCATCACATGATATTAGTCACCTCTTTTGATAGCTAGTGACTAATTTTTAATAAAAATGTATTAGATAAAAAAATTAATCTAATCTAGACCCATATTATCTCAAACTACCAAATCCTAAAATAAAATACCCCATTAGAACTACTTACACTATTAATATACTCGATTTAGCAACATACATCCTAATTTTCAATTCACCCTTGCTATTTATGAAGATGAAAAATACAAAGAGCCTAATTTTTTTTAAATACAACTATATTACCATGATATATTTTAGAAATAATTCCTCCATCTCTTCTACCAAGAGACTACAAAGCTAATGAAACTTCCTATGATTAAGACCTTTATGAATTTAATGATAATTTGGTTTCTAAATGTTTTCAATAACCTTTTCTTACTATCTTCTCAAGTCTTTAGCCAGCTTGGTGTGTCTTTCAAGTATAATTCAAATGATAACCTATAAGACCTTAATCAAACATGTAAAATTTCCTCATTTTATGATGAAGATTATACTATTTACCAATCTTAAGAGAAACACTTGGATGTGATTCATTATCAACAAATACTCTCTAAAATTCATGATTTTAACTAAGATATCCAATTAGTTCACATTTAGTATGAGCATGATCCCCAATTTGATTTAATTGATGAAGAAGAAGATCATGCCATAAAATGTTATATACCTCTCGCTAATCCACCCTAAAAAAAATCCAAATGGGTACTTTAAAAAATATTAAAATTTTCTCCAAATCACCAACAATGATCACTTTTATAGATAATTTATGAAAAATTAGATATTTAGGATTGTAAAAATAATGCCAAAGTAGTTTATAAAAAGTTATACAATTTTGACTACATCGACCAAGATGAGGTGGTTCAAAAATAATCAATCAATTCTAACTGTAGTGGCCTTTCTACATTAGATGATTATAAATACACCAACCATACTAAATTTGTTCAAAAACATTCACTTTATTCTAAATACATTGGCCATATAAAATGTTAAAAAATAGTAGATGATTATGAATACATTGGCTAGGCTGAATATGTTTAGAAAAACCCAAATGATTTTTGCTATAATGACCATGCTCACTCAAACATTTCAAAAAACTTAACCCAGTTTTGAATGAATTAATTAAGATAATATAAGTTAAATTTTTTTAGACCAATCACACTAATTTGAAAAATTTGATACAATATAAATAGGAACATAAAGTACTAATGTCTTTTGCAAGACCAAAAACATAAATTGAAACTTAAAATGCCTCCTATATATATATAAGTTACTATAGATTCCAAGGCTACTGCTATGAGATAGATTCACACAAAATGTGACAAAAATAGTAATAAATAAATCAATATTGGGGTTTATTTTAAATATAATTATCCTTTACATAATTAACCTAGAGACAAATATATTTTATAAATCCTTAATTTAAGATAAACTCAACTTCCTTGCTAACATGATAAACTTAGAAATTTTGAACACATTCCTTATTTTTAAAACTTTGTCTCTAGTGTCAATCTAAAATATCCTATCTATAACTTAGATCCTACACCATATCACTTCTAAGATGGAAATGTAATATTATAAGAAGAGAGTAAATAGGTTAAATTAGGGACATATAATGATCATCATCCTATCCTTATCTATTCTCTTCTTCATCCTGAAGAGTAAAATAACCTTAGTACCATCCTTTAAAAGTACAAAAAAGCATTCACTTAGTCATATCAGGACATACCCAACATAAACCAAACATAATTTTACATAATATAATCACCTATATCAATGTAATTCCCATCCATTAAAATAAAAAAGTCACAATGGTCATCCACATTTCTCTTGACTTTCATAAACAAAACTTAGCATGTCCCAAGGATAATGTTTTTCTCCATTCAATTGATAACATTTTTTGATTTTAACATTGGATATTATTTCCATCATGGATGTTTTTGTTTGGGTATAATAAAATTTAAATTATTCATGAATATAAACATAACACCACATTCACTATCGATTGGGGCATGTATTATTATTTCAAGATGCATTTTAGCCTAAAATGTTGTAGGGAAACCTAACAACATGCCATGACCCAGATATTTCATGATATCATTCACAAGATAGTTGAAAAATATGTGGATGACATCCTCATAAAATTCAATCATAATAAAAATAACGATCATGATTTAGCAATCATCTTTTAATGACTGATTAAATACAGTGTTAATCTCAATCCCCAAAATAGTGTTTTTGGTATTACTTACAAAAAATTATTAAGGTTTTTGGTATTTATATGAGGTATTTACATGGTTTATTATAATATCAAATACATTATGGTATATATTAAAGTGATACATATCCATTAAATGCATACTTTTTTTGGGATGCTTGCAAAAATTTTATAGTTCATCCTTGAAATTGCCTATCAAAATTATTTGATCAACTCTATCTTTAATAAATGTATTAAACTTGAGTATAATTATGAATATAAAAATACATTTGATAAAATGAATAAATAATTAATAAAACCTCCTAAATTAAAACCACCACCTAATTAACATGTAACATCCTTCATTTTTCAACCCCTAGACTCCAAATATGAGAAGTGTTCGAGGTCATGCATAGTCGATAAGGACCTAGGTGTAAGGTCATAATATGAATATTTATCTTCATCAAGAGTTTACATCACATTTAAAGAATATTTTTCATACCTATGAAGTGTATTATTTAGTTTATTTCTTAGGTCAAAGACAAAATTTCAACTAAGGGCAATAATGGTCCTTGATCTCTGTTATGAAAATGTCATAAAAGCTAGCAAAATTATAATTGAGGTTGTGATAAATGATTTTGTTAAGTACTAAACTCATAAATGTGCCATGCTCAGGGTTGATCCACATATAATTTCTTATAAAGGGTTGTAAGGTATAAATATTAACCTATCATATATATTATAATCAAATGTATAAATTATATTATATAGTCCTTAGGTAAACATCAATTTTTAAGGATTGTTGTAATGTTTGGCTCCTAAAATGTTTTTGATAAAAGTTCAAGTTGGATGAATGCCCTATCTAAACTACATAATTGTGTATTATTGTGTTACTTAGATATATTAAATATGCTTCCATGAATACAAAAATAGATTATATAAAAGTAATTACGATTGAATTAGTGATGCTATACTTAAATGTAAATATCTTTAAGAAATTGACTGAACTTGGTATCAAAAGTCTGAGTAACCTAATAGAGTTATCACATTAATTTATTTGATTTATTGTAATTTAGGATATTTTATGATTTTGTATAAAATGTACTATACTATGTTGGTTTATAATTATTTTAAGTGGACATGGGATCGTATTTATTTGGTGTGGTAGGAAGGAGTTTATATTTGGGTCAAATGTTACCATGTTATATCATATTCCCAAAATTACTTATCTAGTTGTGCATGAGTTTTATATATATATATATATATATAGATGTGTTATAATTTCTAAATCAGTTTTTTTTATATAAATGACCTAGCTACATTTAATTTTATAGAATGAATATTGTTTATATGATTTACGTAGCATTTGAAAATAGAACTAGTTGAGTAAGACCCTAAATCAAGGAATAATAAATGTATGGATATTTCACTTAGGTTATGTGACTATGAAGGCCACAAGTACCTTGAATTCTTACCAAAATCTTACTATAATGTAATGGTTAAAACTAAAAACCTACTTGGGTTAAAATAAAATAACACTGGGCACCACTGATAAAGTAAAAAAGGCCTAATAGTTCACAAGTATTGATGGTCTAATGATAAAATTGAAATGAAATTAAACCATTTGATAAGATGGTTAAGTTGGGATCTAATCTCTGTCTAAGTTAGGATAATTTTTCATTGATGAGATAAACTATTTGAATAAGTTGCCTAAATTGTTTAAAGTATAAGTGTAAACTCTAATATGGGGTATCAGTCTAGACTATTTAATTTGGTTCGTAAGAGGTACTAATGCATAATTAGTAAGAATATATGGTGAATGTTTTGATTATAACATCAGTCTTAGAATCCCAAATGCTAATTAAAACAACATGAAGTAATATGTTTGTAAGTTGATGCTAATTTGAACAAACATGCAAGTGAGATAAATAATATATCCTAATAAAATACTTATAAATGACTTATACCTAGATATTATTATTTTATTATATGATTTGAATCTACACGAGTAGAATGTATAGACTACATACTTAGTTTTTTAGTAATAAAGTTCTTGGACTATTATATATATTTGAAAGATTTATCATTATATAAAATAATGTATATTATGCTTGTATATACTTGGATATGCTTATACAAGCTTTCATGGGTTTTGAAATTAGATAATAGTTTGATAAATGATGACTATATTAAAAGGGAATGCCAATCTAATCTTGTAATTTAGCTTAGGAATAATGGTATTGCTATGTTTAAGTGGCATATGTACATTTTTCTATAAGGTATGTGATATTTCTAAATGGGAAATAAGATTACCTATCCACCTTTTTTCATTTAATGTTGTGAGATAAGGGGCTTGAAAAAATATTAAAGATTTATTAGAGTTTAACAACTTCCAAACCCTTATTTATATCTTGAGCAAAAGATTATTATTTTTTGAACAAGGGTAATCCTAAATCTATATATTATTCAATATAAATAAGGGATGGATTTGTGTTAAGTCTTTGATAAAGAAATATCATTAAAGTAATTTAATAAAAGACAAAGTGTAAAAAATCTGAATTGAATTATATATGGTATTAAATTATACTCTAGATCTTGTATATAGTAATAATAATGAGTTAAACTTGAAATATGGGTCTCTTTGATTAGGGAAAATTAATTTATACTTTTTAGTGAAAGTAAGGTAAGGTTACAACTTAATCCTAGGTTGTACCAAAGTATCATTTATACATGTCATACTTGATAGGGTAAAGGTGTACATGCAATCTATGCAATGTCTCTATCAAGTAAATATCATTCATACTATTTAATAGTACATTATTATACCTATCCTATTCTCAGTGTTAACAAGCTATGTGATAATAAGGTTGGTATTAAAATCACTAGGATGATGTAATTAAAATAATATTGCATTGTTAGTCAAAATGAATAAAGACCATTGAATGTGTAGTTATTCACAAATAAGGATAAATTTATTGAGTACTACTTAAAGTGAATTATAAAATAAGGAAATAAGATCAATCCTATCTAATCATGTGTTTCATATACTTGAGTAAAGTCATTGTGAAACTTTAGATTCACTTAAAATAATTTTAAGTATACATAGGAAACCATGAATGCATGAAAATATTGCCTCATAATACTATTTCTAAGGGATATATGTATAAAAATCACATTAGAATCATAATAGCTAACATAAGGTCTATTTGTGAACTTAAAGGGCAAGGAAATACTTTTGGAAGTATGCTAATTGAATAAATCTGGCTAGGTTTTGTAATACTACTTTGAATGGCAAGGATATTGAGTAATACGTTGTGACCAACATGCCCCATTTTTAAAATTTCAAATGAGGACCCAATTTGAGCTTAAATTCCATGTTCAAGTCTTGTTCTAAAATGAATTAGTCTAAGTCTAAGTTGGAAGTCATTATCTTAAGTCTAAGTTTTTTTCTTGAAGGAAGTTTTGATCTAATTCTAAACTGATTGAGTGTTCCTTTAGTATACAATTAATACATGAGTCTAAAGATTGAAATGGCAATGTTTAATGAAGTTATTTTATGCATATATTTTAATTTTAATGCTATGATATTCATTGAATTAAAATTTTAGCTTTATGGACTAACTGAGCTAACTTGATTTTTACCCAAGGTTGTTTATTCTTCTCAGGATTATTTTGGATTTGTACAGTAACCTTACCAAAGCTTACTTGATCCAACATAGAAACATCCATTTCAATATGATTGATTTTTCATACTTAGTCATTTTACTAGTGTTTACTTACATATAACTTTGTTGTACACCTTTTTTCACCTAAAACAACTATAAAATTTAAGAACATTTAGGTTCCTATAGGTCAAACTCTAATGACTAGACCTTGAGATCTAATATAATTCCATATGTTGGTACCAAATTTTCTCATGAAGGATTTTTAAAATGACCATATTTTTTTAATTAGTATCTAGGTTCATTGGATTAAGACATGTGTCTTCATCTCACTTCTTTGTTGTTTATGAGGTAATGGTTCTAGGTCATTTTTTCCCAAGTAACTAGGTAACTAAGATTATGCCACATATCCTCATCCTAGTCACTCACTTATATTGAATCAAACAAATAAAAAAATGAATATGTGAGAATCCAAATTAATGAAGTCATACCATGTGTATCTACCTCATTATTCTAGAGAAAAATAGTAAAACAATGAAATCTCGAGGATCTAGATAATTGAGATCATGCCATGAACACAATCCTACTCATCTAGAATTAACAAAAGTGATCACATAATCTAAAGATAAGAAACACTATGGATAAGTGAGGACCATCCACATGGAAACATCTCTCTCATCCAAATCACTTAGATATAGATACACATTTAGAGGCTAGGTGACCCTCTTGATAAGTGAGCTCATGCCATGTGGTGTGATACCTCTCAGCCATAACTTGTTAGGAAAACCAACAAATAGTCCCAAAATCAAATATTGATGATACACCAAATAAGTGAGGACCATTCACATGTCAACATCCCACTCATATAGATCTTATAGATAGTAAAAGATAATACATATCTTATAATCCCCTAGATTAATAGGATAGTGCCACGTGTTGACATACCATTTATCCATAGCCAAATTAATAAGGTGAATGTTCCCAAGATCAGTGACTAAGATAATGAGTAGGATCAAGACATGTATATATATGTCAGTAAATCATGATAGAAAGGCCAAAGACACAGTAAACAAAATTGACTCCCAATAGAAGAACAAAGATAGGCCAAGTGTCATACTATGAGTAAATTAGGAATGGGACAAGGTAGATTCAAGACATGAATATGGGACCTAATATAACTATAAGAATATATATTTAATTTAAATATGACTTAGAATCTAAATAAATTATAGTCCATAGACTAAATTTAGGCAAGGTCCACACTGTTCCTGATCAAGAAAAAATTAACAAGTGTCATGATCCCAAGAAACTTAACTTAGACACTTATTTTGACTTCAACACATAAGTGAAGGATATGAAAGTGGTACCAAAAATAATTATAGTAGGACATTTATCATTTTAAAAAATGATTGAGTAGTTAAAAACATTTGCAAAGTGCTATGTGGCTAGTCCCTTAGTCATTCATAGTATCACAAAGGCAAAGGAGGTGTGTGCTCCCCACACTTCTTGCATATAATAGCTTTACCAAAGATGATCCTCCATGAATATTTTGACAACTTGTATAGGTTTGACCTCATCGACTAATCATTAGCACTTCAATATATCCTGGAAGAACTATTAAGATGTGGTCCACATCAAATCTCTCCTCTATGTTCCTTAATGGGCCATGAAATTACCTTATATCTGATCTATTATGGAATGAGGAATCTTTCAACATAATTATGTTTTATGATTTCAATCTAGATGGCCAAGAGTGGGATCTCATGCCTCTCAGAGGTAAGAATCATCTTTCCATTCTATATATACTACTACCTAGTATGTTAGAAGAGTCAACTCTATTTGTAAACAAATGTTACTGAAATAATAAAAAAATGATTTCATATATAAATTACTTTGGTTCCCTTGAAGGTATTATAATTTATTTATATTTTAAAGGATTAACACTAATGCTATAGGACTATAATTTGTGGTTTTATTTAGAGTTTATGCATTAACTAGGATGTGCTTTCGTTATTTTACTTAGGTTCTTCTATTATTTTCAATTTATTTGAAGTATATAAGGATTTGTGGGTAATTAAATACATACATGTTTACATCCAATTAATTAAAGGATTCTTATAATTAAGCATTTTCAATTACTCTTCAGACTCTGTCTTTATGTGACTAAAACCTGAACCATTGTGAAACTTAGCATATAATGGTGCAACTAAAGCTAGGCACTTTTTGGTCCTCTACATATTTGTATTGATTTTTTAATCATAAGAATTACTTTATAACTTACCCTCCATATCTTTTTATGTTTATTTGTGAACAAGTGATCTTTCCTTTTATTTATAAATAGTGAAGTGAAAAAAATTAGAGATCCAAAATTTGATATACTACAATTGGTCTAGATAGAAGTGTAGAATTTCTTTGATTCAATGAGAAAATTCATATTGGACCTTTGATGATAGCACTGCATCTCTAGGAGGATCTATTCTAAGTAGGATATTTAATGGATCCCTATACCTATAGCTCGTGCTCTAGATTGTCTTAGATACAATTTTAAAATAAGAGGATGTAAGTACCCTAATTATTCTTGATCTCACTTAGTAAATCTAATCCAATAGGTGTAGATGGGATTGAGATCTTGGCTTGAATAATAATTAATTCTAGAAGGAGGGTTATGAGGAAAATATTTTTTCCCATCCTTTATGATTTCCCATCTCATTACATGCTTAAACACATAACAAAAACCAACACTAGAAGGAGGGCACCCATTCTCACTATATAATAAGGAATTTAGCTATTAGCCTACTTATGAGTAACCTAGATCCTACTATATAGATCATTAGATCTTGAGTTGGTCTTAGATGACTAATAATATCCCCATTGTAATTCCATAGTAGAACTAAAACTGATAGAGGGAGACCAGGACTTATGGTTACACTTACTAGATGATCATCTAAATTTATCCCTAATAGATCTCCACTTATAGATGCACCTATGTGTGGTTAGATAGGTCTGATATCAACATTCTTAGATTTATCCATGATTTACCTAAGAACCCAAAAATATACCCCCCAAGATTCACACAAGGTGTGAGGTGTACCATTGAGGAACATATAAACTCATACAAAAATGCTCTTAGGCTTCTGAATGTTAAATATGAGGATTCTATATGTAGGATTTTCTTATTCACTCTGATGGACCCAATGTATGATGGGTTTTTGAACTTTCTTGAAAGTTCTATCAAAATTTGGGACTAATTCAGTAATATGTTCCTCACCTAATTTGGGCACATCATCTATCCCAATGTTTTATATCAATAATTCACTTGCATAAAATTAGAACCCAATGAGCCCATAATAATTTTCAATTCTAGGTTTCAAAATATGTATAGAAGAATCACTATGCTTTATAAACTAGATGCCTAGCTATCCCTTGAAATGTATAAGAATGCAATAGATCTTTGGACTGCTATGTTCATAGTCATAGATCCTTGAGTGGTATAATTAAGTATGGCTTATGACATAGACATAAAATTAGATATATAACCGAATCCTCAAATTAACCCTATCCATCCTAAATCTACTGCCAAGTATGCCTACTTTGAACCCCCTTTTTATATCCACACCACAACCTATGTTAGTGACTAACCAACTTACTTTGAGTTATGCTACTCTTAATTATCCCCTATGCTTATTTATCCTAATCAATAATGTATTAGTATCTCAAGATCATATTATAAAACTAGTCTTGACTATGAATGACATCCAAAGTGTGCCCTAGGAGTCCACTAAGAATGAGTTAGACACTATACAATGTATCGTACATAAGATCATCAATGAATTCTTGGGCATCCAGAGATAGGTTGAAAATAATGGTGGTGAGAGTTAAAAAAATAAATTCACCTACCATAGGTATAATCATCCCCATAACCACTCTAATAACCAACTAAATCCCTCACCTAATAAGGTCCCTGAGATCAACATCTATTATTTAACCTTGAATAAATAGTGCCTTGTGCACAATATAACCCAATGTGGTGAACTTGACTACATTAAATTATATAATGCATTTGACATCTTATAGAAAGAGATGAAAGAGTATGATGTAGTACACAAACCATGCCAAGGATTCCAATCATACTAAGACCTCTGATGCTCTAAGATCCTTGAGCACTACCATGGTATTAGAGACATTGGACTTCCCCAAACATGAATATAATACACTAGAAGATGCCACCAATGAGGTGAAGGCTTTCCAATAATTCCAAAAGAGTAACTACACCTAGGAATCAAACATATCAACAACTCCTTATCATGTCAACTCCTAATAATGATGTAACTCCTTTTGATCCAAGAGCAAAAAATGACCCTCCACCCCGAAAAAGTAAATAATCTTACCACTAACAAGAATGGGTATAACATAATATAGGACATGAAGAAGATCATTTCAAACATTAATTTACATGAGCTGACCTAGATCATGGAGTAAAGATATTTCTCTTAAATTCCCTCATAGACAAACTCGTTCAACCCAAACCTAAGCCTGCACACATTGACATGCTGATATACAAGAATAATTTTGAGGTCCCACATTTCTTCCTTATAGTTAAGTTATTTGGGAAGAATATTCATAGATATCTATTTGACTCATTATCCTCTATGAATGTCATGCCTACTAGAATTTATCAAAAACTAGGACTAACACTTATTAAGTCAGATACAATAGTGGTCTAGTTGGATAAATCTAAAGTTAAGGTAGTGGGTGAGCTCTTGAATGTCCATATGTAGCTAGAATCTGGGCTTAGAGTCAAACAATTTATGGATATTCAAGTAGTGGAGATCTCTATGGCTTATGGGATGCTGCTTATTAGATACAAGTTTAAAATCTTGAATGTATACATGGATACTAACTTCTCCCATATGTGGTTACCTTAGAGAGTTGTAGCCAACCAAATCCATGTTCATTAAAAACCTAAAATGAAACACATGATCATGAAATAAAACATAGCCAATGAAAGAGTGAACATAGTATCCTATGACACATGTGTTTATAATTTTTCTAAAATTTTTACTAAAAATCAAGTTGATAATGATCCTAAATTTCTAGGTCTATGGTCCTTGTACTTTGATGGGTCCCATTCTAAACAAGGTTATGGATTAGGAATTATTCTCATTGACCCATTAGATAAATGACACATATATGCCTATAGGTTCCTAGTTACCTTGCACCAAAAACATAATAGAATATGAATCCTTGATCTTAAGACTAAAATTTTCATTGAAACATAGGGTTAAAGAATTGAGAGTGTTTGGAGATTCTAAACTGATAGTGAACCAAGCTAGGAGAAAGTTCTAATGTAAGCTATCTTATTTTAGGAAGTAAAAACATTGGGTGTGGGATTTGATATAAAATTTTAATGATTTCAATACCATCCCCATTCCTAGAGAATAAAATTAGGTGGATGATTCAATAGAAACTACTACTATAAACCTGACACCACTAAATGACTCAGGGTTGCAAAAATTTTTAGTAGAGATCATCTCATATCCCTTAGTACTAGATAATGTGAAGGACTTCTAATTATTTAAAAATGACCTTCACATTTTATAATTTATTAATAAATGAAAGGTATTTAAAACCCAAGTTAAAGATGAGATGGAAAGAGATGACCATGGAAATAAAGAATGTGACCAGGATGGTATTATGAACTTGAAATAAAACCAAGTTTTAAAAGGGATGATCCCACTTGAGAGGGTGTTTAACCTTGACAAACCCACATAAATACTTGAGAAGCTAATCCACTTAGACCAAAATTATAGAATGATTAATTTGGGATCATTAGACTAGCCCTAGGATGTTCATATTGGTCTAAGTTACACTCTTGTTGAAGTTGAATAACTCAAAAAATTATTGATGCAATACTAAGATATTATTTTTTGGGCCTATGGATACTTTAAGGTCTTCGACCTAATGGTAATAACCCACACTATCCCACTCAAGCAAAAACATAAGCCCTTTAGACAAATAATCTTTTCTTGGCTAGCATCATATTCACAATTCATCACCCTACCTAAAGAGGTGAATAAAATCCTCTCGAATGGCATCATATTCCCAATTCATCACTCTACCTAGGTAACTAACTTAGTGCTAGTCCATAGAATGAATGGAGAAATTTGACTATGTATGGATTTAAAAAATCTTAATTGAGATTATGAAAAAGATAAATATCCTTTGACTTATTTAGATGAGGTAATACAGATAGTAAGTGGATCCCAAATGATGTCCTTATCAAATGAATTCTCAAGATATAATTAGGGTCTAGTAAACCTAGAAGATTGAGCCAAAACTACATTTATAACCAAGTGGGGAACCTTTGCTTACAAATTAATGCCATTTAGCATTATTAACGCATGATACACCTTTCATAGAGATATGGAATTTGATGTCAAGGTATGATAGGTAAATTAATTATTATTTATATCAATGACTTGACTATTGTTTCAAAATTTTTGTATGATCATATTCACCATCTTCAAAATATATTTGAAAGGTGAATAAGACATGGTATCTCGCTTAACCCAAAGAAAATGATATTTGGTGTTACCGATGATAATCTTATCGACCATATCAACATGGAGGAAGGTATTTATATCAACCTTAAGCATGCCAATGTGATTTACAAGATACCTTTGACTAACAATAAAAAGGAATTAAATTCATTCTTTGGTAAGATCAACTTTGTATGTTAATTCATATATGGTTTTGCCAAAATTGTTAAACCTTTGATGAAATGTTGAAAAAAGAAGAAAAGGTGGAACAAAATATTATATCTAGGGATGAATTGAAATAAATTAAGGAATCAATCATATAGGCATTATTCTTAATCAACCTAGAATACATGAAATACTTCTACCTCTATTCATTCACATCAAAGCACACCATAACTACAATGCTCACCCAAAATTTGGATGAATATGATCAACCAATTGATTTCATGAGAACAAAATTTAAGGATGAAAAGCTAAAGTATTCCACCTTAGATAAGCATGTCTATGCTATGGTCAAATAAATTTAGGCACTACATTTTTAGAAACAAGGTGCATGCCGTCATCCCAGACTCAGTCATAAATCTAATGTTTGGTCATAATGAGCTTGGAGAATGCAAAGGTCAATGTATGGAAAATTTGTAATAGTATGACCTTGAGATAAAACCTATCAAGCTGGTATAAGGCCAAATTATTACTCAATTGATCACTAAAATTGACCCAAGGATCATAGTGGTATAATTAGACTAGTTAGAAATGGTCCATCAAGAATGATATGATCTAATTATCCACTACTTCCTTTATAGAAATCCTCCTCTAGGACTCAATTAGATGCAAAAAAGATTTCTTAGGTTAATGGTATCCCACTACATAATAAATAAGGGAATGATATATAAAAACAAATATGAAGGCATATATATAAAATGTCTATCCAAATAAGAATATAAGGAAGTCATGGCTAGATTCCATGAGAAATAGGTAGTGGCCATCCTTTAAGGACTAAAACTATACATAAAATCTTGAAATATGGGTACTATTAACCCACAATTTTTAGGGATGTTTATGCTCATGTGTGTTCATTCCATTAGTGCTAGACCTTCACCACGAAGGAAGTTCATGTTGAAATGTCTTCACATCCTATGATAGAAGAGCATCATTTTACTCAAGGGGTACTTTACTTAATTGGAGTCATCAAACCAAATCATAAGTTAGCCACATATTCATACTTATAGCCATTGATTATTTAATAAGGTGGATAGAGGAAAAAATAACCATGAATAATGTAATCAAGGAAGTCATCAAGTTACTTGAGGAAAATCTAATTACTCGATTTGGCACCCAACTTCGTTAGTCTATGATAATGAACCTACATTTTAGTTAGCTGAGCTTACTGAATGGACTTATGAAAATGAGACTACCTTAAGGTTATCATCAAACTATTAGCCACATGGGAATAGTTAGGTTGAGTTAACCAATAAAAAACTAATTGATACTATAAAGAATAGATAGAAAAGAAGCCTAGAGACTAACATTCATTGTTGAAATATGCTCTTTGGGCTGATTGCACTAGATATAAACAAGCCCTCAAAATCTCTTATTTTTTGTTGATATATGGGTTAGAGACCATATTCCTAATGACCCTTTCTAACTTATAAGTTTATGAAAGAGTATAGATAAGACATTAAGAAAGAATACTCAAGGTTGATGGACATCATCTAATTGGAAGATGCATGAGAAGAGGCTCTATAGAACATCAATAGACATCAAGTGATAATCAAAAGTTGGTTTGATAAAAGGGGAAAGGTTGAATTATTTTGGATATCAAACTTAGCCCTATTATGGGATAAAACACATGATAAGAAAGGGAAACAATCCAAACTTAACCCATATTATATTGGCCCATACTAAATCTTTGAGTTACTAGGGAAAAACATATTTTGATTTAAAGACCTTGAAAAGAATGACCTCCCACTTCTTATGAATGGACAATTATTGAAGTATTATTTCTTAGCTATCCCTTCCAATGAAATTTTAGAATAACCCCTAGGGTAAAGGTTGGTGATGTAAATATTATATTAGAGTTAGCTAGTTTTCTTTAGTTGTGTGTTTGATTATGTTTTGTCATGATTTTGATTTCTTGTTCCTAATTTATATTATTTTGGCATGCCTTCGTTTACTTTGGGTATTCTTCTAATTTTACCCTTATTCACCCTTATTAATATTATAATAGTTTTACCTTATTACCATGATTTAAATTGAAAATAATCTAAACTAATTTTGATATGATAAAGTACAATCTAAATTTTTGTCCCCATGCTCATGAGTTTGATCACTTAAAAATTGATAAGGCACTGAAAACATAGTCCCAAAATTGGAAGGAAAAAGGTGATCTACCATTATTGAACAATGTGATATGCAAAGGAAATTATCTTGAGACATTAAAATTATTAAGATTAATTGATTCAAAACTGAGCAAATGATTTTATAAAATACCTATTTTGATAAAGGTCATCACAACACTGAAAAATAACATATAAATCAATCTCAAATCACTAAACAACCAAATGACCTTCTTGGTGTAAATAGTTCATTGAACCATTATTAAATATTGGATATATTGGTTCCTAACCTTATTGGACTAAGTAAACAAAACATCAAAATGAATGGAAGTTTGAATCTCATGAAAATGCCAGTTTCTTCCTAAAATAAGGTGATTTAGGAGACCTCTATTGTAGCCTTTCTAAGCTAGCAAGTAATGAATCAAGCCCTAGAGTGGGACCAAAGGTATCAATGCTAGGGATATAGATTCTTGTATGGTAGTAGAGTAATGCCCAAGCCTTCATTTTCTTATCCAAATTATATAAATAAATTACCTTTCAGGGAGATTTGAGTACCTAAGATATGTCTAAGCTTTCTTGGTGGGTTCAAAATAACAACATAATCACTCTTTGTATAAAATGACCCTTTAAAGGAATTAGGGACCAATATGTTGTTTTATTGAGGTAGTATTGAACACTCTCTTTTCCCTTAAGTCCATAGAAAAGGATATTTACTTGCTTATCTCATGGTTCAGTAATAAAGGCCCATAGTTTGGATTCTAAATTTCAAGGTAATGTTTTCCCCCAAATAGTCACCATTTATTGTGATCAACATGCTCCATTTTAAAAATTTCAAATGAGGACTCTCTTTGAGATTAAATTACATGTTCAAGTATTGTTGTGAAATGAATCAATTCAAGTCTAATTTGGAAGTCATTGTCTTAAGTCTAGGTTTTTTATTTAGAATAAATCTTGATTTGATTCTATAATGAATGAGTGTTCCCATATTTACTCTAATAATTTGATTGATACTTGACTCTAAAGGTTAAAATAGGAATGCTTATTGAAGTTATTTTATGCATCTATTTGCCTTTTAGTGCTATGACATTCATTGAATTTAGATTTAGATTTACAAACTAACTAAGATAACTTGATTTTTTACCAAAGGTTATTTTTTATTCTTAGGATTATTCTATCTTCATAAAGCAATGTTGATTCATAGAGAAATGTTTACAAAGCTTACTTGATCCAACTCAAAAATATCCCTTGACATATGAATGAATTTTCATACTTATTCACTTTACTAGAGTTTCCTTGCACATACCTTTATCACACATATTTTTTGCACCTGAAGCAAATGCCAAATTTAAGAGTGGCTAGGTCCATATAGGTAAAAATCTAATGTCTAGACCCCAAGATTTGATATCATTTCACATGTCAGCACCCTACTTTCTTACAAATGAATTTTAAAATCACTATCTTTTTCTTAGACAACTATCTGGGTTCATAGGATTGAGATGCATGACTTTATCTTACTTCTTCATAGATTATGAGGCAATGGTTCTAAGTCCTTTTTTTCAAAGAACCTAAGAAACCAATATTATTCCATGTGTCTTCATCCTAGTTAGTCACTTATATCATCTCAAATGGATAAGGCAAGGACTCTAAAAGCATTCAGATTATCAAAATCATTCCATGTGTCTCCATCTTATTCCTCTAGAGAAAAATAATGAAAATGGATAAGTCCTAGGCATCTGTGACTAATAAAAGTGAACACATAATATAATGATAAGTGACCCTATGTATAAATTAGGACCATCCATGTGGTATCATCTCGCTCATCTAGATGCCAAAAATAGAGATACATATTTTGAGGCTAGGAAACCCTATAGATAAGTGAGATCATGCCATGTGGCTCGATCTTGCTCACCATCAGCTTATTAGGTAGACCAAAAATAGTCCCATAGTCATATATTTAAGACCCACTAGACAAGTGAGGGAAATCCACATAGCATCATCCCACTCATCCATATCCTGTAGATATAACAAAAAAAATACAGTACATGTGAGCCCCATATTAATGGGATTGTGCCATGTGTTTACATCCTGCTTATCAATGACCAAAGTCCTAAGTTGCATGATAAAAATATTAATGACTAAGTAGATGAGTGATATTATTACACATGTATGTATCTCACTAATTTGTGATAAGGTCAATGAAACAGTAAACAAAGTTGATTCCCAACATAAAAACAAGGACATGCCAAGTGTCATGCTATGAGTAAAGTAGACATGGGATAAGGTATATTCAAGACATGAATATGGGCCTACAGAGAAATATAAGGATATATATATAAATATTACCTAACATATAGGTTAATTTATATCCATAGACTAAAGGCAAGGTCCACATAGGTCTTGGTCAAGGGGAAAATTAACAAATGTCACAATCCTAAGAAGCTTGACTTAGACATTTGTTTTGAATTTAAAGTATAAGTGAAGTGAAAGTGGGTTTTAAAAGCATTATAGGAAGACATTTATCTTTTTTAAAAATGACTAAGTAGTTCAAGAAATTATCAAATCACCATGTGGCCAGTCCCTCAGTCACTCATAGTGCCACAGAGGCAAAAGAGGCATGTGCTCCTTATACTTTTTGTGCATAATAGCTATAGATTTAATTATCCTCCATGAGTATTTTATAAAAATTTAGAGGTTAAAATTCATTGACTAATCATTAGAAACTCAACAAATTCTTCCAGAACTATTATGATGTAGTCCACATTAGACCTTTACTTGGTGCTCCTTATTGGGCCATGAAATTATCTTCTATCTTATCTATTATGGAATGAGGAATATTCTAACATAATTTTGTTTTATCATTTAATTCCATGTTGGCTAAGGGTGGGATCTCATACCTCTTAAAGGCAAGACCCATCTCTCCATTCTATATATGCTGCTACCTAGTATGCTAGAAGGGTTGATTGTATTTACAAATAAATGATGTTAGCATAATACAAAATTGATTTTATGTGTAAATGTGTCTAGTTTCCTTGAAGGTCTTCCACTTTATTTATGATTTAATGAATTAAAACTAATTTTATAGGACTATAATTTATGATTTTATATATAGTTTATGCATTAACTAGGATGTGCTTCTACTATTTTAGTTAGGCTCTTTGATTCATTTTAATTTATTTGAAGTCTATAAGGGTCTATGTGTAATTAAATAAAGTTATTTTTTGAATTCATTCATTAAAGGATACTTAGAATTAAGCATTTTCCATTACTCCCCAGACTTTCTCCCTACGTGTCTAAAGCCCAAGCCATCATGAAAGTTAAAATACAATGGTGAAACTATAACTAGCCATGTTTTGGTCCTAAAAGCATTTATCTCCCCTTTAATTAGAATAATTTATTTCTACCTTACCCTCCCTCTATTTTAATGTTTATTTGTGAACAAGTGATATTTCCCTTTCTTTAAAAATAGTGAAGTGAAGCAAAGTAGATCTCAAAAATTCAATGTTATAACTAGTTTAGCTAGAAGTGTAGAAGTTATGTGAATCAGTGTAAAATATAATATTAGACCTCTGGTGGTAGCATTTCATCTCTTGGAGATATATTCTATGTAGGATATTTAATGGATCCACATACCTAAAAATCATGCCCTAGATTACTCAAATACAATCCTAAAATGAGAGGATGTAAGTCCCTCAATTCTTCTTGAGTTCACTTAGTGCATCTAATCCAATATGTGTAGTTGAAACCAAGATCTTGTCCTATCAAACATAATATTTACATGTTTATTCTTATATTAATCAAAGAAAATAATGACTATAATAGGGATGTGCTTTACAAATATGAAGAAAGTAATTGTATGACTCATAGTTTTCAAAGTATTAATTTAATTAATAAATAATATATATACCTTATGTTTTAAGTAATTTAGTACATGTTAAGTACTCTATTCATTATTTTCATATATGGAATGTTCCCTATAAAAAATTGATTATAAAACTATATAAATATGTTAAGGGTAAAGTATTTTAAACCAAGATAGAGATAATAGAGGTGGATCCATAACCCATAGGTATAGCATCAGAACTTGACCTCTAAGATGTTTTAAATATCTCATAAAATTGGTTCTAAGTGGGACCATCACTACTAATAAGTCTCATGAGTGATGGTACTTTCAAACATTATTTGATTGAAGAAGATAATAGGTAAAGACACTGTTAAAAAAATAAAATAATTTAAGGGTAGAAAAGAGTTAGTTTTTACATCAGGTATAAGAGCTAAGTTTACAACACTAGAGGCCCTTGGCATAAAAATTGATTTGAGATCAACCATTGCATGATCTCACCTAGAAAAAGGTGAGTCTGAAAAATGATAGTGTTGATGGGTTTAATAGGGGGCAAGGTTAAAAATCAAGTATTTATAGACAACCCTAGATGGCATAAGACCCAATATTAGGCAAGGGTACAAAGACCCACAAGAAATATGGATTAGTATAGAACATGTAAGGTTGAATCAAAGAAAAAAATTCATGTTATGAGTAAACTACCTCATAATTTTAATTAAAAGAGCTAAGTGATAGAATTAGTAAATCCACTAGGAAATGATAAAAGCCCTTTTATTGGATAATATAATTATTGTTTAAGTATTAATGAATAATGTTAATAGAGCTTTTGAAAATAAAAGTTGTAATATTTATCTGGAAAAGAAGCTAAGGCCACTGCATAAAGTATTTATGAATACCTAATTTGGCAAAAAATGTAAGACCCATAGGAAGAAAGTAAGACCTATTTTGGAAAATCATATTAACCTATAGGAAGGGATTATAAATTAGTAGGGTAATTAACTAATTATAAACCTAAAATGATATGTTTATAATGAAATTAAAATAATAAAAAGGTAAGTTCTTAGGGTTTTAAGTCAATCTGATGTAAAATTATATGCTTTAAATGAAGCTTAACATGATATTATTAGTATAAAATTGGATATAGCACTATTTTGAATAGTCTAACTGTTTTGTGGGTATAATAAGGATTAAAATGATTTAAATTATCTTAATTTGTTTTTTTTTAAACTTTTTATAAATAATAAATAGTTATATTTTTCTTTAAAATTAGGGATAGAGGCATGAATTTACTCTATTTATCAATCTGTTAGGCTATTCCAACAATAAAAAGCTATAAATTTATGAAATTTCTATTCCATAAAATAACTAATCTTGGGGTAGACACTATTTTATGATTATATATCACCTTAGTCTTGTACACTTAGAAAATTCAACCCTTGGCTATTCCTCTAAGTTATAGACCTTTCTTGCTTCTACAAGTATCACATCTACTCTATCTTGTGCCCTTTGGCCTATATATCTTAGTCTAACTAGTCTTATGTTAATGACCCATGACTTCTATTTTATACATAATGATTAAAATGTACTTATCTTCCATATTTGGAAGATTTGAACCTATACCTACTTTCTTGCTCCCTAGACACCAATGTTTAGGATAGACACTAGCATCAACATTAGTATCCTGACTTGATGTAAGTGTTTAATACCCTAAATTAATCCAATTTTTAAATGAAACATATTTTAATGGTTATCTTACATGATTTAATATAAGGTACTTATTTAAAGGGTTTGATATAAATACAAGATCAACCCTCATTCATTCCTCACCTAGATACACCTAGAAACATGAGAATAATACCAAGAATTCTAACCAAAGAGCATTTAATTGAATACAGTTTCCATATTTTAAAACTAGTAATAGGTACAACAAATATAAAGGTTTGAAGTATTAAAATAGTAACCCAAGAGCTTGATTTACCAAGTTACGAGCTAGGTCAATGTTGTACTTACTTACCACATATTACATGATTCATACATGAGCCAACAAATAGGGGAGAACTACATGAGTATCAGGCCCTCTTCTAAAGCATTGGATATGTAGGCAATGCCCACTAAAAATAGGGTTTTTAGGGTTAGCTCGACATCATGTACTCACTAACTAATTTTCTCCCAAGGTCACAATGAAGATGGAGAACAAGTATTTTACCATTTCATAATGAGTGAAAATCCATGACCTATATTTGAATGCACCAGAATGAAGGTGAAGCCAAACATAGAAGCATCTAGGTGGTTAAATCCTTTTTTATTAGGTATTCCATACATGAAACTTATGTTAAACTTAGATAGTAACGTCAATGCAACTATTCCAAGTTGTTATTAGTGTCTAGATCTCCAAAAGTGTCAGATCCAAAATCTGATGATTGTTCTAGAATTGCCTTCTAGCCTTCTTTCTACCTATTCTATATCTAACACTTTGTCAATATAAAAACCAACTAAGTATATTACTTCATTATCATTTCCATATATACTTAGTTGTACTTTTTATATTTAGACTATACTCAACATAATAAATTTAGTGTATATTTATATTTGAGTTTAGCATCTAATGGGTGTACTATAGATCTGATTATCACCCTTAAGTCATTTCATTTCTATATATCCATTTAATCAAATGTAGGGCTAACAATAAGAGAACCTAGATCATTTTAGGGTTAAAAATTTGGTAAACCTGATCTTTGAACCTCATTTATACCTAAACATACCCTATAAGATGTTTATTACCTAATTTATCCTAATATTTATTTACTTTATATCTCTTGTCATAGATGATATTGATTGCTTTGATGACTATGATTATGAAACTCTCAAAATTTCTATCAAAGAAGGGGTAAATATTGATTACTTTTGCATCATTTTAACTACTAAAGCATCTAATCTCAAAGCCTTAAATGCAGTATGAGTTCCATGCTCCCACAATTTCAAGAGATGAGCTGATCAATATTAATGAAGATAAAAATAATTTAGCCATACATCCTACACCACCATTATATGGCTTTGGCATTCAATACTTGTAAAAGTATGGATACCAAGGCCAAGGATTAGATAAACTATTTTTAAAAGTATTCTATATGAGCATTTTTGATGAAGGTCAAATTTAGTTGTATAAACTATCAACATGATCCTTAACCACTTTTTTATAATTGGAATATTCATTATTTATGGGTTTAAATATCCACAAGGTGCTAAAACACACACTAGAACATTTTCACAATTTCAAATAATGTGATGATGAATCCATTAAAGATTACACTATTTAATTCAAAAGTACATCATATGAGCTAGTATTTAGACCCTATTTATAATTGAATTTTTTTGGGTAAGTTGTCAATGATGTCATGGAGGTATCTTGGTGAATGGATAAAGTGCTTTGATAACCTAAGTGACAATGACAAAGTGTGTAATGTGTTTGTCCTAGTATGCTTGAATTTGGCTTGGTTGATCTTTAATTTTAACATGATTAGAAATGTTAAATAATGAGTATGATGATTTAAACATGTGAAAGGGGTCCTATAAATTTTTAGGATGATTTTAAATCTTGTGTGCATAAGTGGAATTCATCTGGTAGTCCATATTTTTCATTTAGATAGTTTGAGTCCAATGGCAAAAAATCAGAGTAGATAATTTGTTGACATCACTATTTCCATGTGTGGATGAGTCAGGGGGAGTTGGTCATATGATTGTCATAAAATTTATACCTAATTGATATGCACTAAATCTTAGGCCATGCAACTAAGTGTGACAAAAATTATTCAAGTGCAAAGTTAGGCTCCCATGTATTTTGATAGTGTTTTCCCATACTTGGCCAAATTTGTAATGAGGTAAGAAGAGCTGAGTAAACATATTGATGAAGTTATATCTCACATGTGTGGAAATTTTAAGAGAATGTGATAATATGGGTTTATTTAGTTTTGTACCTATTTGACTTGTGTTAACTTTTAGGTCAAGTGTTAAAGCACATCAAAATATATGCATGTGCAAAGTTGGCCTTCTAGATATGTTCTTTACATAGTTGGCTTTGTGAATAGATAAATCCAAGTACGCATTTTACTATCATTATACATCACATGTGTGAGGGTTATAGGATAAAATTAACACATGGTTGGATTTTCCTATGTGAGGAGATTATATGGTCCAATTTTTAGAACATGCACTTGAGCAAAGTAAGAGATATGGAGGTGTAAAGTTGACCTTCCAAGAAAATAAACAATGGCCCCCATAGTCTATTTTTGACAATGTTAAAGATCATAACTAGATGGAGATATAATGGCTTGTTGGTGATTTCAATGAATATCTATGGTGCATAGCAAGTTAAAGAGGTTAAATTTTTCTTTAGTTAATGAAGGTAAAGATCAAGCTCCTTACAAAAGGATCAATAGAGCGTGTTTGTTCTAAGGACTCAAGAAGTAGTGAGATGAGAAAAGTGATCGATGGTTAATGGTATAAGTGCTCAAAAGGCATGTGAAGTTGCCAAGTGTCATGATCATAGGGGTTATACGCAATATTGAATTATGAATGATATAAGGTAAAGACTTGATTGATCTATAGAGATCGACAGTGTGAGATGAGTCAATATTGTAAAATTACATGAGATAAAGTCAACATGTTCAAGTTTTAAAGTTTGGAATTGGCACATTATGTGATAAAGGTCAAGATTTATAAAATAAGATCGATGGTGCATGTTTAATCTAATTAACAAGGACTCAAGATGATAGAAATGGTGTTTGAGATTTAACTATGATAGTTTGAATTCAAATATTTGAATTTAACTAAAGAATGACAAGTGTCTGGTTATTGGGACATAAATTTTGATATATGAAAAATCTAAACATGTATTAAAAATAAAATTTTTAGAGGACTCCAAGTCACATCTGAAAATATGAATTTGAATATTTAAAAGTGTGTATAATCAAAGATATTGAGGTTCAAAGTTAACTCTATATTTGTGCATATTCTGTAAATAACCTAAGAAGGGTAATTGAGCTCATTATAATGTTGTTTTAATGATTAATGATGAATTAGATATTGGATCATATTTTAGACTTCATAAGGATACTCTATGTGCATTATGAAGGTTTGAACAATTGTATGTAGTATAAACAAAGGTTTAGAAGTTGACTATGTATTTGTTCATGATGTTCTTGTACACCAGGTCAGTGTTTAAGTTATTTGAGCATATGCAAAAGTAAGAAAAGTTGACTGTAATCATTTGAGGATTTATAAGGGGAAATAATGAGTGGATCCATATATTTTAAAATGGTCTTATGTTCTTAATTTTATTGAATAAGTATCAAGAAGGTGAATGGGTCTCCATAGGACCTAAAAGCGACTTTAGCATATTTAAAAAGTTGATTGTGCTTAAATGTGACCCATGTAAGATTGATTAAGGGTAAAGGAATGTGTTATGGCTAAAAATTATTATTTTGGACATAATAATTCAAGAATGCTCTATATATAGTGAAATTAAAGATGATGATTTCTAGATTTTAAGAGAGAAAATATGTGCATGACTTGAGTACGATGAATGAGCATTAAAGCAAATGATAATGAAGAGTAGGTATGCCCAATGGATGGATTGGTAAGTAGAGAAGATTAAGGACTATGTGTATGACCTATTGGCCATATTTATCATGTCTAAATAGTGTTATTTAAGTTTAAGGATATGCAAAGAGGTCTAAGTGTGTATATGAGTATAATTTGAGTGAAGGAGAGAGATTATGACATGCCTATGTGAGTGGCCTGTATGAGATAAAGAGGGTGTTTATACAGAGGTTATATAAATAAAGATACATTATTAGGTTTTCAATAAATTATTTCTAAGGTAGAGGTGTTCACTTCAAATGAGGGTCTAAAGGACTTGATCTTCCTTAGGGGTAGTTTCTCCTTGTGAAATATTTATTTCACTAATTACCTTTAGTCAAGAGGATATGATCAAGGCTTGATGGTTTAAAGGAGTTAACCATTATATTGTTTGTAATTTATTATAAAATAGTATTCTATGTGTTATAGGCTTGAGAGTGGGTTTTATTGTCCATGAGGGTTTCCCACATGAACTATGTGTTATGTGTTTGATCTTGTGTATGCATTGAATGAATGAGATATCTTATTAATGTTACTTGATCAAGTTGATATATGATAATTACTTAATAGTTTGAAAGGACTAAAATTAGAATTGAAATATCTAGGCTCACTGATTCACCCCCCTCATAGTGATTGTACCTCTAATAAATGGTATGAGAGTAGGTCCTTTGGTAAAGGCTTAATATCTTGAAGGTGATCCAAGGTACAATATGGGTAGTCATCAAGGAGGTTTATCTACTAAGAAAGCACCAATGTTAAATGTATCAAATTATGATTTTTGGAGTGTAAGGATGAGGACATATATTATTTCCTTAGGGTTTGATATATGGAAATCTGTTATGGATGGTTATGTTACTCCTACTTATCCTCCATATAGTACTACAGATAAGAAGCTATTTGAGAATAATTCTAAGGAAATGAATGCCATCACTTATGGTCTTTTAGAGATTGAGTTCACCAAGGTAATCCTTTGTAAATATGCTAAGAAGATATGGGGAAAAATGTAGATAATTTATGAAGGAGATTCAAAGGCCAAGCTCGCTAAGTTGTAGACTCACAAAAGGAAATTTGAAAGTCTCAAGATGAAGGAAGATTCTATGGCATCCTTTTTATAGAGGGTTGATGAGATTGTGAAAATCATCAGAGGTCTTGGAGAGAACATTGAAGAGGATACTATTGTTCAAAAGGTATTAAGGTCTACATCCCCCAATGTTGATCTAAAAGTATCTGCTATAAAATAAAGTCATGATCTTACTCAGTTGAAGATGGATCAATTGCATGACACTCGTACTGCCTATAAGATGAGAAAGAATGATGATATACCACCAAAGATGGAAGTAGCTTTCAAGACTAAAATTAAGACAAAGAAGTTTCAAGGTAATAAAATCAAGGAGGGTGACATTTTTGATATATATGAGGATGAACTAATTGATTTGATTTCAAGGAAAATGAGAACAGGTTCATGTAAGTATAAAGGTAAACTACTCCTCAAATGCTTCAATTGTGGTGAGATAGGACATTTTGATAATAAGTTCCCTCATAAGTATAAGAATGATGATGATGATGATGAGAATGATCAAGGACATAATGATGGAAATATATCATTCATGTCTGATAAAAGCAAAAGGGGGTTCAAAAGGTTTGACAATAAAAAGTACTTCAAGGACAAGAAGAGTTTCTACACCAAAGAAGATTGTAGCTCATCAGATGAGAGTGAAGTCAATAAATCAAAGTATGATCATGAAGATGATGGTCTTGTTGAAGATTAAGATCTATTCATGGTCGAGGAAGGTATTTTCTCACATCAAAAGGAGTCTACTTAGAGCGATTTAGATGATGATGAAGATGAAGTGGGCTGTGAGATTGAATTGATGAATGCTCTTGAATAAATAAATATTGAGTAGAAGATCAATAATAATATGAAATCTAAACTCAATGAATATGAGGAATAATTCAATTTGTTTAAGGCAATATTGGTTGAAGACTCTAAAGAGCATGAAGGTGCTGTCATGTTTATTAATTCTAAGTTAGAATTTATGTCTACAAATCTAAGAGCCAAAGAAGAAGAGTGATTAAGGTATGCTTCTAAGATTATGTATTTGAAAGATGAATTAGATAATTATGTAAGAAAGGTGAAATAATTTGTCAATTTTGATAAGAGTTCTAATGATCTAAATAATCTCATAAATAATCAAAAGTTAGCTAGTAATAGATCTAGATTGGGTTTTAATAAAGATCCCAAATTTGCTTCTCAAGTTGACATGAATTTCAATAAGATCAAGGTGGATCAACCTTTGAATACAAATCATAAAACAAGGAGTGAGGGTGCTAGTAGAATGAAGATAAATCAGATCATACAACCAAATGCCATGAGGTATGCAAATTTCAATGGTTATTGCTATACTTGTAATCAGTTTGGGCATAGAGCTAGAAAATGTAGAAGAGCTATTAAAAATGAGTTTATAAGGGACTATGATGGGGGTCATCAGTCAAAAGGTGTAAGATCTTCAACTATCTTAATGAAGGAAACTTTTCTAAGCATTGTCCAAATAAGGAAAGGCAAGGTAAGTCTTCTTCAAAAAGAGTAGTTTGTTTTAGTTGTCATGACATTAAATACATTGATAGTTTTTGTATGAACACTTCTTTGTGATGTGTTCCAGGAGATTTCAAGCTTTGAATATCTTTTGTGTACAATTGGATATTTTTGTTTGCTCTTGAGTTTCCTAATTTGTGCTTAAGAGTATGTAGGTCATAAAATGGGTTATAGGCAGTCAAGGTTCCTAATGGTGTGGAAGCTCAAATTATGGTTTATAAGTGTTTAATAGTTGTCTCTAGGTGTAAAAGAAGTTTCAGAGGTGAACGTTGAACAAAAAGAGGTTTGTTGACTATATTTGTTTTGAGATTCTAAGGTTTTGGGATATGCTATAAAACTTGTTTCCCTTATGATTTGAGGTCTAAGGATTATTAATAGTCTAAATGGGCCAAATGGGTTGTCAAATAAATATTCAAATAGGTTTTAAGGTTTGTGGTTCCCATGTTATTTAAGTTTTTGTCAAATTGGAGGCTTAATTGACAAGTTGGTTTGTGAAGGAAGTATGTTGAAAAAGATGAGTTAGGTGATGAAAATTTGTATCCTTAAGGGGGAATATGACACTACTCTATATATTAAGTTTTAGATCTTTATGGTGTGTCTACTGAAAGTTGTGGGCTCTACAAGTTCTAGGTAGGGCAACAAGGAGACTAGACAAGTCTAGTAAGAAGAATAGTGATTTTTGTTTAGTTTCTAAAAAATAGAAAGGAATGAGTATTTAAAGGTGATTTATATAGTTTATTTAATGTATTTTTACTATTTGGTGAGTGGCATGAAGTTTTATTGGTGGTCCTTGAGGTGGTTTGAGAGAGAAGGCTAGTTAGCTTGTAGGGTGGTTCTTCTTGGTGTATGGAGATATGAAGATGATAAAGTGATGAAATGGATCAAAAATATTAGGGGGATTACATATTAAATGTTTCTTGGTGATTTAAATTATATTTAAGTACTTTTGTGTGTTCTTTCTTCATTATTTTTAGTGCTTAGTTAAAGAGAGTATTGGCATAGAGTAAGAGGAAGTTGTCAAGACAAGAAGAGGTAGGCTAAAGGTAAGGGGGAGTTTGTATAATATTTATAATATGGTATTATAATATTGGTAGTATTTTTAGGTCCTAAACATTATTTAGTGCCCACTTTGACATTGTGTCAAAGGAGGAGAAAGTTCTTATTGTGAGAGTGCTTGAAGAGAGAAAGGGTGAGTTGAATGATGTTTGTTGACATCAATGACAAAGGGGTAGATTGTTGGTGAGTTTCAAATGATGTCATGGGGATTTCATAAAAGTTTCATAGTGATTGAATAAATTTATTTGATATCCTAAGTGATAATGGCAAAGTGTGCAATGTGCTTGTCATAGTGTGCTTGAAGGAGGTTTGGTTGATCTTTAGTTTTGGCATGATTAGAGATGTTTAGGGATGATTATGATGATTTTAGCATGTGAAAGGGGCCATATAAATGGTTTATGATGATTTTAGAGATTGTTTTAATAATTGGAGTTCATCTGGTAGTCCATAGATTTCATCTAGATAGTTTGAGTCCAGTGGCAGAAAATCTAGGTAGGTAATTTATTGACATCACTATTACCACATGTGGATAAGTCAAGGAGAGTTGGTCATATAGTTGTGATAATTTTTTAAACTAGTTTATATGTCATAAATATTAGGATTCAAATAATCATGACAAAATATATTCAAGTGCAAAGTTGGGATCCCAAGCATTTTGACAGTGTTTTCCCATACTTAGCCAAATTTGCAATGAGACAAGAAGAGCCAAGTAAGCATATTGATGAAGTTATATATCATATGTGTAAATGTTTTAGGAGAAGGTGATCATATGGTTTTATTTATTTATGTGCCTATTTTATTTTTAATAACTTTTAAGTCGCACTGAAGCATGCCAAAAGATATGCATGTGTAAAATTGGCATTCCAGACATGTTCTTGACATAGTTGGCTCTATGAACAAATAAATCTGAGTGAGCATTATAGTGTCATTATATATCACACATGTGAAGGTTATAGGATCATATTAACACATGGTTGAATTATCCTATGTGAGGAGATCATATGGTCCAATTTTTAGAACATGCACTTGAGCGAAGCAAAAGATATGGAGGTACAAAGTTGACCTAGGCAAACAAGCAATGGTCCCTATACTCAGTCTATTTTGCATAATGTTAAAGATCAGAACAAGATGGAGATATAATGGATCATGGGTGATCATAAAGTGAATATATATGGTGCACAATAAATTAAAGAGGTCAAAGTGTTTATTGGTTAATAAAGGTAAATATCAAGTTCCTTACAAAAGGATCAACAGAGCATGTTTATTCCAAAGACTCAGGACGTAGTGAGATGAGGACAAGTGATCAATGATTAATGGTAGAAGTGATTATAAGGCACATGAGGGTACCAAGTTTCATGATCATAGGGGTTATGAAAAAGATAAAATGGTGAGTGTTATAAGGTAAATACTTAACTGATTCATAGAGATCGATGATGCAAGATGAGTTAATATTGTAAGATTAAATGAGATAAGGTCAACATGTTTAAGGTTTAACATTTGGAATTGGCACACAATGTGTTAAAGGTAAAAATTTTTATAATAAAATCAATGGTGCATTTTTAATATAAGAATTGAGTACTCAAGGTGATATGATGGTGTTTGAGGTTTAACTATGACCATTTGAATTCAATTTTTTGAATTTAACAAAAGAATGACCAATGTCTGGTTATTAATCCATAACTTTAAATCTATATAGAATCTAACCATGTAGTAAAAATATAATTTTTAGATGACTATAAGGTGCATTAATAAATATGAATTTAAAGATCTAAAAGTGTGTATAGCCAAATATAATAAGGTTCAAAGTTGACTATGTGTTCATGCATATTCTGCAAGTAACCCAAGAAGGGTATTTGAGCTCATTCTGATCTTGTTTCGATGTTTAATGATGAAATAGATATTGGAAAATGTTTTAGACTTCATATGGATGCTATGTGTGCATTATGAATGTTTTATCAATCGTATGTAGTATGAATAAAGGTTTAGAAGTTGACTGTGTATTTTTTCATGATGTTCATGTGCATCAGGTTAGTGTTTGAGTTGTTTGTGCATACACAAAAGTAAGTAGAGTTGATTGTAATAATTTGAGGATGTCTAAGGGGACATAAGGAGTGGACCCATGTATTTTAAAATGGTCTCATGTTATTAATTTTCTTGAATAAGTATCAAAAAGGTGAATGGATCTCCATAAGACTTAAAAGTTACTTAGGCCTATTTAAAAAGTGGATTATGCTTAAGTGTGACCAATGTAAGATGCCTTAAGGGTAAAGGCATGTGTTGTGACCAAAAAGGATTATTGTGGACATAATAATTCAATAAGGATCTATATATAGTTAAATCAAAGATGATGATTTCTAGATTTTAAGAGAGAAGATATGTGCAATACTTGAGTGTGATGAATAAGCATCGAAGAGAAGGATAATGAAGAGTAGGTGTGCCCAGTGGATGGGTTGATAAGAAGATCAGATTGAGGACTATGTGTATGACCTATAGGTATTTTTTAGGATGTTTTAATAGTGCTCTTATAGTTTAAGGATATGCAAAGAGGTTTGAGTGTACATATGAGGATAATTTGAATGAATAAGGAGAAAATATTGTGACATGCCTATGTGAGAGGCTTATATGAGATATAAAGGGTGTTTGTGTAGAGGTTAGATAAATAAATATCCATCATTATGTTTTGAAGGCATTATTTCTAAGGTGGAGGTGTTCACTTCAAAGGAGGGTCTAAAGGATTTGATCTTACTTAGGGGCAGTTGCTCCTTGTGAAATGGTTGTTTTAATAAATGGCTTTGGTCAGGAGGATATGATCAAGGCTTTTTGGTCAAATGTAGTTGACCAGTATCTTGTTTGTAATTTATTATAGGACAATATTCCATGTGTTATAGGCTTGAGAGTGGGTTTTATTCCCCATGAGGGTTTCTCACAAGAACTATGTGTTATGTGTTTGATCTTGTGTATGCATTGAATGGATGAGCTCTCTTGTTAATGTTGCTTATTCAAGTTGATATATATTGATTGATTAATAGTTTGAAAGGACTGTAATTGTAATTAAAATATTTGGGCTCATTGATTCACCCCCTCTTAATGATTTTACCTATAACAAATTTATATTTGGTAGAGGCCTTCTTTCCCCACTAAAGTAAAGAGCATTACATAAAAAATATGATTTGTTTACCCATTTATATAATAATGTGCATAGATATGATTCCTTTATAATCACTCACTCAATGAAACTTAACATATCTCCATCCAAATACAAAAGTTTTATCCCTGAAACAAAGGAAGGAGATAACATACCTAAGGAACATTATGAACAAAAATGTGGTATCCTGATCTTTATATGACCAATTTTAAAATGTTACTTAACATGGGGTCAATCCAAGGTCCATCTCTTATGTAAAAATATCAAGGTAAACAACACAACAAGCATCCATGTCAATAAGATTTAAAAATTAACTTATATATGGTTGGTGCTTATTTTTTTGCATATCTATATTGATCCTACATAAAAAAAAATTACTTATAATGTAATATGTTTAAAATAAATTGGATTTGGTATTAAAAAATTACAAGACAAAGTAGGTTAGAAAGACTCATTGGGTAACATAACAATACCAAGTACGTGTGGTACTAAAGCAATTCAAACATAAGTTTGGGTTATGCCTACTATATATCCATATGCATTTACACTAGGAACTCTTTGGCTATACCAAATGGAAGCAAACATTTTTCCAAATTAGAAAAGTATTTATTTTTATCATGAAGGAAAATTAATGCATATTTCAAATTATAGCATTAATTCTTATACTACACATATAAAATGCAAAGTGGAACATTGTATGTACCTTTTCAACCTATCAATCATAATGAAAACAATGTCAAATATCCAACTTAGGATTGTTAGGAAATGAGGGGGGGAGATACCCATGAAGATAAATTGGATTATAGCATGGAGTAGTCTCTTCAAATATTCCAAAAAATTAAAAAACATTCCAAAATAAAATAAAATTCTGACACCTACATGTTCTACTAGATCCTTCGCATATATGTGTTAGTTCCATGTTGATGGATGGAATATTTAGTTGCTCCTACATAAATTTGTGTCACACTTCTACTTTAGTATGATACATGCATACACATATATGTGATTTATTCTTATTTTATATGTTGGGCCTTCCCTCTACTCATGTCATGTAGAGATTGGGGGCATCCACTTCTTTGATCTTGATACACAGGTTATTTAATTTGATGATCACTCTACATTATCATGTTTGATATTATATATTTATTTACACATATCTTTGTCCATGATTATATATTACATAGGGTGTTTTATATTTTATACACTTTAAATTTTTTCTTAACACATTGATCCATGGGATACTATGACATGTTTATGCTAGTTGATTATGATTTAATTTATGCACTTCCTTGAGTGCCTTGACTTGTTATTGTCTTACTCATTTGAGCATTTGAATATGATCCTTTGATTATGGCCCCTGTGCCTATATATGCTTTTATAGAAAATTTTATATGTCATTATTTGTTTTATGGACATTTGAATATGTCATCCTTATTTTTATGGACATTTGACTAAGTCATGTCCATTTGATTATGCAAAATTTGAACATGCCCCTTATTTTTGATCTCCTTGGACCATTGCATTTTGAATTGATTTTGAGTGCTCTTTTATGTGTGCTTAATTTTTTTGTTGAGCTTGTAATATTACTATCTATATGTTTCCATTATATTTATCATACATCTTAGGCCTACATGTGATCACATTGGTTCTATGTATTTCAATGCCATATCTATATAGATGTATTTATTATATATGATACATGGTTAATTTCATAGATTATATAGTTGTCTTATCTTTTTGAGGTGAGATAACCACTAGTTTATATCTTTCCCTTACCTCAAAATGGGGGCATATTAGTGGGGGCATGCCATAGAGGCATGCTCTCTACACTTAGCATAATTTTTAGATTCAATGGGGGCATGATTTGGAAGCATATTCTCCACACTCATTTAGTATATTGGACTTATATCAGTTTTTAGATTTAGTGGGGACATGTCATATGGGCATGGATTTTACAAATTCAAATTTATCAAATTCAATAGGGGTATGCTTTGGAAGCATGTTATCCACCTATGCAGTAATTGACATCTCTAGATTATAGTGGGGTCATGTTTTGGAAACATATTCTCCAAATTGGTACTTATATAAATTTTCATATTTCTCCATATATATTGGGGGCATGCTTTGGAATCATATTCTCCACACTTACATAGTTTTTTGAATTGGCCAAAACACATAATTATATGATTTAAATTTATAGTTTTGGTAGAATTCTATACATTTGTACCATTGTTATACACAGTTTCAACATGAGACATATCTAAAGTGCATATGATATGTAATTTGTGCCTAATATTTCAAAATATAAATCAATTTCAAATTCCAAAACTCTCTTATGGACTGTTATCACATCATAAACATTTATTGAGCCAATATACTATAGTAGTTGATTCACTTTTTGGTATGGTTGAGCTGATCAAATCACTCAATATTTCTAAGTTTTTAGTTTGGACTTGAATATATCATCCAACATCACTAGGTTATAAGTATCATTTGGTTTCACGATTGAGCTAATCTCAACTAATTGGTGGAAAATCACATTTTATCCAAATTTGGGGGCATGTACCTTCCAATAACTCCCCCTTATCTCTATTTCCTTAGATATAAGCACTATAAAAATTTATATATATTTATCCTAATCTCAATTTTATATCCTTACATTGATATATATTTTTCAAATCAACTTACCAATAGGCAAGGTGATTACATCGACACAAGTGTACTCTTAAACCTTACTCTTTCAATTTTAATATATTTTAAGTACTATCAATTTTAGATTATATTAAATGATTATACATTATAACATGCTCTTAGTTGTAGGTTAGTCATTAGTAAAGCACTCAATTTAGGCACATGCAAATAAAAGGAGTGCATATATACCTAGGTCCACATTCATTTTTTTTAAACTAGAAATTTTATTACTATATTAAGGGGAGGGGGTAAATGTAGACACTTTTTAATGATTTTATAGCACTTTAAATATTATACCTTTGGAAAAATCATACCTTGGATATTACTCTTAGTTATTAACATTTCTCACTTCTATAGCTCTCACATTTTCTCTATATTATGCCACTTGGCCTATATAAATTAGTCTAACCAATCTTATGTTGATGACATAGGCCTTCTATCTTTCCCAAAATTCTTAAAATGCATTTATCTTCCATCTCTACAAGTTTTTAACCTATACCTTCTTTCCTTCTCCTTGGACACTAACATTTGGGACATACACTAACATTAATCTTATTATCCTAACTCGATACAAGTTTCTAGTTCCCTAAAGTCATCCAATTTACAAATGAAACATATATTAATGGTTGGCCTAAGTGATTTAATGTGAGTTTTGGATTAAGGTAAAAACATGTTTTGAAGGGACCCCGAAACCCTGATACAAAGATAAAAAGATGAAGCATTTACGACCATAGGCAAAACCTAAAATCTACTATAGAGAAGTAGCATAAAAAGGTTTTATATGGACCTGAAACCACCTGAAAGACCACAAGTCAAAACCTAGGTTTTACATAGACCTGGCTATAGCATAGTCAAAAGATTACAAAAAACCAGGAAACAAGACTAGATAACACAACCAACTAGAAGAACCAAGCTATTCTTCCAGTTCCAAAATCATTTTCACTATTTCCTTACCTTTCATAGCAGTATCCTGAATGGCAGTAGCTGCCGACATGGCTCCCTCTTGCATAGATTTCTTTCTTGAGCTCTGTCTCATCCTCTTGCTAGGCCCCTCCAAGGATTTGATCCCCTCATTAGCTCTTTTTCCAATATTAATAGCTGCAGCACATATGTTAGATGTAACTTCCTCCATTCTCATTCTGCTCTCCTTGATGAGTTCCCTTAGGTTGTTCTCATAGTATTTGAGCTTGATGGGGATGTCTCTCATCTGTTTTTCCATGTTATTGATTTTGTTCCAAACTACCTTCTGGTTGTCTTCCATAATTTCCATTTTCCTTTTGAGATCCATTATCTCCTTAAATATCCATGAATCAAGTTGGAGGATAGCCTCTACTTTGCAATTAACCCATCTCGTAGGTGTGTGCCTTCCATCGTTCTACCTTTTATCACTCCACTCTTCTATGTTCTTATTAGGACTGTTCCTGCCTTCTTCAATGTGATCATCTCTTCCCCTTTGATTCTATTCCTTAGTTTCAGTTTGAACTTCTAGGTCTGTTTCTTGGTTGTCATCTTGAACTATGTTTTCCCTCTCATTTATTGAAATAGGGTCCCCAATAGGGTCATCCAGGACTTTATCATCCTCAAACACTTGCTGGTTTTCCTCAGAGTCATCTTCACTATTTTCAGACTCCTCTATGTTGACTCCTTTCTCATTCTTCTCTTGAACTTCTTCTTCCTCATTGGAACTTGTATTCCTACTTTTTGTTCCTCCCTCTTCCTCCAAGCTTTCCTCCCCAGACTTATCAGTTCTCTCCCACTCTATGTCCTCGTCACCATCCTGATTCTTGACACTAGGGGGCTTGATTTTGATTTTATCTTTCCCTTTAACAATTTCACTCTTGTTACTCCGTGAATCTTTGTTTTTTCCTAGATAAGGGTTCTTAACCATGGCCTTGTTCTTGCAATATCCTTCAATTATCAGAATTAATCCTTCATGTAGAATAGGACGCGTTTCCTTCTTCCTGTGAGCAAATAAACTTTGGACCAAAGAAAAACACAGATAAAAGGGAAAGGAAATTCTTACTTTGTGTCTGAAATGATTTAGGAATACAAAGTGGAATTTGTGGACTCTCTTGCTTCTTCCATCGAGGATGAAGTACTCCCGAATACAACATAAGACATCCCTCCAAATGCCCTTAATCTATTCTAGTTCAAAGAAATCCCCATTCTTTTCTAGCTTTTGCTCTTCAACATCCATCTTAGGGAATTTGCAAAAGGCCTCATTTGAAATGCTAGTCTGCTTGGAGAATTTTATTCCTACTGTAGGCAGCCCCGTAACCTCTGCTATAAATTCCTCTGTTAGATTCACTGTGATGCCATGCAGAGTGACCCTATCATCAATCCAATTTTTGAAAAAATCCATTGTAATATGAGGTTTTGAACCATGGAGTCTTTCCATATAGTTCACAACCTTCCCTCTCTATAGGATTCTCCAGACATCTTGTTTCGCTCTCCACTCTTTGCAATTTTTGGGTTCCTGCTTCCTTGGTTCTCCTTTCCTTACGAGAGCCATGCAGATTTCCTTTGATACCCAATCTCTGTAAACTATATAATGATCCCACCTACTACCAATTTGGTTCAAAGCTCATCTTTTTTTAGGCACGTTCAGGATCCCCTTCTCATTATCAAGGGCCTTCCTTTTTAATGATTGTAAACCTTTCTCTATGAAGCCACTCCTCCAACTCATTAGTTTTCTATTACAAGTTAATATTTCCCTCCTTTGCATGAGTTGCATCATGATGAATGAATGATCTAAGATCCACATTCTTTTCTAATGTTTCCTGCCACCTCACTTTGTGTCCTGTTTGGACTGCATAATTTGCTAACCAATCTGCAACTCCGTTGGCTTCATGGTAGGTGTGGGTAATTGTTACTTTTTCAAAATTTTTGATTAAAGTTTTCATCTCCATCACCATAGCCTCTATAGTCCATGACACAGAATTTTTATTGTTTAGAATATTTATGATATTCAATGAGTCCCCTTCCAGCCATAATTTAGAATATCCCGAATCCACAACTAGTTTGATGGTTTGAAGGGTAACAGAAGCTTCAACAATATGACAATTCAACTTTCCAATGGGGATTGCAACAGCATTGATTACATTTCCTATATGGTTTCTCAAGACTCCTCTGCATCCTGCATTCCCCAGATTCCCTTTAACAGCTCCATCAAAGTTTCCTTTAATCCACCCTTGAGGGGGGACATTCCAAATAACACCTAATCTAGGATTTTCCGGTTTACCATTAGAATTTTTTGTTCTTAAGGGATTATCCACTTGAAAGGTTGGGTTTGGATTCCTTTGCAATGAAAAATTGTCCTTAATAGCTCTAATGATGTTCTGCCCCACCACCCATCTGGGAAGTTCTTTACTTCTAAAATTTGGTTATTTCTTTCCTTCCATATTCCCCACCAAATATGGGGAAGAGTTAGTTTCCATAAAAATATAACTTCAAGATTCTTGGAGGGACAATACCAACTTTTAAGAGATAATTCCATACTTTTGTGGTGAATCCAAGAAATACCCCACAGATTGAGGATTTCTTTCCAAACTTGCTGTGTAAAAGAACAATTCACAAACAAGTGATCTCTATCTTCAAAGCCCTTCTTACAAAGAATACACCTGTTCACAATATATATTCCTCTTTTCTGTAAATTGTCCAGAGTTAAGATTTATTTTGGAGGAGGGTCCAGAAGAAGATTTTGATTTTAGGGATGAGCCCCTTTATCCAGGCCTTCGTCCATAAAGGTTTGTTGCCATTTCCCTTTGAAGTGAAAATGGAAGAAACTTTAAACTGTCCACTAGGCTCATTATGCCAAACAATCTTATCTTCAAGATTAGGGTAGAGAGATATAGCATTTAGGGATAGTTGTATATCCTTGAAATCTTGATCAAGATCAATAAGGTTCACCCAAGAGTTGTTCTACCAGTATTGGTTAACCATTATTCCCAATCTTTGCTTACATCAGTCTATTGCTTCTTTATCTTGGATTTCATCTATCAAAGGTTTTCCTTTTAACCAAACATCCTCCCAAAATTTCACCTTTTTTCCATTGCCAACTTTCCAAGAGCTTCCTTCTTCTAAAACTTGTTTAGTACCCTGAACTGCCCCCCATATGGTAGATGGATGGGAGACGTTAGGGTAAGAAAATAAATTAGAGAGGGACTTTGCCTTGAATAAATACTTATGCTTCCATATTTTGCTCCATTCTTTGTTTTCTTGATAAACCCTCCATCCCTACTTGGCTAAGAGAGCTGTGTTCATACTTCTAATTTTCCTTATTCCAAGTCCTCCTTCCCTGACAGGTTTACAAATGTTATCCCATGCAATTAAAGGCATTCTCCTTTTCTCCTCAGTACCTGTCCAAAGAAAGTTTCTCTGAATTTTTTCAATAGCTTTTGCAAATTTGGTGGGAATTCTGAAAAGACTCAAAGCATAAGTGGGTATGCTTTGAAGACTTGCTTTGAGGAGGGTAAGCTTTCTTGCATAACTTAGAAAATTACCTTTCCATCTCGCAAGTTTCTTGCTAAATTTGTTAATAAGTCCTTCCCAAAAAGCTTCAGGAACTTTCATCCCAAGAGGGAGACCTAGGTAAGAGGAGGGGAAAGATCCTATGGAGCATTCAAGGATTTTAGCTATTTTGTTCTATCCATGACTTGGGGTATTAGTGAAGAACACTGCACTTTTGTTCCAGTTAATCAATTGTCTTGAGGCAGTTGAATATAAATTTATAGCTTTCTTCAAAGTTCTTGCTTCTATGACTTCAGATTGCCCCATGAAAATAGTATCATCAACAAATTGACCATGGGAACATATTAAAGGATGTGAAGAGGGTTTCAGACATTTAAATAAACCTTTACAGACTAAGTCCCCTATATATCGTCCCATACTATCAGCCATTATTATAAACATAATAGGGGATATAGGATCCCCTTGTCTCAATCCCCTTGATAGTTTAAAGAAGCGAGACGAACTCCCATTTACCAGCACTACAATAGAAGTAGTAGATATCAACTGCTTAATAATATCAACCACTCTTTGTTCAAAGCCAAAGGCAATAAGACTTTTTGAAAGGAATAACTAGTCCACTCTGTCATATGCTTTTGCAATATCAACTTTCATTATGAACCCCTCATTGTTAGAGCTGAACAATGAATGAATATTCTCATGAGCAGTACTTACAAAATTGAGGATTTGTCTTCCTAGGATGAATCCATTTTGCTGATCAACAATAATCGAAGGGATCACTTGAATTAGTCTGGATGCAAAAACTTTGGATATAATCTTATAGAAGGAATTGCACAGACTAATCGGTCTAAACTGATCAGGAGAATCAACTCTGATCTTTTTTGGAATCAGACATAGAAAAGTGGCATTAACTTCCTTCAGCATCCATTTGGCTCCAAAGAATTCCTTCATTGCATTACTTACATGTTTGCCAACAAGTTTCCATAGCTTTTGAAAAAAGAACATGGGAAATCCATCTGGTCCAGGTGCTTTGTCTCCTCCTAAAGAACTGACTGCTTTGAAGATTTCCTCCTCCTTAGGTATAGAGCATAACATGTTGTGATTTAATGTGAGTTACTTATATAAAGGGATTGTTGTAAAGACAAGATCAACCCTCAGTCATTCCTCACCTAACTACACCTAAGAACACGAGAAAAATACCAACTAACTAAAAAGCATTAAAAGAGAATTTAATTGAATAAAGCTTCCTTATTTCCACACTAGCTTTAGGTAAAACACATCTAGAGGTTTTAAGTACTAAATGAGTAGACCAAAAGGTCAATTTTCCAAGTTATAAGTTAGGTTACTATTGTACTTTCTTTCCACATATTTCATGATTGACACAAATATAACACAAAGGGGTTAAATACATGATTATGAGGCCCTATTATATAATATTAGCTAAATAGGAAGCACCCAATAATAATAGGGTCTTTATAGTTATCTCAACACCATGTGCCCACTAACCCATTTTTCCCCAAGGTCATAATAAAGATAGAGAACTAGGTTTTTGCCATTTTACAAGGAGTAGTAGTCCATGATCTAGATCTAAATGCACCAAAGTGAAAGCAAAGTAAAACATAAAAGCATCTATGTGGTTGCATATTTTACAGTAGGTATTTATACATGACACTTATGTCAAACCCATATAGTAACATCGACATAACTATCCTAGGATGATGTTAGTGTCCATAGTTCTAAAAGCATTAGATCAAAAACATGACTATTCTAGAAGTGTCTTCTAGCCTTATTTTTGCCTATTCTAGATCAAACACTACATTAGAATTAGAACCAAGTATATTACTTCTTTGTGATTTTAATACATAGCTTAGTTGCAATTTACCTATTTAGATTATACTCAGAATAATAAATATATTATTTGCTTATATCTAAATTTAAGATTTAATTGACATGTAATAGATCTGATTATCACCATAATGCCATTTCATTTCTATATACCCTTTTAATCAAATCCAAGGATAAAAATAAGAACACCTAGATAATTTTAGAGTTAGACACTTGGCATGTGAGGTAGATATATCTGGTAAAAGTTTTCCAATGAACCTTAAGGCACCAGGATGACACATTTTTAAGTTGGGATGGATGTAAAATCCATACTTTTTTGACCCCTAGAATATAAATGTCACAAGTGTTTGATGTTGTGCGTATTCAGTAAGGACCTAATTTCAAGGTCACACTATAAATATTTAACTTTGTCAAAAGTTTCCATTCCATTTAAAGTAGGTTTTTCAAACCTATAATGTGCATGATTCAACTAGTTATTAGATAAAATATTGGTTTTAAACTAAGGACACACATGGTCCTTGATCTCACTTGTGGCAATGTCATTACAAAAGCTAGCAATGCTAAATGAGGTTGTGATAGATGATTTTTTAAATACTAAACTCATAAATGTGGCATGAATAGGGCCAAACCACATAATATTTATTATGAAGGGATGGAAGCTATAAATATTAACCTATCATATATATTATAATCAAAGGTATATTGTTATATTAAATAGTCCCCATGAAAACCTCAATTTATGAGTGATTTTGACATTGTGAATAAATACATTAAGGGCCATGAAAAATGTTGGGTCACATAGTACCCAATTTAAAAGGGTTTCATATTAATTTTATAGCTTGGTATTATGTTACAATTAAAATAAAAATATAAGCCTAAGAAACTTGGCATACATTATTAAAAACATTAATTTATTAATTAAAATTAATTGTCATTTTGAAAAGGCATAAAATCTATAAAGGTTTTTATAAGCCCTAATCACAAGAATTTCATAGAGGAATGAAAAGTAATTAGGTTAAAAAATGCCAAAGAAACCCTAACCCAAGAAAATAACATAAATATGGTTATAAATCATAAAGATAAAAGTCAAAGGCTAGTAAGGGTTGTGAAGCCATCATTCAAAGTAGTAGAAGTTAGGGCATGGTTGACAGAGTAGGGAAAATGATGAAGAATTAATAATTATCCTTATATTAATAAGACCATGCATGGAATTAATTTAATATCATTGATGATTTTTAGATTCACATGACTTATAAAGCATCCATACAAACAATGAGGTTTTATTGATGCTTTTATTAATTAGTGGTTTGCTCAGAAAAATATGGTTAAAAGGTACAAACCCATTTTTAGGGTTTTTATAATTATTTAGTTACACTATTTTTTAAATCTTTAATGGCTAGAATAATGGGAAATTTACCTTTCAATTCATTATTAATTTACATATATCTATGTATATAAATAAAACTAGGGCACATAATTGGATAACACAAATAGGGAAAACCTGATGTGCTAAGGCCTTTCCTTAAACTAGGCATGCCTTGTTGTATTTACATTTAGTATATGATAAATGCATGACTTATATTTCTCTCCTTTCCTAAAACCCTACTACTATTTTTAATAATGGAAAAGTTGGTTTTTTAAATTTATTGTAAGGTAGATATACATTTCTATGCCAATTCAAAGCATAAACATAGTAGGATATATGTACCATTTTTGTTGCATAGAATATTTGAGGGACTTTGAACAATCCTTATGGATTTAATGAACTAATATTTGAGGGTTTAATTCATGAGAAATGTTATCCACTTATCTACCATTATATTAAGACCAAACTCTATTGGAGGGTGTGATTAATGTGAAATGTACTATTATAACCTTATTTATGTTAGTTTTGAAAGTGTTTGTAATAAAATAATATTTTACTTTTGAATATTCTGATGTATGTGAAGGTTTAGAATGCTATATTTATGTTGAACCCATATTTTGTGATTAATTTAGTGTTCCAAAATAATATATTTTTATAATAATGCAAATAAAAACTTGTTATGCTCACAAAAAAGAATTTCAGGAGTTACAAATAATATTTTTTATAATTGTATGTGTATAAGAAGGAAATTGTATTGATTTATCATAATTTTATAAAAATGATTAAGTTTTCTAATTATGATATTGAAGTATTGAACAAGTTTTGATTGTATTATGTAAATATGCAAAACTTCAAGATGAAATATTATTATTTACCTAGTAACTTGGGAAAATTTCATGTACGATTTTGTTTGTATTCTTATAGGTGCACATCTATATATGAACTATTTATAACCCTACTTATGTTAGTTTTAAAATGGTTTAAAATAATGTAATATTTCACTCTTGAGTATTTTGATGTATGTGAAGGTTTGACATGCTATCTATATGATGACACCCTATTTCATGATTAATGCACTATTACAAAATAATATATTTTTAGAAGAATGAAAAGAAAAACTTTCCATGATCATGGAAAATAATTTAAGGAGTTCTAAATTGTCCTTACTATAATTACATGTGTATAAGAAGGAAATTACATTTATTTAAGGATTTACAATAATGGAATCTTTCAGTCTTGAATATTTTGATGTATGTGACGATTTGATATGTTATCTATATGTTAACCCCCTATTTCATGATTAATGCAATATTACAGAATAATATATTTTTATAAGAATGCAAAGAAAAACTTGCCATGTTCATGGATAATAATTTGAGTTCTAAATTATTCTTGCTATAGTTGCATGTGTATAAGAAGGAAATTACATTGATTTATCAAAATTTTGTAAAATTTATTAAGTTGTCAAATTATGATATTGAAGTATTGAACACCTTTTGGTTGTATTATTTGTATATGCAAAAATGTAAGATAAAATCTTCTTGTTTATCAGGTAACTTGGGAAATTTCATGTACTATTATATTTGTATTATTATAAGATGACATGATGTAAAACATTTGTACTCTAATAACACTTTTATAAGATAATTTTTTATAAGTGAAAGGTTAAAAGGCTCAAAGGTTTAAGATGATTGTATAATTACATAAAAAGTCCCTAAAGACACTTATAATATTTGGATCTTAAGCTAATATTGCTAAAAGTTAAAGTTAGTTGAATACCCTGTGTAAACTACAGAATTGTGTCTTATTGTGTTAATCAGATTATTTATATATGCTTACATGAATACAAATATGGACTATATAAAGGTAATTAGAATTGAAGTAATGATGTTCTAAGTATACTTAGAAGTAAGATCTTGAAGAAAATGTTTAAACCTAGGATCAAAAGTTTGATTGATCTAATAGAGTTACCACTATAATTTAATTGATATATTTTAATTTAATATCTTTGATGAGTTGGGACAACATGTACTATTATGCACTTAACCATTGGTATGTCTAGGGATATGTGTAGTTAACTTATGGCTTGCATAAACCTTTTGAATATTATTTTACATTTCTCTATGAACTCATATGCTTAATAGGTTAGTCTATGGGTTGTCCATGGCCTTGGTAGACTATATATAAGAGGTAGGGTTAGTTGTTCATCATCATATTAGAGTATTCATTTATTATTACAAGCAATTAAGAGGTTTCCCCCTCGAAGTGGCTTATATATTATTCATATTTTTTGCTATATTTCCATATAATTATGATACATTAATGTTATTATACTTATTTGGTGAAGTAATATCATTATAAGTAGTATCAGAGAATTGGTTTTGGCCATAATCAGGTCAAAAACCCTAGATTTGGTAATTTGACTACATCTTGAAAATGGTTGCAAATTTATTTGAATTTTTTTATTGAATATGTGAAAACATTCAAGTAAGCTTACATTAAAATTTAAGCTCATTTAGATATATTTTGAAAAAGTCATCTCCATTTTAGTTTTTTTAATAAATTTGCTCCATAGCTCTCAATTTGTAGAAATTTTCAAATTTATTTACATTTTTGAAAATCTTGGAAAAAATTAGTTCAGGTCTATTCTTTGATATTTGTTATTTGAGGCCTATATATTTAAAAATATTCTTGGTTAAAGTTGGGTCAACGAGGCAAAATAAGGTTCACCATCAAGCCTTCATATGGATAGTTTTAACACTCACAAATGGGGGAAAGTGAAAGACACCCCTAAAAATCCTTTAGGGGATGAAATTGAGTCTTAAACCTATGAATTTATTTCTTTATAGATGATTTCTCAAATTTAGTCAAATTTACAAGGCCTGATGTAAAAAGATGTGCAAGTCCAAAGTCAAATATCAACAATGTAAGGGGAGCTTAATGACATGAACAATCAATTATAGTAGATCATGGCATAAATAGATACTATTTCATCCCATTTTAAACTCAACAACCCTCCACTTTTTCCTTCTAGTCCTCCTCTCAACACTAACACCACCAATATGAGGGTGAAACCAATGTTTCCAAAAGTGGACTTGTAAAATTTTAATGGTAATGATCCACTCACTTATATCATTCAAATTGAAAATCTATTTTATCTACACCAAAATCCTATATCTTAAAATGTGGTTGTGGTATCTATGTATCTAGAACCTAAGCCATTCATTTGGTATCATTAGTTGTGTGCTCAAAATAAGAAGACTGGTGCTCCTATTACATGGTCAGTATTATTTGACTAGTTGATGTCTGACTATCAGGATAATGTTTCTAAAAACTACTTTAGCTAGTTATCCAAACAATGATAATTAAGAATAATGAAGGATTATAATCATTAGTTTTAGATCTATCCTTACGTTTGGAGGACATCACTAAAGCAAATCTGACCAAATTTTTTTAGGTAGACTAAAAGATAGTATTAAATTGGAGGTTTGCATGTTTAACCCCAAAAATGTATTTGAATCTATACTGAGGCCATGCTTATCAGAAGAAAAAGAGCTGAGAAAACATCATCCTTTCACTACTAGTCAAGAATGCACCTTCCCAACTCCATCACTTCTTCAACCTACCAAATTGAACCAAAACAAATTGAGGAGAAGCATGCCAAAGGTTTGTGTTATGGTTGTGACAAAAAAAGGATCAAAGGTCATCAATGTGATAAAAATAATTTATTTTACATCAAAGGGGCCTATGAGGATGACAAAGATGAGAATGCATATGGTGAGGGTTTTCAAGGACCTAAGGATGAAGATGTAGATTCTCAACATACTATCTCCTATCATTCCCTTGTAAGTATTTATAGTCCTCAAACTCTTAAGGTGGTGGGTTTCCTTAAGAAATAGAAGGTGACAATGTTGATTGACTCAAGAAGTACACACAATTTTATCAATTGAATTGATTCATCTACCTAACACTAGAATTTCAAGTCATGATTGTAGATGATGGTACAATTAATTATTTTAGAAAATGCCACAATATTAAGTTAGTAATGGGGGACTATTTTATATATTATCCTATGTTTGATATTATTATGGGTAGGGTTAACATTGTTTTGGGAGTATAATGGCTCACCACATTGGGTATTATTGAGATGAATTTCCAAAAACTATTCATGCACTTTCATTTTGCAAGTAAGCTAGTCAAACTACAGGGATTAAGATTTAAATATCCATAATTGGTTAGCTCACATCGCATGACTAAAATGATAAAAAAAGGTGTTGAAGGATTTGTGGCATTATTATTTTCCATTAATGTTCAAAAAACTAAGGAGTCTACCCATCTTGATTTATAAAAAATATTGGATGAACATTTGGTTGTTTTTGACCCCATGCCAAAAGGTCTTCCTCCTAGTCATACCCATGATCATGCCATTAGACTCATTCCTATAAGTACACTACCCAAAATTAGACCAATAGATATCATTATGCCTAAAAGAGTGAAATTGAAAAAATGGTACAAGAGTTGTTGGAGGCAGGAACCATTCACCATATCCAAAGTGAGTATTCTTTTTTAGTAGTCATGATGTGAAAGAAGGATGAAAATTGGAGGATGTGCCTAGATTATAGTAAGTTCAACAAGTTCACCATCAAAGATAAGTTTCCTATTCCTATAATTGATGATTTTTTAGATGAATTACATGATGATATTTATTTTAACAAATTAGATCTTTGCTCTAGGTATCATCAAATCTTGAATCATGAGGCAGACATTCCTAAAATAACTTTCCATATTCATGAAGGCCATTATGAATTTTTGGTCACCAATGCACCATCCAACTTTTAGAGTTTGATGAATATATTTTTTAGGCCATTTTTGAGAAAGTTTGTACTTGTGTTTTTTGATGACATCCTTATTTATAGTAAAAATTGGGAATACCACTTACAACATGTGAAATAGGTACTCTCAATTCTTGAGCAACATAAGTTGTATAATAAACCATCTAAATGTGATTTTGGATTCCATGAAGTGGAATATTTGGGTCATATTATATCACATGAGGGAGTAAAAGTTAATCCTGAAAAAATCCAAGCCATGGAGTGGCAGATTCCTAAGACACTTAAGAAATTAATGGAATTTTTAGGGTGAACTAGTTACTATCACAGGGTTGTCAAACACTATGGTAATATTGAAACATCACTCACTTCCTTGTTGAACAAAGACTCCTATTCGAATGATATAACTACCAAGGAATTTGAATAAATGAAAATGGCTCTATGCACCACTCTAGTATTAACTACTCTATATTTTTCTAAAACTTTTGTGGTTGAATGTGATGCATATGGAGATGGCATGGGTGCATTACTCATGTAAGAGGGTAGAATCATTACCTTCTAAACTCATCAATTGAATGGCAAAAATCAGCTCAAACCCATCTATGAGAAAGAGATGCTAGCTATTCTACATGTAGTCAAACAATGGAGATCTTATCTATTGGGTCATCAATTTCAGGTAAAGAATGATCATGATATCCTTAAATATTTTTTGGAATAATGGTTATCATTTGAAAAATTAAAAAAATGGGTAACAAAAATGTTAGGATTTGATTTTTAAATAGTATACAAGAAAGGAAAATAACATGTGGTGGCTGATGCACTATCTAGGTGAGATGAAGTAGTTAAGGTATTATTATGTGCCATGACCATTTGGTAGGTAGACTAGCTCGAGGAAGAAATGTTGGAATGGGAGAATGATAGTGATAGGCATGCATTAGTTCAAAATCTACAACAAGGTTCAGATGAGATTGAAAAGTTTACATAGAAGGGGAATTTATTATGGGACAAAGATAGATTATATCTATGTCAGAATTCCCTTATCAAATAAAAAATCCTTCAAGAACTTCATGCATCTCCACTTGGAAGTCACTAAGTTTTTTTGAAAACTTATCATAGAGTCAAGAAGGATTTTTTTTGAGAATGAATCAAAGGGGATGCATAAAAATATGTGGTTGAATGTATGGTCTATCAAAAAAATAAAGGTGAAAACATTAAAACCCCAAGTCTTTTATAGCCCTTATCCATCCCTAGTAAACAATGGGAAGAGGTGTCTATGGATTTCATTATTGGGTTACCATGATTTGAAGGTAGAAATGTTATCATGGTTGTTATGGATAGACTCACAAAGTATTCTCATTTTTTTCTATATCTCAACCATTTTTGGCCAATTTAGTAGCTTTTGCATTTCTTAATATAGTTTAAAAGTTGCATGGTACTCCCAAGAATATTATTAGTGATCGAGATCCCATATTCACTAGTAGTTTTTGGATAGAATTATTTACATGCTTGGGAACCCAATCGACTCATAGCTGATCTTATCATCCTCAATCTAATGGACAAACTGAGGTAGTCAATAAATGTCTTTAAGGGTACCTTCATTGATTTGTGTTAGATAAACAAGATAAAGGGGTTCAGTGGCTGCCCCTGGTTGAATGGTGGTATAATACTTTAGTGAATAGTTCATCTAAATTGTCTCTTTTTATGACATTGTATGGATACCATTATCCATACCTCACTTTAACCTTGAAGGCCCACACAAAGGTGAGTGTAGTGGAGGAACACCTTCAACATTAGTAAGAAGTCCTTATTAGTTTGCATGAAAGTTTGGCTTTGGCCCAAAATCGCATGAAGAAACAAGTAGATCAACACAAGAGTGAGAGGCATTTCAAAATTGATGATTGGATATTTGTTCTCTTGAAGCCATATAAGCATATTTCCTTGAATTAATAAATAAAGGATAACAAGTTGTCTCCCAAGTATTATGGCCCTTATCAGATTTTGTAGAAAATTGGTAATGTGTCCTACAAGATGAAATTCCCTCCATCCACTCCCATTCATTTAGTATTTCATGTATCTTACCTTAAGAAGGTCATTAGACATAGATTTTACACTCAATTTGAGTTACTAGAATTAGATGAGTAAGGGAGAATTATAATTGATCCTAAAGTAGTCTTTCAAATGTGAACGAAGAAGATACGATCCAAAATGATTATAGAGTATCTAATCAAATAGAAGAATATTCCTTCTAAAGATGCTACCTAGGAGGATGAAGCCTTCATGTAACAACATCCTAGATTACTTAAATATTAAGGACAACATTGATTTGAAGGTGAAGGGCATGATACATCCTTAATCATTGACATGTCTAAGGATATGTGTAGTTAGATTGTGGCTTGCATAACCCTTTTGCATATTATTTTACATTTTTGTATGCACTCATATGCTTAGTAGGTTAACCTATGGGTTTTCCATGGCCTTGTATACTATATATAGGAGGTAGGGTTAGTTTTTCATCATCATATTAGATTTTTCATTTCTTATTACGAGCATTTGGGAGGTTTACACCTAGAAGTGGCTTATAATTATTCATATTTATGCTATATTTCCATATCATTATGATATATTATTGTTATTCTACTTATTTGGTGAAGTAATATCATTACATATACTATATTATGTTGGTTAGAATTATTGTAAGTGGATAGGAAATCTGATTTATTTGGTGTGGTTGGAAGGAGTTTATATTTGGTTAAACATTATACTATTGTATCTTGTTTGTAATATTAATTATTTGGTTGTGCATGAGTTAGATGTATATATGTGTTATAGTTGTTAAAACAACCAATGTTGTATCAATGAACTAGACTACATTAAATTTTATAGATTAATTACTATTTATATGGTTTGCCTAGTGTTAAAACATGATAGGTTGTACCCTAACTAAAAAGAGGCATCTTTAGGTCCTGCTTCCAAACTTAGACTAACATGGGACTGGTCTAAGGATGTGGGTTGCCTATATCTAGACCAGATCTCTAGGATTTTTAATGAGGATAGCTTTTTTGATGCAATATTTTGGACCTTTGCTTCTAAAACCTAAAACTAGTTGGGGTGAAAAGGGAGAAGGAGGTGTATAAATGTCAACCTACTCTAAACTATGGTGATGGACCAAGAATTTAATAGATCCACTCCTAAATAAGAACTCTTTAACACACTAATGAAATATGAAAGAAAATAATGCAACACTCACTATTATTTCTCTATAATAATATTTCATATAGAGGTCTATTTGATGTGCTTATTTTAGGGAGTAGTGAAGATAAGGTTTGGTTAAAGACACTTAAGTTTGGATATCCACTATATCCTTGAGAGATCAATGCCAAGACACACTATATGACCTCTAAAGAAGATTCCTAGCACCTAGGTTTAGTTTGGACATCCAAAAGGAAGATGACATTCACAGATGCATATTACATAAATAGAAAACACTAAATACCAATTAGCAAAAATGACTACAAAAATATTTATTCAATACTCCAAGAAGCATCAAATACAATTCTAGCAATCTAGTCATACCAGCCTGAGGGATCCCAAATAATAGCTCAAAGGCTATACTTATAGTAAAAGGGAAGAAAGAGAAAGGGTATTTTGGAACTCAAAGAGGGATTCAAATTAGTTTGAATCCATTTGAAAATTGATATAATTACCTTTGCTAATATGCTCATTCAGACCATTTGATTGATCTAGGTCACTCCACTCTATTACATCATTACGATATATTCTTTGTGATGCTCCATGGAAGCTACAATGGTAGAATCAAGTCACTTTCACTTTGTCTTGATGTGAAACTATTCTCAACTGGTTTGTTGATGCATGCCTAAGTGGGAAGAAAGGTCACTTTCCTATGGTTGGCTTTGGCAATAGCCATTGAGTTCTAATTGTCTTACTTCATAGGTCCCTAATGACATCGTATGATCATAAAATATCTATTCTTGGCCCAAACTAAAATGTGATTGAGCTCGACTCTATCATGATTGCTTTCCTTAATCAAAAATAAACTCTTTGACATCTATCTAAGTCACATAGATCCCCTTTGTTTTGATTAGTCATCAAGAACTAGCTCAGATTACTGGATCCTTGACTCATGTCACACCATTGGATCTACTTGATATGAAAAAATTTGAGCCTTTTGATCTTCTTTGAAATTCCAATCTTATCTTTGCTTATGTCATGTGTTGAATACACATTAATCCTTAGAATCTTTCTATTACTCTATAGCTTCATGCACTTATTCTATGTGTTGACCGCTCAATATCTCTGACTATTTGACTCATCTTGTGCCATTGGATCTACCTATGCATATATGCACATGAGCCATTGATTTTTTTCTAGGACCCACATACTTTTGACATTTATACTCAACTCATTAGATTTTTAGATTTGCTAACTAGTTTGACTCGTGCTCACCATCTGATCAAGATATATAAGTTCACACATACCATATATATCCCTAGTACCATGTTCCTATCAATTCTTGTGCTTCATCAAATCATTGGTATGATTGAATACAAGCCCTTAGATTTGCTTGAGACCTACCTCTTGAAACCTAATGGCTCTTTACCATATCTTAAAATTAACATGTACGTGAACATCATTTGACATCCACGTAGACATATTTGACATCCCACAAATTGTCAAATTTAAGCACAAATAGATTTTTTCATGAGCTTCATTTTAATGTCTGCATGAATGTCTTATACTATTGGTCCAAATTTGAAGGCCTATAAATTAAAGTACAAAAGTCATGAAGGCACCAAATTTTCAAGATATGTTCTTGAGACTAAGAGGGATGAACCCATTAGATCCACTAGTCCTAAGAGCATTCTGAGTTAATTTATAAAATGCTCAAGTTGACTAGTCTATTCATTCTTTCATGTCATCCTGAAGATGGTCTAGTTCATTTGGCTAAGCATGGAAAACTTAGCAAAATCTAACTGAGGAGCTAAATTTAAACATGCACAACTTCTAACATGATTTGGTAGATGATCTAAAAATAAGCACATAGTAACTAGGGACCAATTTGGACAAACCCATATGACTAATTATCTATAACTCATCCATACATGGGAGATATAGCCTCAAAAAACTACCAACTTGCACTTTATATCACTGGACTCAAAATGTGAAGATGAATACAATGAAGAACCAGATGGACCCCTTATATTCCCACACTTTTTTTAATCACCTTTGACATCTCATGGGGTCTCTTTATTATGGTCCATGTTATAAATGTTAAAAACACATGAGATAAGCTATTTATTCTAGTCCTTTTGCTAGAGCAATTTTTCTAGGCTTTGTCTCTCAACCACTTCCTCTAAAGAAATTTATCTGCCTCTCTTTGCCTTGAAAAATTATCATGGATGAAATGTTTGAGTGTATTCATGTATTTGGGACCCTATTTTAGACAAAAGTTTGAAAGAATTCTACACACCTTTTCCTTCGGGACAAAAGTTCCAAAAGAAAACTACCCTTCATAAATACTTAAATGGACCTATTTTTCTCAAAGAACTACCCTTGGGAAAAATTCATTGGACCCTTTGTTACATAAAATACCTTTTCAAAAAAATGCACCAAGGAAAAAATACTTTGGGCTTTCTACTTTGGACCAATTTATTTGAAAGAGCGATTTTTTGGAAAAAGTGTAACAAACCACTTTCCTATCAAAGAATTCCTTCAAGAATTCTGAAAAGGACCATGTCAATGAAGAGTTAACCTTCAAGAAAATTATCTCAGACAATTTTCCCAAAAGAAAAGGTCTTTGTCTTTTGCTTTGGACATTTTATCTCAGATAATTTGTTCAAAAGAATTCAATAGTTATCCTAAAAGAAAGAATCCCAAAGAAATAGCTTAGAAAAGAAAATCTTGAAAGAAAGAACACTTGGTCAAATGAAAGGCCCAAAATAATTCAAGTAGATAATTAACCCAAAAAGAGTTGTATAATTAGCTTTTCTTGGCTTGTAGTCTCTTCTAGACTTGTGCACAGGGTTGGTATATGGGCCAAATGGCCAATAATTCTAGTGACTAAGCTAGCTTGATTGGCCTACTAGTTGTTGGTGAAATTTGATAATATTACATTATTTAATTATATAGTTAGAATATTGTTAGCTTATTTAGTTTGGTGATTAGTTATATAGCATCAATTAGTTCTTAATTAGCATATCATTGATTAGATGTTAGTTGGCAGGCTTTATATGTTGGTTAAACAACTAGCTTAACTAAGGAGTAGAAGTTAGGAGTCAGTTATGATAGTGGTTATAGGATAATCAAATATTTATTTATATATAAACTTCTATTGTTCTTTGATATAATCATTGAAACATTAAATCATTTAGTCCTTGTTTTTTCCACATTTTGGTATGAGAGCGGTACGATGGAGGATTAAAGCAAATAAAGGAGCTATTATTTTTATACATCACTATTTTAGATGGAAGAATATATATTTGTTCCAAAAATGTTGTAACATAAGCTATAGGCATGACGATCTAGTTGAATCTATGGAGGAGAGGAATATATAAAGCCTCATTGTGTGTTGCTTTGGATATTGGTGTAAGTCAATCAATTATAGGTGAATATATAGTGTAGAAAGCAAGTTCATAGAAGACACTTGGAAGAAACCAATACAACTAAGAAAACTTGAAGCATGATAGTTTATGTAAAATAGAAAGAAAATAAAAAGAGCCTTCATAGTAGAGAGTATTCTTATTTTGTTTAATTAGGGCACCACGTAGCCAAGATAAAAGCATGAAAGTCTTAAACATAAATTGAAGGTTCCTCTATTTAAATCTGGGCTATTTAATGACTACCTAATCAGAGAGTCACAATAAAAGTTAATGCAAAGAGTCAACACCTAAAATAATATTAAATATAAATATATGGATGTGACACCAAAAAAAAGGTAGCAAAACTCAAATTGGCTTTGCTTACGTTTCACTAGGTTAGTTTAATTAGAGTCTTGTATATTGATAATTTAGTTAGTTGTCAAGTTTTGATTTTTCATTAGTTTTTATAATAGACATTTTTAATTATAAAATGAAATTCATATTTTATTTTATAAGGTTCATATAGTCCTTTTTAGTTTATGATTTTTTACTATAGTTAAAAGTCATTTTGTCAAATTAAAAAAAAAAAATCAATATTTTTAGTGTCAAAGTTATCAATCACAAATGTCGTCAATAAATTTAAATCATAAAAAGGTATCAATATTTTGTTTTGGGTTAATTTTTGATGTTGTTAAAGTCAAAAATTTCTTGTATGGATGCATTATTGGGTGAACCTAACATCTTGAGTCATATGTGTCAATAGGAGAATTTTTTCCTCAAAAATGACATGTAAATAAGCTTCAAATCATCATCAACTGAGTAAATAGATTCATTTACTAGAGTTTGGAGGATACACAAAGGCTGGAAGACATTTGGCATCCTATCATGAGTTGCACATGATGGGTTCACACCATTGCTATGGTGAAAAATTTTGGTGTCTATATTTTATGTTTTATAATATGTTTTTCAATATAGTACAGAGTAATTTTTTTCCAATTTAGTACCTCCTAAAAAAGAATGTTGTGGGGAGAAAAATCACTAAATTATCACTTGGTTCTTGGAAAATGGTTTGTGGTAATTCTAGAAACCACTGAAGTGTAGTAGAAGCCTCCTACAACCCTCCAGGTTCGTGGTCAACCTATGGTAGAAAACCATATGGGTTTGTGGTAATCCTCATAATCCAAGAAACCACTGAAGGTGTTAGCAGATAGAAGTGATCCTATCACTTCTAGGTTTTTGGTAATATTGAAATTAAAAAAACCAAGGTGACACTAAGACCTTAAAGCCACAAGGATGGCATGCCACCTCAGAAAGTGAGTAGCCTACGTGAAGAGTGTAAATATATTTATAGTGTTTGTAATAAAGGGGGGATCACTATCAAGAAAAAATATGTTTGTAGAAGTAATGTAATAAAGGGGGAAATGTTGGAATTTTTTTATAATATTACATTGTTTAATATAGTTAGCATATTGTTAACTTAGTTTGACAATCAGTTATATAGCACTGATTAATGATTAATTAGCATATCATTGATTAGATGTTAGTTGGTAGGTTTTATATGTTGGTTAAGTGACCAACTTAACTAAGGAATAAAAGTTAGGAGTTAGTTATGATAGTGATTATAAGATAACTGAATATTTATTTGTATGTAAACTTCTATTGTTCTTTAATATAATCATCAAAACATTGAATTATTTAGTCCTTGTTTTTTCCACACTAGTCATGGAACTTAGCCATCGATCAAGCTTGCTAAGATGAAAATTTACTTATAAATAGACTTTGATTAAATTTTGAAAACACTTCATGGAGTAATGGTGAGGGAAAACAATGATGAATCAATAAAAGACAAATCAACAAATTAAACTATGAACATAATGACTAACAATAATAATGTGCAAAAACAATTGGATGAAAATTATAGATCTATCTACATATGTACAAGAAGTGAGATATGGGACTAGTAGAAAAAATTGAGATACCCCTTATTGATAGGGATGGGGAGGTTCCCTCAATTTAATTTGGAAAGCTCAAAATAATTTCTCTTTGCAGCCTGTGATGACATAGGGTCCACTCCAAAGACTATCAAACTTGCAGTGTTTTCCTAGTTTTTCATGGTCCTCATCCCATTTAAAGACCATGTCACCTTGATGGAATGTTTTGATGAAGCTATTTTATCAAAGGTCATCTTGACCTATTATTGGTTAGACCACATGGTATGCATGACATCATCCCTTATTTCCTAAATCTCTCTTAGTTCATTCATCCTGACCTCCATTGCATCACTTTCTAGAAGCTCTAGTTGGTGTGCAAGTTCCAAAGCTAGAGGATCCAATGAAATGGGCAGCCTTTATTCTCTTCCATAGAATAAGAGCTAAGGTTAGTTACTAATGGCCTTCTTTGGGGTGACACTATCATCCCATAAGGTAGTTTTCAGTTTTGTGTGCTAGGATATTTGATTATCTTCCATCATTATCTTAATGATCCAAATCAGATTATTATTAGTAGACTTAGCTAATCCATTACCCTATAGATAATAATTAAATTAAGATGTCAGATAAATACCCTACCCAAAATCCCATTCACATACCTTTGTTTTTCTAAATTCCAAAGCATTATTTGATATTATGGTGGATGGTTCTCTAAAATGGGTGACTAAGCTATCATAGAACTCAAGAACAGAGTTATTATTTGATTCCTTCAAGGGGACTACTTACACTCATCTGGTGAAGTATTCTATGGTTATCAATATCCACTTATGGCTAGCATTGGATGGAGAATTAATCATGCCAATGAATTCTAAGCCCCATCACATGAAAGGTTGCTCAACTTGAATAGGTTTCAGTGGCATAATAGCTAGCCTCTATTTCCCTATAAAAATGGCACATTTTGAACACTTCCTCATCCATGCATGTGCATCTCTAAATAAATTGGGCCAAAATTAACTAGCTCTGATGATTTTTGTAGCCATGGTTCTGACTAAAAAATGGCCTCCTTGAGGACTGTCATGGAATTGATAGAGAAGATTATCAAATTAGTTAGTTTCAACACATCTTAAGAGCATACCTCCAATTTCGTTTTTGAACAACACTCCATCAATCAAGATATATGGCACTGATTATAGCCTAAAGTGTCTTCTTTGTGATACATTGAAACCCATTGGACACTCTCCCATTTGGAGAAATCTTGCAATGTTTAGTGTCCAGCTAGATGGAAGAGTGTCCTCATCTTCCTATTGGGTGTCTTGGATTACCAAGATTATTTCCTTTTATTATCTCACATCTTTAGTAAGATGTTCACATAATCCCTTTCCTTAGACTAGCTTCATGACCCTAACTTCAATGCCATATTACATACACTTGGTGACCCATCTAGCTCTCTTTTTGTTAAAATCCCTATTGAGGATAAAATCCTTCACACTTGGGTGAGCCACCATTAGTATGATCTTACAATTTGAAAACTAGATGACTAAATTTATTCAAACTTCTAAAAACAACAAGCACATATTTTTCAACAAAGCTATATCTTTCTTCATAACCCTTTAAATCTTGGATGAAGAAAGCAATGGGTTGCTCTAGACCTTTATTATTCTACTACATGAGCATGGAAAAAAATGCATCTAATGTGGAAAAGGCATACAGATAGAAGTCCTTATTAAAATCTAGATTTAATAGAGTGGGGGCATGATATATGGACTCCTTGATGGCCTCAAATATCTTCTTTCTTTCTCTTGTCCATATGAACTCTTTGCCTTTTTTAACATATGAGTGAGTGGCTTGACTATCTCTACAAATCTTGGAATGAACCTCTTGATGAAGTTGATCTTGCCTAAGAAGCTCTGTAACCCTTTATTGTGTTTGGGTAGTGATAGAGTAAGGATTTCCTCTATCCTTTCTAGATAAATGGATAGACCAGCTTTAGACACCACATGTCCCAAAAGTATTCCCTCATGCACCAAAAAAATGCATTTATTTGGATTCAAAGAAACCCCAAACTATCTGCATCTATAAAAAATAGATCTCAAATGTGTTAGATGATCATTAGGATTTTTTAAGAAAATTATTATATCATCAAGGTAAACTAAAAGCATATCATTCAAAAGACCATGAAAAACAACATCCATTTGTCTTTAAAAGGTGGCTCTAGCATTAGAGAGTCCAAAAGGTATTTTACAATGTGCACAGGTACCCTATTTTTTAGTGAAGGTAGTCTTATGCGTATCTTCTTCTTTCACCATGATATGATTATAACCATAATAACAATCAAACAAAGAGAACCTTTGGGAACCTGCCACCGTTTGTAGAATTCGATCCATGGAGGGAAGTGGGTAATGGTCCTTTAGGGACACCTTACTGAGGTCCTTAAATTCAACACATAACTAAATCTCTCCATTATTTTTTCTCCTTGGCACAAGGTTTACTACCAAAGAGGAATGTTTAATTGGAAATATTATCTTGGATTTGATCAATTTAAAGAGTTATCTTCTCATGATATCTTCCACTCTTGGGTTGATAGGCCTCTATTTTTTCCTAATTGGCTTAGCATTACTTTCTAATTCAATGGTGTGCTATGCAAGCTTAGGGTCAAACCCTTTCAATTCTTTATATTCCCATATAATTATATTATAAAATTATTTGCATATAGCAACAAATGCATCTCTTTCCTTCATCATAGTAACCCTTCCTAGATTCAATAACTTGCCCTTAAAAATATGTATCTTTTTATAGTGTTCATCTTTAGTTGAGATGCATGTCTTCCCCTTTATTACTTGGTAATTTTCATTAAATATGCTCTCTAATGTCATATTTCCTTTGGGAAACTTGTTTTATCTCATCTATACTATTTCATCATCATATTGATTTTGGAACTTGTCTTGGTTCCTATGGTAGAAATTTTCCTTTTGCATTAGAAAACATATGATATGATAATCATTATCAAATAATTTCTAACTCACCTCATTATTAGGTATATATAGTCTACATATAATCTTGACCTTATCTTGGCCTGGGTTTCCTTTGACTCCTACTATCTCATATTGTGCATCAATGGTAGCAAGCCTATCTGCATGTTGGTTTGTTTCTATTGGTATGGACTGGAAATCAAATGCTAGGAAATATTCCATTAGGTCCCATACCTAGTGCTTATAAGCCTTCAAATGGTTATTCTTGACTATATTTAAGAATTTCACCTATTACACTACAAGTTCATTTTCACCCTTGACTTTGGGGATCCCGATACCTCTCTTCCTTACTTCTTGTAAACCATGTAAAAGAGCTTCATATTCAACTATATTTAAGGTGAAACTAAATTGGAGTCTTGTAGAAGAATGGTACTTTTGATCTGAGGGTGAAACCAATATGGCTCCCACTCCACTTCCATTCTTTGACCTTAAGACATCAAAGAACAAAGTCCATATATCATATTCTTCTTGAGTAGTGCTAGTTAAGGAAGGTATTACAACACCTTCCTCATGCATAAAATACACTCCCAAGTTTGTCTCTTCAATGTTGTATGGATCAAATGCATGGTTATTAGCTACCCACTCATCCAAGTATAACTATAATATGCCTTCTAGATGACTATGGGATATTAGTTCAATAACCTCTTCAACCTCCTCAAATATGGCACAATTAGCATTTGTAAGATTGGGCATGTAAGGATCTAGGTGGAACCTGGATATAGGCTCAGACCTTATGGTGACTTTGGTTCCATACCTAGTTATAAAAACCATGTACAACCAATTAGATGACAAATATCCCCTAATCTTAGTAGTAAATTCCCTAGACAAGCATAGAACAAAATATGGAGGTAGGTCTACCACCATTAAATCTTGGGAACTAACACAATTTGGACATGCAACCAAGGTGATCTAAAGATCCTTTAAGAGGCCTACTATCTTTGTAGGGGATACATATAATTAGACCACACCCTTTTCATTAGGCACATATTTGAGCCCAAGCTTGTTTGTTATGGCTCTAGGTATCACTGAGGTTGAAACACTTGAGTTAATCATGCAATTGTGCACCAAATAATCCCCTATGATGATTGATAGCTAAATTAGGGGAGGCTTTACAAACTTAGGAGTAGGGAAAAAATTTTAAGGTTGACTTGTGCTTGGAAATTAATTGGGAACTTGGCCAAGGGCTCGATTAGGCTAACTATTATTGATGAAAATAATGTTCAGTTTATCAACCATTTTTTCCACTTGAAAAAGTTTAGAGAGCTCTTGATGGAGAATATCCTTTTACCCAGGGATATACAAAGCATAATATATGGACATAGTTACATTAGCCTTATTTAAAAGATCCATAATATTAAAAGGAAGACTAATACCTTTGGACTACCCTTTGGAGGTAGAGTTATCACTCAGAATTTGAGTAACATGAAGAACAAAAGGGGACCTTTTTTATTATCCATGGGATTGGGGAACTTGTTGATTTATAGGATATTTAGTAGCTACATATAAGTAAGTGGGGTTCAAACTAGTCTAAAGAGGTGATGTAGAAGCCTTAGGTTATCCCAAGTTATCCTCTAACATCCTTTTCTTCTCTTGTGTGATCTATAACTAATTCATTTGTCCTTTGGGTTTGTCCTATACTGGTTGATACATACTCAAACACATATTACCCTTATTGGAAATTTATGCATGTGGTATCAATAGGTGCTTTAATCATGCTCTGTTATTTCTAAATCTAAGCTTTTAATCATGACATGATAGGTATGTTGTCCTAACTTTATTGGGGGGATTATGGTGGGGGCATCATATCATGACTCTAAAATGAAGGAGCATGCTACCAATTAGGGTCTTGATACATATTTCTCGTAGTGGCCTTTACCAAATCATTGGACTATCTCTTTGACTACCATAAACCTTCTTGGGCATAGTTTTTTTGAGTTGGCATAATAGCTCTAGAATTACTTAGAGCATAGGGATTGTATTACCTCAACTAAGGCTTTTCCCCTTATCCTTACCGATTGGTTTGATAGGGTATCCTGTTATACTAAAAATTCTAGTATGACTTGTATGGTAGAGCCTGTTACATCTCTATTTCAACCAACTTATTATTATAGGCTTTGAGGAGACTCTCTATCTTCCCCAGTCAATCAGTTTACTCACCTTTTATTTGATAAAACACTATTAATTGTAGAACTAGAGTGATAATTAGAGTACGAGGATGTATTTCTAGAAAGAGAGGCACTAGTGGCCTTGAAGCAAACTTGCCTACTTATATGAGGCAAGTTTTATCCCTAATTACTTCAAAAGCTCTAGGTAGAGTATTCCCTCCCATGGATTAAATAATTACAACTACATCCAAGTTGAGAGCCTTTAAATACTATAGAAAAACATAGTTGGGCATAGGCTTGATTATCATAGGAATCTATCCCAAGTATTATGGAATCTATAGTTGAAATCCACTAGGAACTCATTAGGGAATCTCTTGATTATGGTGAGATTCTCCAAAAGTGAAAGATGATCACTCTTGGAAAGTGCTGTCACAAGACTTCTCCAAAATCATCCCAACTATTGATTGATGTAGGGGGCAAACCTCTATACCACTAGAGTGCTTTCCCTTTTAGAGAGGTTGCTAACAACCTCATTGCTACATTTTATTGAGTTATATGATACACTGAACAAAGTTTAGCAATATCAAAAATAGGTAAGAGCCTTTAAATATTGTATAATAGGTAAGAGCCTTTAAATCCAAGAATGGAATATCATCCCACTGAGTGAGATTCAGAGGGCTACCACCATTGAATTAGATAAAGGATTACCTCCTATGAATGACCATCTATGGTATGGGGTTTATAATAGTGTTTGAATGAATAATACTAGCTTGAATAAGGGGATTTAGGGAAAAAATAAGGGGAACAAGAGGGGTAAGATTTGGCTGAGGGGCCTTCTTTTTCTTTATTGATTGTAAAGGTAACTTAGACAAATCCACTCCCTTCCCTTTTGTGGAAGATCTTGTCATAATCCTAGTGGGCATAAAATATTATGCAATCCTAGAAATGAAACTCTTAAAATTACTACTATACTCAGATATGTAAGATTAGTTGTCATATCAAGCATGTTAGAACTATTAGAAAATGACAAGTTTTACCCTAGCTAAAAGGAGTGTTTAGATCTTGCTTCCAAACTTGGACTAACATGGACAAGGTCTAAGGTTATGGGTTGCCTATATCTATACCAGACCTCTAGGATTTTTAATGAGGCTAGCTCCTCTAATGCATCATTTTGGACCTTTACTTTTAAAACCTAAAACTAGTTGGGGTGAAAAGGGAGAAGGAGTTGCATTAATGTAAACCTACTTTAAACTATGATGATGCATCAAGAATTTAATAGATCCACTCTTGAATAAGAAATATTTAATGCACTAATGAAATATGGAATAAAATAATGCAATGCTCATCATTATTTCTCTGTAATAATATTTTGTATAGAGGTTCCTTTGATTCACTTAGATTAGGGAGAAGTGAAAATAAGGTCTAGTTAAAGACACTTAAGTTCAACTATCCACTATATCCTTGAGATATCAATGCTGAGACACACTATATGACCTAAAAAGAATATTATTAGCACATAGGTTTATTTAGAAATGCAAAAGGAAGGTAACATTCATAAATGCATATTACACAAACACAAAACACTAAATATAAATTAGAAAAAATGATTATAAAAAGCTCTATTCACTACTCCAAGAGGCATCAAATACAATTCTAGTAGAGTCTAGTTATAGTAGCTTAAGGGATCCTAAATAATAGATCAAAGGATATACTTATAACAAAATGGAAGTAAGAGAGAAGGGATTTGACACTCAAAGAGGGAGTTAAAATAGTTGAATTTGTTTGAAGCAGTTACAACTGCCTTTACTAAAACACTCATTTAGATCATTTGATTGATCTAGGTCACCCTAGTCCATTGTAGCATTATGATATATTATCAAAGATGCTCCATGGTATCTAAAAGAGTGGAATAAAATCACTTTCAATTTGTCTTGATGTGAAACTATTCTCAACTATTTCATTGATGCGTGCCCAAGTGGGGAAAAAGGTCACTTTCTTGTGATTGACTTTGGTATTGGCCATTGAGTTCTATGTGTCTTACTTTATAGGTCCCCAATGGTGCCATTTGATCCTAAAATATCTACTCCTGGACCCAACTGAATCATTCTCAAACTTGGGTCCATCATGCTTACTTGTCTTAGTCAAAAATCAACTCTTTAACCTCTACCTAAGTCACTTGGTTCCCCTTTATTCTAATTGATCATTGAGAACCAGCTCAGATTATCAAATCCTTGACTCATCTCACACGATTATATTACATAATATGAAGGGATGTGAGACTTTAGATATTCATTGAAATGTCAATCTTGTCTTTGCTTATGCCAGGTGATAAACATTTATTAGTCCTTAAAATCTTTCTATTAGTCTATAGCTTCACATTCTTGTGATATGTGTTGACCCCTCAATCCCTCTAACTACTTGAACCATCTCACACCATTGGATCTACCTATGCATGGAAGCCTGCAAGCCATCAATCTTCTACTATGACCCACGCACTTTTGAAACTTGTCTTTAACTCATTAGCTCTTTAGATTTATTGACCAGTTTGACTCATGCTCACCATCCAATCAAGAAATATGAATTCAAATGCACCATAGATCTCCTTGGTCCCACTTTCTTGTTAGTTCTTATGCTCTATCAAATCATTTGTATGATTAAATGCAATCCCTTAGATCTACTTGGGACCCATTACTTGAAACCCAATGAATATTTACCATGTCTTAAATTTGATGTCTATGTAAATGTCATTTGACATCCTTATTGATGTATTTGATGTCCTATAACCATCAAATTTAAGCATAGATATATTTTTTATTGAGATTCATTTTGACATCCATGCAAACATATTATATTGTAGGTCTGAATTTGAAAGCCTATAACTTAAAGTTCAAAAGTCATGGAGGCACCATATTTTCAAGAGATGTTTTTGAGATTGAGAGGGATGAACCCATTAGATCCACTAGTCCTATGAACCTTCTAAGTAAAGATATAAAATACTCAAGTTGAATGGTCTATTCATTCCCACATGTCCTAACAATGGTCTAGTTCATTTGGCTAAGTATGGGAAACTTAGTGAAATCTAATTGAGGAGCCAACTTTGAACATGCACAACTTTTATCATGCTTTGGTGGATGATCTAAAACTTAGTGCATAATAACTAGGGATTAAGATGGACACACCCATATGACTAATTCTCCCTAACTCATCCACATGTGGGATATATAGCATAAAAACTACCTAATTATACTTTTAATCATTAGACTCAAAATGTTAGGATGAATACAATGAAGAACCAAATGGACCCCTTACATTCCCACACTTATTCTAAGTAATTTTGACATCCCATGGGGTCTATGTAATATGTTCCATGTTTTAAATGTTAAAACAAATGAGATCATACATGATATTTTTTGCTTTGCAATATTGGACCCCTCTCAGAGTCTTAGATTCACTTTTTCATCTAACCATGCAAGAGCTATTTCTTTTCGTCCTTTTACTGGATTATTTTTTTTGGGATTTGTCTCTTGTCCAATTCCTTTTAAGGAATTTTTATACCTCTCTTTGACTTAAACAATTCTCATGGATGAAATTTTTGAGCGTATTCATGTCTTCATAAAACCCTATTTTGGATAAAAGTTTGAAAGAATTCTATGCAACTTTTCCTTTGAGACAAAAGCTTTGAAAGAAAATTACCCTTAAAAAATCCTAAAGTGGACCTATTTTCCTTGAGGAGTTAACCCTAAATAAAATTTCATTAGATCCTTTATTGCATAAAATACCTTTCCAAAAAATGTATAGGACACTTTTCTAAGGAAAAAATCCTTCAAGTTTTCTGCTTTGGACCAATTTCTCTGAAAGAGTGTTCTTTTGAAAAAAGTGTAATGGAACACTTTCCTGTCGAAGAATTCCTTTAATAATTTTAGAAAGGACCATTTCATATAATATTTATCCTTGTAAAATTATCTCAAACAATTTTCTTGAAAGAATAGGTCTTTGTCTTTTGCTTGGGACATTTTGTCTCGAATGTTTTGTTTGAAAGAATTCAACAATTAGCCTAAAATAAAGAATCCCAAAAGAAATAGATTATAAAAGGAAAGCTTGAAAGAAATAAAACTTAGTCAAATGAAAGGTCCAAAAGTATTAAAGTAAAGACTTGTCCCAAAATGAGTTTTTTACTTAGCTTTTCTTGCCTTGCAGGCTCTTATAGACTTGCTCACAAAACTATGGTTTGACCTTCAAAGCTATAGAATATTTCTCAGCTTGTCCATCTAGACATAAGCTTGGTATGTAAGCCAAAATGTCCAACACCTAGCAATGAAAAATAAAACCATTTGGTTAACACCCTAAATAAATATATAACTAATGTATGGAGATTTCACTTAGGCATTGTGACTATGAAGGTCCTAAGTACATTGAATTTTAATAAAATCTTGCAATAATGTAATGGTGAAAACTAAAACACCATTTTGGTTAAAGGGAAATAATTCTATGCATCACTGATAAAGTACTAAAGGCCTAAGAGTTCACAAGTATTTTTGGACTATTGATAGTATTGAAATGGAATTAAATCATTGTTTAATATGATTAAGTTAGGATATAATCTTTGGCTAAGTTAGGATAACTTTACCTTGATGAGATAAACTATTTGAATAAGTTGACATGAATGGCTTAAAGTTTTCTTATAGGATATAAGTTGGGATAATAAGCTAAAATGTTTTAATTTGGTTCTTAAGAGGTACTAATGCATAAGTAGTAAAAGTACACGGTGATTTTTATGATTGAAACATTAGTCTTAAAATCTTGAATGCTATTTAAATTAAAATGAAATTGTGTTTTTAAGTTGATGCTAATTTGAAAAGTCATGCAAGTGAGATGAAAAATCTCTCTTAATAAAATAAATATAAATGACCTATACCTAGATAACATTATTCCATTATATGATTTGAATCTATATGAGTACAAATTTTAAACTCTATAATTAGTTAGTTTGGTAATATAGTCCTTAGGTTATTTATATTTGAAAGTTTTATCATTACATAAAATAATTTATACTCTACTTATATTAGACTAGGACCTGTTTGCATAAAATACTTATAAAAGCTTCTATCGGCTTGGAAATCAGATATTAGTCTAATAAGTGATTACTATATTAAAAGGGTATGTTGCTCTAATCTTGAAATTTATCTCAAGACCAATGGTTTTGATTTGTTTAAGTGACAAATGTGCATTTGTATGTAATATATGTGATATTTATAATAGGAAACAAGATTACCTTTCCACCTTCATTCCTTTAATGTTGTGAGTTGAGGATATTATAAATATACAAGGAGTTATTGGAGTTTACCAACCTTTAAACCCTTATTTATATCGTAAATAAAATATTACTTTGTTTCAAACATGGATAACCCTAAATCTCTATGATTATTTAATACAAATAAATGATGGATGTGTTAAGTCATTATCAAATAAATATCATTAACTCTAGACTGACTTGCTCTACATATACTTATGGTCTTAATATGCTACTCTAGACCTTGTATTTGGTAATAAGACTGAGTTCACCTTGAAATCTAGGACTATTAGAGTAGGGACAAGTACTGTTAAATTTCTAGTGGTAATTAGGTAAAGTTGAAACTTAATCTTAGATTGTTAAAGAAATGATACCAAATTTTCCTTCAAACATGTAGTACTTGTTAGGGTGAAAGTGTACATTCAATCTTTGCAATGGCTCTATCAAGTAAATTCCATTATTATCATTTATTAGTAAATCATTATACCTATCCTATTATTAGTGTCAATAAGCTATGTGATAATAAGGTTGGTAGTAAAATTATTATGATAATCTAGTGCAAATAATATCTCATTAAATAACCTTGTCAAGTACAATGAATAGAGATAATTGAATGTGTAGAGATTCATAGGATAAGGATAAAGGTATTGAATATTGTTTAGAGGAAATTACAAAAGAAAGAAACAAGATCAAGACTATCTAAGAATGTTTTTCATAAAATTGAGTAAATTCATTATTAAACTCTAGTTTCACTTAAAATAATTAGAATTATAGATGGTAAAACATGAATGCATGAAAATATTGCCTCTTCATAATGTATCAAAGAGTGACATGTATAGTAACTCACACTAGAAGCATCCTAACTACCAGATGGTATAATTATAAACTTAAAGGGAAATTAAGTACTTTTGGAAGTATGCTAATGGAATAAATATAGACAAGTTTTGTAAGACTACTTTGAATGGCAAGGATATTGAGAAATCCTTATAAGTTTTTTCTTAGATTAATCAAAAATTAAATTATAAATGGATGTGATTTACAAGCATGAATAAAGTAACCATGTAAATTATAGTTTTTAAATAATTAATTGAATCAATACACAAGAAATATACCTTATGATTTAAGTACTTTAGTATAGGTTAATTACTTTGTTCACTCTATTCATATATTGAATGTTCCATGTTACAATTGATTGGAAAAATATAACAAGATGTTAAGGAATATATTTTTTTTCCAAAAAGGAGATAATAGAGGTGGATCCATAACTTGTAGGTATAACATTAGAACTTGGCCTTTAAGATTTTTTAGCTATCTCAAAATTGATTCTATGTGGAATTGTCAAGGCTAACAAGTGTCATGATTGACAATCCTTCTAGACACTTTTTGGTTCAAGTAGATAATAGGTAAATACACTATTAAAAATAAATAAATTTAAGGGAATAAAAAGGTGGCTTTTACATACTACCCTCTCATATTATACACATCCTCTACCTCTATCTACATTTAGGAAATGCTTGCATAAAAAGGTGAATATGCCAAGGATGGAATTTATTAAATTAGGCATGCACTGATTAATTATGAGACTCACTACACCAAGATTGAGCATGCTCATCTTGTTATATACTTGGATGTCACAACGCTTCCAGTTTAAAGGCATATTCAAGATACCCTTACAAATGAATATGTAATCTTCATCAAATGTGCCAATCATGTCATAAATCTTAAATACTAATTTGAAAATTTCATGGAGGATATTTTGGCTCAAGCCTTTGAAGAGCATTGAATTTAATTATCCCAACCTAAAGCTAACAAGTAAACAAAACAAGAATAAAAACCTAAAATCATATTTTAATTTTATGTGGATACTTGGACACTCCACTTTGATGGATCCAAGTTCTTTAGAGAATTTAGGGTGGGAAGTGTCTTTTCTAATCCTTTTATAAAGATAATTCCTCTAGATTTTCAACTCAACTTATATATCTCCAATAATATGTCTGAATACAAATCTATAATTATTGGTATTCAAGAAACCATTAATTTAGAAATTTCCTATCTACATGCTTTGGGTGACTCCCAACATGTATGCCTTCAAGTTAGTGGTGCATATCAATGTAAAATTGAAAAAATTAAAGCATATCATGATTTTAATAGTAATACTACTAAATAATTTGCATCCTTTACCACTCAATCCATCTAACTAAAACAATTACTATCACTAATTCTTTTTCCTCTTCAAGCTCCTTTTGTCACCAATATAAAACATTACATGATAACCAATTTCTCATTCACATGTATAAATACCCACATGTCTTATTACCTAAGGATGACTCTTTTTATTTTACATATCAAGGCTATCACCTCTTAAAAATAACATTGGTATAAGAACACTATCCAATATATTAAAAAGTAATCATACTCTCCTAGGATAAGTCTCATGAAAACGATATAATTCATAAGCAAGCCTTCAAGTATGTACTTAAGCATAATATCCCTTACTATCACAACATTGAACACACCTTGATCTGATGTTTTACTGAAGATGAGGTCTCCCCTCTTCTAGACTAAGCACATGGGGGAATTTTTGGTGGTTATTGTAATGGACATGCTCTAGCTCATAAATACCTACACATGGGTTATTATTTTTCAAAATTTGAACAAGATGCCATCAATTTTACTAAGAAGAGTGATATTTTACACTTATATGATGATATTATTCACTCCCCTCTAGCTGAGATTCATAATTTTAAACCTCCATGGAATTTGTCCATGTGGGGATTATAACTTATCAAAAAAGTACCTTGATTATAATATGGCCATAACTTTATTATCACCACCATTGAGTAATTTACTAAGTGATTAGAGGCTAGGCCCCTTATGAATGTGACCAAAATTATGATATATAACTTTATCACCAATCAAATATTTTTATCTTTGGATTTCCCACATGATCATATCTGATAATGGTGAGAATTTCAAATCTAAAGATACAAATCATTTTTTTGTAAATTAAAAATTACACACCAATTTTCCACTCCTTCCCATCTTTAGTGTAATGGCCAAGTCTAAAAAATTAATAAGATCCTTAACATAATCATAAAAAATATGATTATATATTATTGTAATGATTGGATTTTCAAGAGTAATCTTATTTTTTGGTATTATCATATTAGTAATCACACTAGAACAAGGGAAACCCTATTCTCTCTATTCTATGGCTCCAAGTCTATCTTACTACTAGACTAGAGTTAACTTCATTGAAAATTTATATTCATGACATAATTCTTGATGAAGAGATCTAGAAATCTGACATCTATGTTTTAGATCTATTTGAATAGATATGCATGTCCACTCTCCAACATAATAATAAAAAATTCACATCACTAAGAAAAAAACAAGAAATTCAAAATTAGAAAATTTGATGTCAAATGTTTAATATTAAAATTGGATTGTACCCATGCAAAAGAGGGTAAATTCACCAAAAAATGTTGGGGTACTTAAATTATCAAAGATATTTATGGACCTAACACATCTTGATAAAAAACTAATAGAAAACACATTTTCAAAGATCCAACCAACACCCACTTTTTCAAAAAGTATTATGCTTGAGGTATGTCCTTCATAGTTTTAATAAATTTTCCATGTTTTTAATTTATTTTACAAAGTTTTCCCTTTATATACTTTATATTTTATGCAAACATTCTTTGCAAGTTTTATTCTAATTTGTTTATGTCCCATCTTCGCTTACTTTATTTACACCTCCAGGTTTCTTATCGCCTAAATTTGCATCACCTTTGGGATCCCTCATTATTATCTTACACTCTTTTATTTTTAAATATTATAACCTCTAGGCTCCCTTATATCTACAACTATTAGTTTTTCAGTTTGGGAGTTGATTGGTAAGACCTTGGGTAACATAACCATGCCGTCCTCACAAATGCCCATTTCCCAATGACTTTACCTCTAGGCTCCCTTTCTCACTTTATTTTTTAGAATTTACTTATCTTAATATATTATCTCTAAGCTCTCCTTACAAATTATTTCATGCCTATTGGATTTTACATTTTATCTCTATATTTTCACACCTCTTGGATCTTACCTCTTCGTATTACCACTTTTTATGCCTAATGGCTCTTTTAATAAGTTTTGTGACTTCAAGCTCCTTATCATTCTTATGCCTCTTTTATCTTAGATTTAATATTATTTTATTCATTTGAGCTCTTCTCCTTAGAAATTATTGTTAGGGTGTGGAGCTAAAAGCTTCACCTTGATGCAAAAAGAAGGAGGATGCTAAGTATGCAGTCACCGGTGTTGACAGGCCACAACTGACATCGGTCAGGGATCAGTGTACAACAATCAACATTGGCAGGGATCGGCTGGTGTCGATCACCTCCAGGCAGACAGGGACTAACGTCAGTCGCCTGTGGCAGTTCTAGAACTACTGTTGATGAACAGTTAGTTAAGTGAATGGCAGTTTGCATGATTAAGACTAGTTCGAGTCTTGAGCTGCAAGTCTAATCATTATATGCATGTGATCTATATAATAGACTCATGGGCTATAGTTTTAAGTGTAGAACTCAAGTATAGAACTTGGAGAGTTCTTCCCATGGTAGAACTCAAGTGTAGAACTTGGAGAGTTCTTCCTATGGTAAAATCAAGTAGGATTCTTCATGTATGTAAGATCAGGTTTGATATGCAAGGTGTTGCAGGATCATGGTGGAGATCTACACGTGATAAGTAAGATCAGGTTGGTCTGCAAGGGTGTGTATATGCGAGGGTCAAAAGGAGATCAGCAGGGGAGCAAGATCTAAGGTGACAACAACACATTAAGGAGCAAGATCATGGTGAGATCTACTTAGAGTATCAGTTCGTACTCGATTGTACTGGACGTACAATGAGGTGAACAACAGCTTGTGTTAGCTATGTGTTGTGACCTATTGAGAGAAGATTACTCTAGAGGGAAGATTACTGGGAGCCCTTGAGGAGGAAGCCTCATAGAGGTGGAAGAAGAGTGTGATCTCTTTATTGTAATTTACTTTGTAATGAGTTGAATACAATTGTGTGTTGCCTCTCATATTCTGTGTTATTTCTCATTGATAGTTATTTGTTCTTTTGGTTATTTCTACATATTTAAGTTGCTTATACATTAGTAATCATGTGTGCTCTTAAATTTGACAAGTTGTGTCAGAGCTTTGGGGAACCTAGGTCCTATCAAATGGTATCAGAGTGAGGTTGAACGTTCTTAGAGCGAGTTTGACTGATAGATGGCCCAAATCTGGTTAATGTGTGTTGATTACAGGTTATTCACAGGGGTTTCTATTTGAGTGGGAGTATAGCAATGGTAGAAGAAGGTAATCTAAGGATGAAGAAATTTAGGCATAGGATTAACACCATAAGGAGTGTGGTGGGTAGTCTTCAAGATTGAGCTTGAAGAGGAATACAAGCCAGGATGCAGATTAGACAAAGTACTAGTATAGGTACAGGTGCAGCTATTTATCTCCAGGTGGGAGATTGTTAAGGTGTGGAGCTAAAAGCTTCACCTTGATGCAAATAGAAGGAGGATGCTGAGTATGTAGTCACCAGCATCGATAGGCCACAACCGATGTCGGTCAGGGATCAGTGTACAACAACTGACATCGACAGGGATCAACCGGTGTCAGTCACCTCTAGGCAGACAGGGACCGACATCGGTCACCTGTGGTGGTTTTAGAACTACTGTTGATGAATAGTTAGTTAAGTGAATGGGTAGTTTGCATGATTAAGACCAGTTTGAGTCTTGAGCCATAAGTCTAGTCATTATATGCATGAGATCTATATAATAAAATCATGGGCTATATTGTTAAGTGTAGAACTCAAGTATAGAACTTGGAGAGTTCTTCCCATGGTAGAACTCAAGTGTAGAACTTGGAGAGTTCTTCCTATGGTAGAATCAAGTAGGATTCTTCATGTATGTAAGATCAGGTTTCATATGCAAGGTGTTGCAGGATCATGGTGGAGATCTACATGTGATAAGTAAGATCGGGTTGGTCTGCAGGGGTGTGTGTATGCGAGGGTCAAAAGGAGACCAGTGGGGGAGCAAGATCCAAGGTGATAGCAATACATCAAGGAGCAAGATCATGGCGAGATCTACTTGGAGTACCAATTCATACTCGGTTGTACTAGATGTACAATGAGGTGAACAACAACTTGTGTTAGCTGTGTGTTGTGACCTATTGAGAGAAGATTACTCTGGAGGGAAGATTACTGGGAGCCCTTGAGGAGGAAGCCTCATAGAGGTGGAAGAAGAGTGTGATCTCTTTATTGTAATTTCCTTTGTAATGATTTGAATATAATTGTGTGTTGCCTCTCATATTCTGTACTATTTCTCATTGATAGTTATTTGTTCTTTTGGTTATTTCCACATGTTTAAGTTGCTTATACATTGGTAATCATGTGTGCTCTTAAATCTGACAAGTTGTGTCAGAGCTTTGGGGAACCTAGGTCCTATCAATTGTTTCATTCCTTTTGGATCTTACCCTTTATTGCTATATTTATCATGCATCTTAGCTCTTTCTCTACATTTTCAAACCTCATGAATTTTAACTTTCATTATGAATACTTAATTTTGTCTCCAAGACCCTTTATATTATACATGCCTCATAGATTTATCCTAATTTTATTTATTCCACTTGGATTTTAGTTTGTGAGTTTCATGTTAATACCTTAGGGAATATAACTAGGCCCTCCTCATAAGCATACATGGTCCTTTATTACCTACTCTTTTCCTCCCACTACCAATATTAGTTAGCCATTATATTATAATGATGAGGAAATGGTTGAGAGTTGTGTTTTTTCACTTAGAGTTAATTATATTCTCTTGGGGAAATAATATTTTAGTCTATAAACATGTCTCTCATTGGTATTTGACCTTATTACAATGAAATTCTCAAACATGTCTATCATTATATCATCCCATTTATATTTTTTGGTAATTAGGTAAAGTTAATAATTATCATGTCCATCTCTATTTTCAATATTTTTAACTTAATTTTGGGCACAATAATGTTGTTTTCAAGATTAAATTATTTTTAAGGTGTAATTATTAGAGCATCTAAGATTTTTGGTATCCAAGTTATCCTCTTTAGTAGTTAGGTACAAGCTCTCCTATGTTAGCCATATTAAACACCCAATGTTGGTCTTCCAAATACATATGGAGGAGGAAAATAGAAAAAATCATAAACTAATATAACAAATCAAAAAATAAAAATAAAAAATAAATTTTGAAAGGAAAAATATCTTTCAAAAGTCAAAATCATTAAAAGATATGACCATATAATTGACATGCTCCATATCATGCTTGAAGCTAAAACTCCATAGTTGGAATCATAGTAGAGCCCAAGGTCTATTAGAGTGTGGTATGATAGTAGACTAGTGTAGGAGGATTTAAATATATATAATTAGTACCATCTTCCTTTTCAAACAAGTACCCAATCCTTACAGTTGATCTATGGTTCCATTTGGGTCTTGAGGAATGCATAATATGTCATGGGGAGGTAAGATTACTATACTATTCATGCATATATCCTTCATGGAATTATATTTATCATTCACTATTTATCCCAAAATTTGTGTATGTTGGAATAGGTTTTCTAGTGTATTGATGTCAAAAAATATTATTCTTGTAAAATTAATTAGAGTGTCTCATTTGTATTTAAATACGTGTTTTCACTTTGGTGGTGCTATAATATCCCTCCATTCACTTATTTCATTGATGGATATACTTTTTTCCAATTCTCTTCCATAATTTACATCTCATTTTCTCCATCTCTTTAAGATATGTTAACATTGTGATAGGTATTATTGTTTAGAGGTTTCCCTTTGAACTTGGCATATTTTAATGTAGGTTGCATCTTTGAGTTGTTGTGATATGTTAGATATGTATTGGATAATACATCATAGTTCACATGATGTATTAATGTAATGTTAATCATATAATTTATAGGTGTGTTAGAGTGTAGTATTTGTTGTAACAACTTTTCTAGATATTAGTAAGTGTGAGCAAGAATAAGGATTAGGATAGAAGAGTGTTAGTAAGAGAGATATTACAAAGTAATAGTTTGTATGAGAAAACTATTGTATAAGTAGCTATATATTTTATGAATAAAATTATTCCATTGAGTATTCTTGATATGATATGCTCTCTTGGTCATTACCTTATTTTTATGGGATTTATCTTAGTTATGTTTGGGACCTTGAGATTTTATACTCCTTTTTTCAGGTCATCTAGTTATACTTTAATCCTTTATTTTTGGTCTCATTTCTACCATTTATGATTTATTTTATTATTTAACAAAATTTTCCATTAGGTAATTCAAATGTAACTAGATTTTACCTTATGGTTATCCACTCCCTTTTATCTCTCTTGTTCTACCTCATCTTTCTTTGGGTCATCCAAACCTAAGTTAACCTTTTACCTCATGGATATTTAGCCCATTTTACCTATTTTATTTTTATTTTAAGAAGCTATACTTTTGGAGATCTATATTTCCTTCCTTTCTACCATATTTTTAGATATTTTCACATAATTCCATTTTTTAGACTCATTTGTGTATGCCCTCATTACTTCAATACGTTTTTAGCCTTATATCATCAAGGTTACTATATGTATTTTATATACCATCCATATAAAGAACAATGTATTTTCATGCATCTATTTTATTAAAAAGGTAATTCAATGTACTATATGTTAATTTTGATTATTTCATTAATTTATACTCATTTATTATAACACTTCATTTTATTTTGTATTGCTATATTCTTACCCAAATCACCATATTGAATTACACTATTGTGACACATGATGAAATTTGGGTGGGGCATATGTATACACCTATATTTTTAACTTTACTGATGGTTCCATTGTGGGACTCATCGGTGCATCAATCTAATTGAGTGTAATTCCTAAGGAGTGTGTATGCACTTTATATTTTACACTTTATCACATTAATAATGCATCAATATCACTAAGTGAATATCTTAAGGGTGCATTAAGATTGGGGTGATATTTTATCCTAATACTTTATGAGAGATGATTTCAAAAATTTCTATCATACCTTCATTATTATCAGTTTGACCTCTTCTGTGTCTCCTTCTATCTTACCTCTCTATTTAATTTCTATCAAGATTTTATAGCTTCCCAATATTATAAATATCATCTTAGATGATATAATATATTTCATGATTTGCCTTCCATATAATATATCGACATGGATTATTTCTAAGTTTTTATTTTGTCTATTATACTTTATTGCCTTGGCTAATGTAATACCATTTCTACTGATGTTTATAAACTATCTTGGCCTACTTGATATTGCTAGCTTAGAGTTTAGGGTTTGTATTGAGGATTAAATCCATATATATATATATATATATATATATATAGGGGTCATATTTCATTAAAAAATAGATATAACACACTCATATTCTCTAATTACACTCTCATTTCTTCCCCTAAGTAGTATTTGTAGGAGTTAGAGGTTTAGAGTCTTATCCTAGAGATGTAGTCTTGTAGTGTCTTTGAAGCTTAATCAGAGAAGCATACCCATGAAGGTACACTTTGCCTTTGGATTCCCCAACTAATAAAACTTAGGTATTCATATTTATATTTAAACTTTTCAATATATAAAATCTCTTTTAAAGTGTCAACTGAGCCAAAGGGGGAGATTGAAACATCGATAGTTCCATCCAAAGGTAAGTATCTCTATCCCTAATCTCTTTTCTTTTTTTACTTAGTAGATTGGATAATGCTTACTTATTTTTATTATGAATGTATATGATCATCCTTTATTATGATCATCCTTATAATAAATAAAATAGTATAGATATAGTGTTTCTTAGGCTTGCCATCATCGTATTAGGTTGCATAGATGACCCATTGGTTGACCATTGCACCAACCACCTTTTTATTAGTTTATTATTTTTTAACTATATTATATTAGGTTACTATTTTTTTTAGTTCCTTTCATATGGAATCATTTTTATATCCTTGATACACCCCTTTATCACAACCTTTACAATCACTTACCCATAATTGATCCCCAGTAATAATTATACCCCATGTCATAGGCTTAGGCTTTGGAACCCTTTCCTCTTGAAATTTGAGTGTAAATTACACTCTGCTAGGTTTACTATTATTACAGGTCATTCCATGATTGTCCAAGTATACACATGTTATATTTTTATAACCTTATTTGAATATTAGTCTATTGAGAGAAAGAGGATACTTATAAGTTATCCTAAGCCATGCATATAGAGTGTACCTAGATTAGGGTGGGCTAATTTATGGTGTTTTTTGTGAGATATTACCCTAAAGGTCATCTATTTATTTATACCTTCATTAATTATAATTTGATTAGTTTGGCCTCAATTTGTTACCTCTCTCCCTCTTTGATTCTATTCTTCCTATTTACACATTAATTTCTTATTGATTTAGCCCAAGTAAATAAGTTCTGTAGTGCTCCCCAAATTATCTAACTATATCAGCTAGGCAAAGGTATTATCATATTTCATAGAAAATTTTGGAGAAATTTATCTTGATCAAATCAATTTTAAATCATTCATACTAATCTATCTTAGCCAATGTAGTAATGTGTCTATTGATATTTTTATTACTGCTTCAACTAGGATGATTTCATTAATTAATTTTGATAGGTGAATTTTAGGATTTGAATATGTACATATAGGCTTCTTAATTATCATTTTACACATTCATTATATTATGAACACACACACAAATCTACCTTAATATGAAGAGGATTTAAGGATTAGGTGTTTACACTTCTAAAGGGTTAGTTTACATAGTTTTTAAGGAGAAAAACTAAACCAAAAAGGTAACCTAGTCTTTGGAATCCCCAATTTAGGATATTTGTGTATTTTTATTTAAATATTGAGTTTCACATACAACATATATCTTAAAGTGTAATTATATCCAAGGTGAATATTGATGAACCAAAAATTAAACCTAAGGTAAGTATCCCTCTCCATATACTCTTTTTTTATTTAATTTGGTGGATACATACATATATACATACATACATATGTGCTTGTGTACTATATTGGTATATTGTTGTGTTTTATGCTTAAATTAGTATATTCTTGTTAGTATATGTTATATTTACATGATTTGTTACTTTATTTACACATTTAGCTTAAAATCCATAGTTTAGATACCTCTTGGTTACAAAAAATGGTTTAGATACATCTTGGTTATTACCTAATGGAATATCTCTCCCTTTAGCTTATCAATTTTATATTTAAGATCTAGGTGAGTCTTTGTTAATTAGTTCCTTGTATATAATTACTAGTTATATCCTTGATATTAAAATTATAAATAGATATTTCATAAAACCCCACCTCACTTTATGCATGACATATCACATATATGTTGGATCTAGTATGGTCTTCTCCCTTTTCCTATATTATAGGATATTTATATTATTGACCTTATTCTCCTTAAATAAAAATTATTTGTAATATTCATTGTATATGACCTTTGTCTATAGTCCCTTACTACTTTGTGGAATGACATCTTATATGTGTGTTGGATTTAGTCTATTCTTCTACCTTTTCCTATATTAGATTCTCCTTATATTTTTGATCATATTTAGCTAACATAAAATCCCTAAAAAATCATCAAGAAAGTGGATAATAATGAATATGAGATTAAATTTACACCCTATCTTGGGTTACATCCAATGTTAAATGTGGAACTAATTTGGAAATAATTTACACCTCTATTTGATATTTAATATATTTTTAAACAATTATTGGTCACATAGTTAAATATTGATTGTTGATCAACATTCACTATTGACCAAGTCATATATGTTGTGATAAAATGTACCCAAAACCATCATACTCTTATATATTGAGTGACCTAGGTAGGAAGCTTTTATTACAAAGAGAAGTGGCTTATTAGGATCCATATTCAATAAATTTATAAAGTAAGTTAAATACCAAGATGAGATGGGGACCATTTATTACAAGGGGGTGGAGAATGAACTTGAAAGTGACTTAGGATTAATGCATGGCATTTTGGGGTCAATATTTATAAAATTAACATTTTTTCAAAAAAATTCAACACTATATAAATTATAAATTCAAAAATTAGTGCCACATAAACATTATGACCCCATAAATAGATCCACTCTAAAAGGAAATAATCAGCAATTATTATCCTAGTAGATTTATTATTATTAGGAGTCTTCTTATTGTCATACCTATGCATGTTTAATGGATACTAGTAGTTCTTAAATATTTAAGAGAGTTTAATATTCTTAGTATATTATTATGAGTTCACTATTCACATTACCATACATGTTAACTAACTATTATTAGTTTTGTTTATCTTTAAGGCATTATACTAATCCTAGTTTTTTCATATATAAAAAGAAGTGTTCTCTCTATTATAATGTAGATTGGACAACATACATCTCTTTTAAAAAGATTTCTACCATTTTATAAACTCTTTTATTATTTTGAATGGTAAAAAATAGGGTTGATGCATCCCTCTCCCACATATTGTATCATAATAAATTCTTTTATAAGTAGACAAACAATAACTTATTGCTTTAGTTTTTCCAACTAGGAAGACACAATAATAAAAGCTTCATAGAAGCATACTAAAAAGCTAACACAAATAGTATTTCATGGCCACTGCATATAATCTTACAAAACCACTATATGTAGGATGGATACATTCAAAAATATAAATATCCTATAATATATAAAAAAGGGATAAGAACATACTATATCCAATAGACATACAATTTTTGCATTTCAAAGTGGGGCAAAGGCTAGAAGAAAGCATTATTTGTAAAAAGGGGCTAAGGATTTAATTAGGGAACATATGTGAATAACTAATGGAATAAATACAACCTAGATCCAAGATGTAAAAGAGGTACAATAAAGATAGAGAAATAGAATTAGGTAGTAACCAATAGCTATTTAAACTATGGGTTATATGCAAGAGGTATGTAACTAAGGATATTCTGACATGTAAAGATAATATAAGCTAAGCTAAGAATATATAAGAAAATGAAAACATAATACTATAGTATATGCATATAAACTAAAAAAAATAAAGAGTTTAGAAATAGGGATACTTAACATAGGTTGAATTTTTGGTGCATCAATCTCCCCCTTGTATTAAGTGGAAATTTACAAGAGATGTTATAGGTGGATGATAACAAGGTAAGGATGAAGACATAAGTATCCTTATTTAGGGATTACAAACATTATGTGTACCTCTCTGGTTTAATTTCCTTCTCAATAACTCTATATAGATAATATTTTTCACTTTATCATTTACTAACACTTTATATTACAATGGTGTGTCGATGCATTAATCTATTGAAGTGCATGCCTTAAAGGGTGAACTAATAATGGGGTGGGAATGAATCATTTTGATTTATGAAATATGTTGACATGCCATCATAATTACACCATTAATACTATTAGTCTAACCTTTTATGAGTCTTTATCTATCTATCCTTTATGTATGATTTCTAGCTAGAATTTCTAGTTTCCTTATATCCTATGATATCAACTTGATTGATACCATCTATTTTGTGCATTTATCATTTATGAACTATATCAACCAACATGATATAGTTATGAGTTTATTTTCTAAAACTTATACTAATACCATACTATGTCATCATGCATATTCCAATTATATAAACCTAGATGATACCATCAACTTAGAGTTTAGGGTTAGTTTTGGGTATTAGAACTATATAAGGGTCATATTTCATTTATATCATATCATATCACATTTTTACACTCTAATTTCACTCATAATTTTATACTAAAAAAGTATTTGGGAAACTTAATTTCTTAGGACATTATCTTGGAGATCTTTTTTTGCAGTGTCATTGAAGCTCAATAGGAAGAGTCATTGGGAGTTACTAATTGAGGATATGTAGGTCTTCATCCAACCATTTGAGGACTTCAACCTACAACACTCTTTTAAAAATATCCACTTTAACCAAGGGAGATATTAAAGCATCAATGGGTCCACCCCAAGGTAATTATTTTTATTCCTATACTATTTCTTTTATTTAATTAGTAAGTTAGATATCACTTTGTTTATTGTATTGTGGATGTATGTGTGTTAGGAGAGGATTCTAGAAATACCCATAAAAACATTTTAAGGTTTGTATTGTGTGATTGTAGTTACATATTTGGGATATTCAGATGGGAATATGGCTTATTATAATCATTTTGACTTAGTGTACTTTCATTTAAATATAACTTGTTACCCAAAATCATAATTTTTTATTATATTAAACATGTCAATTCCAAAAAAATAGGGAAAATTATGCACAAATAAAAACATTTGAAACTTTAATTGGAACCATAATATTATCTCTATAGAATTATTTCTCAAAATTAGAAATGTTATTTATTTACAATACAATTATTTATATAACTATGATGATTTTTTTTACTTTAGATTCTTGACCTTTCACTTCCATCCTGAAGGAGTCTTTTAATCTTATACAATATTATGATATTCAATCACATGACAAATCACATATAAAATATTACACATTAAACACTTATATAAAAATTTGTGATTTTACACTTCATAATCTACTACCAACACTTTCTAGGACTTAGATAGTTGTCTCATCCTGATATAAATTCATAAGAAGTGTGTTAAAGTCTAGAGCTGGTGGAGTTTCCTACACTAAGTTGAGGGGTTGGTGAAAAACAATTATTATAGTTATTTCTTGAAATTCTATTTACCAATTTTTACCTCTTATGCACTATTTATCCACCCTTTTAGGTTTTAAACTAAGAATCATACCAATCTATGACCCTTTGTAGCTTTTCAATAAATTGGCATAACTAGGAGGCCTCCTTTTAAATTTTTTAAACCTTTCTAGATTTGCTCTTAAATCTTATGGCCTTCCCAAACTGATACAATCTTAATTTTTTTTAAATCTTTTCATTCATAATCTCTACTAAGAATATGGAGACATGTACTACCAAGCTAGATTTGACTCAACGTATGATGCTTGATATGCCAATGAAACCATTATTGAAGATGTTTTTGCTACCGAGTCAAATGTTGGAAGTGTTTGTTTTGGTAGAGGAATTTTTTGTGAAGCTTGAGAGGTTTTCCTTTCTAATAAATCATGTATGAGCTGAGTAGGTGTGATAAACTTTGGTTCATCAATGACAACTTCAATTGAAGTGTAAATATTTACCAAATCCCACTTGAAATTCCACCAATATACTAAGACACATTTTAATATGATATATGGTATGCACAATGGAGATTGGATGTGCAAAATAATTTGTATGTCTTTTTCATATATAATTAAAATTATTGGTTTATGTTTTAACCACTTCTACTAGATATCCTATGTTATCTGGTCTATTTTATCCACATATATCTATATTTGGATGTTGAAAAATGTGTTTTATAGCATCTAGAGCTCCCAAGTGCACATTATTTCCATTAAATTATATCTTAGAGAAAGATATTATTTGAGCGTAGTGTCTAGTTCATCAAGTTTGGACATCTAATTCTACATGATTGATATAGATTTGTTTGGCTTGGAAAGATAAGGCTTTATATCTTTTTATATATATTGGAGCTAGTTTTTCTAGTCAAACATACTATGTGAAAGATATATTATTTGGTATATCATAGTGTCAATTACTTGTTTATACTATTTGAGGAACTCAAAGATCACTTCAAATTCAGCTCAAAAGTATTGACCTTGAGCTCATAGTTGTTAAGGATTTAGTGTGGTAACCTAATACTTTGTGAGCTAAGTCAATAGGGCCATAAATTACTTCTCCTCAAACATCACTTACTCTCAAATAAATTGTATGACCCATGCTAGATAAGTGTCATCAATCAGCTTACGTGCCTTGGTTAATAAATTATGAAGGTCTATGTTATCCTCTCATAGTTGAAGGTTACCCTGATTTATCACTGACACTTTCTATGCAATGGACTCATAAAAGGAAACACCCCATTCAATATATTTGGTCAAGGTTAATTGGGTCACATATAATGATAAAATATTGGCTTATCATTACAAATGCAAGTGAGGTTGTAAAAATTATTGACGGTGGTGGCTAATGTTGAATATATATGATAGGGAATGTGAATGCTATTTGTCACAAATGTAGAGCTTTGACATCCCATAAATAGTGACTACTAGCCTATGATTTATCTTAAAAGTATTCTTCCTAAACTCTTCCCTAGGCTGATCTTGATCCTAGAAATGTACTTAAAGGCTATTGGTTATTAGTGATTGAGTTATTTACTTCAACTATTTTTTTGAATAACTTTCTCTTGTACCTTATCTCTTTGGGTTTTGGTTACTAATTTGGACTTATGATTCATCTCCTACTCCTCTTTTTATTTGGTAGATTTCTCTACCCTTGCCTTTGCCTCTTTTGATGATTTTTACTTCACTACTTGTTTAGAAAAATGCTTTGTTGCTTGCTCCTCTATAACCTTATTAAGTAGTTATTACTACTTGTTAATGTCTTATTTATTATTATCTTCATATTCCTTGGTTGTTGCATTAACCTCAAATTTATTCCTTTACTAATATTATTTTTGAAAATCCTCTTTTTTTTTCTACATCTTTGGCTTCTTAATTAGGGTTTGCTTTGTTATTTTGAACCTCTTGCACATCTCGCTCCTCCTTTTTATTTTTATATTCTTACTCTCTTTAATTTTTATTTGTTTCCTCATTTTTATTTTTATCTTCTTATTTTTGGGCCTATTCTTGCTCAACCTTTTCCTTGTCTAATTCAGCCTTATCAGATTCCTCTATAGCCTTTATGATTTATTGCACTTAATATTTTATAGTCTCATATTCCATCTTGGATTGTTTTGAGTGTTATGATAATTTTTGTTACTTAAATGAATCTTATTGCTACACACCTACTACTATAAACTCAATAGTTTGGGAAATAGGAGGGGGTATCAATGGTGGTGTTGGGAAATACAAGGACAAAGGGGGTGAGGGTGGTGGAGAAAGATATGGAGATAGTACCACTTGACACATTATAAAGGGTTTTTTTGAATGAGCAAGTGGGACCAAAATTTTTATTTTTTCTTTTTGGTGTACAAGTCTATGAAATAAGTTATTCTTCTTCCTCATAATATTAAACTATGAAAAATGTGCCCAGGCATTCTATGATTATTGGAGATGGACTTGTATTGATATGAGTGCATGGTATGCATGTTAATGACCTTTAAGGAATTTCATACTATGCCCCTACTTGTTTCATCACTATTTATTATGTGGTTAACTATGTTGGTGAAGTTACAATCATTGATAGACCTGTGCTTGATGATCTTCCTTAAAATATGGATTAAATTATATTGTACCAAACATACCCCCATTATTTTTTTATAATAGGGACCCACTATATTTTTAAAAATGTCTAAGCCTTTCTTGAAAACCTTATAAAGATAAATATTACTGTGTATAACTAACCTTTCTATTTGAAAAACTATGGACATACTTTGTTTATGTGGACTAACCTACTAATGTTCTTTGGAAGTTGTGTATGTGGTCTCGGCTCATTCTAGTCTTTGGCAAACTTGTTCAACGAATTTGTTTGAAACTATGCTTAACATCATTTGGTCTTTAGAAATTTTGTTTGGAAGCCTATCTTTGGTATTTTAGCACTTTTCACCTATATAAACCTTGGAATGAATCTACTCTTCAGAGTTTTTATTCATAGGTTTTGTTCAGGATAATTATTTGGAGTTTATATTTTTAGATTGGATTTTCCATTTATTATTTAGGACAAATATTTTCATAAGTTTTACACTTTCATTCATTTTGGTCTTTAGAGGATTTGTTTGACAAAATTTTTTGGAAAAAATTACTTGTCACAAAACTTGTCTTTGGTGAAAGTGTTTGGAATATTTGCTAAAAAAAAAGTGTTCATAACATTTATTTAGTAGAAGTATTCATAGGAAACATTTAAAATTTTGGTCTTTACAAATTTTGTTCAATAAAAGTGTTGAGTTCATCTAGGTCTTTGGGGAAATTATTTGGGGATTTTTTTTGCTCACTTTGGTCTTTAGTAAAAGTGTTCAAAACTTTTGTTCAAGATATTTTTTCACCTTTAAAACACTATTTTAATGCTATATCCCAATTCCTAACTACCTATATCCTTGTGGGATATTAAAAAAAAGTTAAATCAGTGATGAAATGACACTTATAAAAAGGCAATGATGTGGCACTCCTATTAAGCATCAATAGGGCCTATTTGGCATACCCACCAAATGAAGTGGAAAAGTTTGAATTAAACAAACAAATCAAAGTTATAGAAATTAAACATTAATGGTGCATGAATTAAAAATGAATGCCAAATCTATACCAAAGTATTGTAGATGAATGACATGCTAATTAAATTCAATTAAAATTTAAAATCAATTGCTTCCCAACTAACAAGCTGTAGATACTAACATTTTGAGCATATAGTGCACCTATGAAAGATGAATTAATAATTTGAAAACCAAGATGTTGTCAAAATAATTGATTAATAATGACATACTTATAAAATAAATTATTAGGAATCCTTCCCCCATAAATATTTTCTATCAAGGATTAGACTAAGTAAAAGGACACATTCTTTGACCCTACAATATTCAAGAATGAATACAACAATTATTCAACACTATGGGAGGTGATTTAACAAGTTGATATGCACACCCACAAAGAGACCTTATATCCAACTTAATTAAAATTGGATATAGACCTCCTCCCCTTAAAATTCCAAGGACTATACTTCACCATAGAAAATTCAAAGGTCATTCCATGTTTAGACCTCTTATGAGACTTGTTCCTCACTGGGAAGGTGACTGGAGGCACATTTTTACACCATTTAGAGTACAAGATAGTCATGGAATGAATCTCAAGGGATGCATTTCAAAGGCATCTCTCCTTCCCCATTTTATATGCTACTTATTATTTACATAGGGTAGTCTCATGAAATAAAGAGAAGTCCATTGAGAAAACATTAAGTAGTTAGATGGTTCCCAAAGAGACGATCAATTTGAAGGAGAAGTAGATGGTGCCAATGAAAAAATTAAGGATGGGAATGCATATTGGGATGTCCCTCTTTAATATTTTATATATCTATACCAACATTTAATTACTCCACCTTGAGTGGATTTTGTTGCTAGACTTACTGATGACCTCAGAGTTGACATTCTCTCTAGGTGAGGTAATTAGTGCAAGGCTACAAAAGTAGGTGTTGAAAAAATATAAGAGGCCTTAGAGAGGCCATTTATACATAATGTATTACATTTTTAATGCTATTATTGGCATAATTTATGTTCATAATGGGTGTCTCTAGATCCTAACTCTAGACTTTATCAAGAATCATATATGTGATTCCTATTCCTTCATGCATATATACATATACACCCAAAACATCATACACATTATAAAGGATGTCTAACCATAAGTATGGATGGACATACATGAGTCTCCACTATCTTGGATATCTAAAATAATTATAAATGCATTGTTTATCAAGGGATATTACTGGTTATACCTAGACTACACTATGATTGTGGTCATTGGTCATAAGGTATCACCCCTATGCCTCCCCAAATATGTGCTTGATAAATTGGTAGAGCAATAAATTGCCTAAAAATTATGGCTAGGAATAGATAAGGATATGTATAATAATAATAATATATTATTTCATTTATCCCACCTTATTATTGGGAGAATGTGCTATGCGAATCATAAACACTTCTGTGAAGCTGGTAAGTATAGAGAGTATTACTCACTGGCTACAAATTACACATGGATTAGAATATACATGGATAAGTATAAAAAAACATAAAGGGAATTTTTATTACATACAAACATAAGGACTATGATCATTAATTATTATTTTTTAATTCCAAGGATTATGCCTAGGTCAACGAACATGCAAAAATAGTTAGGCTAGCCAAAGACATCTTAAAAATCATTTAGGGACAACCATATATCTCAAATATAGATGCAAAAAATTGACTCCCTCTCATTTAAGGATGGGATACCTCATAATTTTATGTAAAAAATACCTCTTATCCACTTAAATATCAATCAAAACCATCATAGACCCCCCTTATGGCACTAAAATATGTAAAGAGTTAGACATCCTTGATACTTCACTTGGGGGAACACAAGATGACCCCATTTGTATTATTTCTTTAGTATCTAAGGGACCTACCAAACCAAGTGCTACATCAATAATAAAGGCTAATTTTGTGGTTACACCAAACACAATCACAGAAGAGGCACCTTCCACAATTGGGAAAACAACTATATGCTACAAGAGGAAGTTAAGGGCTCACCTCTATCCACAGAGTCCTACTATTAAGGCACCATCAAAAGAAGGGTCATCAAGAGAGGAATTTATAGGTGAATCCATGGATTAGGAGGAGGAGATTCAAAGAGCTAAGATTTTGAGCCTATAAGACACCAAGGGTAAAACACCATTACATGAAGAACCATCAGGTGAGCAAGTAAACCCTTTAGTTTCCACTACTCTTGTTGTGTCTTGTGTTTATCTTTTTACTGTTATCTCATTTGATTTTGTGTCCCTTAGTCCTAGTGGTCCCCCTCCCATTTTGATACCAAGATGGAGGTTATTTATTCTCTACCAAGTACCCAACCACATTTTATTATTATAAAGGTAGAGGATACTTCCTCTCCCCTTGCTATTCCTACTCCCCCAACTATCTTGACTCCCTCAAAGACTAAGAAAAAGGAAACAAAGAAGGCTAGGGGAGTAGTAGAAAGATATCAAATTCATGTTTCATCTATTTAGTTGGGTTTACTAGTGCCTTCCCCTAGTTTTTCTCAAGATACTACTATGGTAACAATGAAGAAGGCTAAGAAGAAGAACACAATCTATACAATCTACCCACTACCTCAATATGGTGGAGTAGACTAGTCTAAAATAATTTGTCCCTCACTTCCTAATCCACTAATTGAAGAAGATTTGAATTAATCCTTAGGAGAGCTACTAGGTGAGACTACAGATCAAGAAACTCAACCCATAGATACAACCCAATTTTCCCTCCCATAGTGGGAAATAAATATGTAATTAGAGGCTTCTCTAAGGCCTAATCTTATAATTATGAAGATACCTATAGTAAATTCTATATTTCAAAAATCTAGGAGTGTATAGAGGGTAAATATGAGGAAACTAGAAGATGAGAATGGAAGAGGGGTAATTTTAGAAGAAAGACAAGAGGTATTTACGTTGTCTAAAATAAAGAACAAAAAATTGGGGAAATCCAAATACATTGAGGATTTTAAGTCATCTTTTGAAACCCACAAGGATGCTCTATTTTATATTTAGAAAGCAATTTAAATGGATAGAAATGAACTCAAAAAATAATTAGAAAAAATAAGGGAAAATCAACAAACTCTACACATTCCCATATAGATAGAGACAAATGTGTGAAATGTAACATCTAGATTGTATAATATGTTGGAGGATATTACTATAATGAGGGTAGAGTTGGCACCTCATATAGTTAAAAAAAATAAAATTATTTAATTCTTTAAAAAATATGGAAACAAATTGAAATTCTTATTCTTTATACAACTAGTAAGGTTTATTCCCACCTTAATATGATGGCACCATTGGAGGTTACCAATGCCCTCAAATTGGTAGTCATCAGGACACAAGAGGCTAGAGAATGAATTATAAAAGTTGAGGTAGTAATTCCTAAATATAAAGAGCATGAAACCCTAATTTTATATATTTTTTAGGAATTAAATCTCTTGAAGGCAAGGGAATCCATGGGTAGACTCATTAGCAAGGCCAATTTTGATCAACTACTTCAACAGGAATCAACAAGCTTCAAGTAGAAATTACAAGGAAAGACATAGGAAGAAATAGAAGTTGAAATAAATTTTTTAAAGAAAAAGTTCATGGAGGTAGAAATATTTAGAATTAAATTTATAAATACTAAATTTGAGCATGCAAGGCTCATTGAATAGGTCAACATGGTGCATAAAGCTCCATTACTGAATATGGACATTATTAGATACCAACATGACATTAGTGACAAACACTTTCAAGTGTAATAAGTAAAGAAGAAAGCTGATGCTTTAAATTCTAGTTCAACAAAAGCTACAAATTTAATGCCTCCAACAACCAACAATTCCATGTAATAACCTAACAAGCCTTAGTTAAAGGCTAATTTTCTATGTAGTCATGCAAAAAGTACTAATCCTTGTACATATAGTTTACTTATAATCAATACATAAATGTAAAAGTTTCTTGAACTATTTATAATCATGCACATGTTTTATTGCATTAAATATGACAACTTATTTTGACATAGTTGTAGTAACTGTGAGCATACGAACAAGTAATTTTGATGTTAGAAATAGAACTAAGGTTCTAATTTCATAATGTAACTATGAGTTTGTGGACTTGGGGGATGAGGCAATGCCTCCCTAAGTCTATATATTAATGTAATTACACATTCTAAAAGACAAAAGTTTTATCAATACAAGAAGAAATTAATTTTGATTTTCATGCAACTATGTCAATGTTATTATCCATCTCTATGTTATTGAGGTTTTGTTTTCTTGGTTTTATTAGTTCAATAATTTAAAGTGTGCAAATGCTATGTATAATTTTAGTTATTATCATTGATGTATGTTAATCCTAGATGTGAAAAATCTATTTAAAGTTAGTATATTTAATTTATCTTAAGTAATTGGTTTAACCTATGTTAATATTCAAATATGTGCACAAGTGTTTTTTCTCTGGTATAGTCTTCTAGGTGTGTGCCATAGCTTCCCTAGACACCTTCCTAGTCTAAGCTATAATCTCCCAACTAAGAGTGTGTAATAAAAACTCTAAAAGGAGAAACCTTTAGTTGAGACCATTATGTTTCATGTACCATAGACCATTAATTTCCTATGAGTGTGCAATAGATACAATTAACAAGCATTAGTCTTGGAAACACTTTTCCATAAAGGAAAAAATATAGGAAGTGACCCCTTGAGACCACATAACCTTATTTTATGCTCTATCCTTTCCTCCTTTTCAAGTTTATTTAATTGAGACCTACCCACTCTATAATAGATACCACCCATCCATATAAATCACTTAGGTTTTGATTTCTTTACTAGGATTCATTTCATTGCAAGAAAACCCAATTAACAACATGCATACTTAGCCATGGTATTCCACCATAAGGTTGTTTAACCCATACCTATAACTTGTGCCTTGAAGTGGAGTTTACCTCCATAAGATCCTAAAATGTTAGGGATATCTTTTTAAATTTGGGGATGTGCACAAGACCCACATCAATAATAAATAAGTTGGTGCTAGGAGGGCCACTTATGTGTATTCCCTAGTGAGAGATTATTTCTTAAGTTTGAGTTGTACTAAAGACACCCAAGAGAGCTACCAGGTCTAGGGCCCAAACTAGTCTTTTGGTTTCCATCTTATCAACACATCAAAGGCCTAGATATGTATTGGTTAAGATGTTGCATGCAATATTTTCAAATTTACCTTATAAGATGATGCCCATGATTGGTACCTCAACCTTTAAGAGAACTCAAATAATTCCTAGATCACATGTTAGATCATGTTTCTTGCCCATTTTGGACAAGTTATCATCCCCATCTTGGTGTACCAAAATTTCACCAGTATGAAGAGGGAGCTTAATGAGACAATTTAGGATTTTAATGCAAGGTTCTAGAAGATGTACACTTGGCTTAGACCAGATGGAGAATTAGAATTGAAAATGTACAAAAATGCCTAGGACCCAATTATTATAGTGTTCCTACAAAGAGATGTTGTTTCCACCACTCTAGATTTTACATATGAGGAGGCTATACATATTGATAGACATATGAAACCTCAAATACTAGGTAATCTCAACACTAATGCTTTTTTTCCAACCCTAAATATAATCCCTCATGTTAACAAAATGTTCCTTATTTCAAATAGAATTAATTATATGCACTACCTCCTCTAATGTATAAAATGCATAATCAGAACTATGGTTATATTAATAATCAATTAAAAATGAATAGTCATCAACAAAACCAATATTCAATGCCCTCTATTACTATAGTTACATAAGGAGCTAATTTTACTAAAGAAAAACTAGATTCCATACAAAGAATGGTCCATAAATTGAACAATGACTTATTGAACATGGAAAAGAATATTGGTAACACTAATGGATAGAATAATAACCAAAATTATAGTTTTCAAAGGTATAATATACCTTTCAATTAGTCTATGAATAATATAGAGTAACAATGGGCCAACAAGTTTTCAAAAATCAACATAGTAGAAATAGCTCTAGCCAATTGGTGTAAATTCCATAATAAATTACAACATGGTGAAATTGAATGTGTATTATTCTATGTAGTGTTTGAGATCTTCTAAAGGAAGATGGCAAGCCAATAATTAATGAAAAATCCATTAGAGTTCCACCTAGAGTTGGTTCTTTAAACACCATAACGGTATTTAAAACACACTAGTCCTTTTTACCATGCAAACATTATAGTGAACTAGAGGATAAATAACATGAAATACATGTTTTATAGTAGTATCAAAATGGGAATTATAATTTAAGGAATAATCAGCCCTTCACTACATCTACTTCAAATAATAACACTATTCTATTGAACCCAAGGGGTGACAACAATCCACCTCCCCCTAAAGGGAAAAAATAACCCCAAAATAAAGAGGAACAAATTAAAAGAGGGTATAACATTATTTAAGACATGAAAAATATTAAAGTTAATATCACACTTCATGAATTGGCTTAAATCATTTAACAAAATGAGCTCCTATATAGGTCTATTACAGGGAAGGCAATTGTAGAAAAGATAAAGGCTGCTCATACCAATGTCATATACAAAAGAAAACTAGAAATTCCATGTTTCTTATTGAATATTAGATCATTTGAAAAGAACATCCATTATTATTTATTGAATTCTTGAGACTCATCCATGGTGATTCTAATTTCCATTTGGAAAAATCTTGGTTTGACTCCAAATCCACCAAATAATATGATTTCATAGATTGAAAAGACCATGGTACTTGTAATAAGATAATTGAATGATGTATGCATCCAAGTAGCATATAATACATAAGTACAATTGATAATTAACATACTTGTAGTAGATATACTGGAAGGATATAAAATCCTTAATAGGATTGGTCCAAGACATTGAATATATATGTAACAACAAATTATCTCACATTTGGTTACCATGGAGAGGTGTTGCAAACCAAATTCAAATTGATCAAGAGACAAGAATGAAGCACCCTATTACTAAATATAATAGAAATAATGAATAATTAAGATATAAATATCCTAACCTTGGTATTTATACCTTTACCACAAAACATGAGGTGTAAGAACTAGAAGTTTAGGGATCTTACTAGTTGTGGACCCTCCACTTCGACAGTGCAAGATCAAAGAAAGGATCAAGCATTAATATTGAATTAGTGGACCCATAAGGTAAGAAATACTTGGAAACATACAAACTATAGTTTATTTTCACTAACAATAGAGTGGAATATGATGTGATAATTTTGGGATTGCATTTTACTCTTACAAATAATGTCAAACAACTGCTAATTTATGGAGATTCAAAACTGGTAGTCAATCAAGTTTAAAACAAATACCAGTGCAAGATATTATACCTAAAGAGGTAGAAATATAGATTAGGATTTAATTGAGTCCTTTGAGGTATTAAATATAGTGTCTATTCCTAAAGATCAAGATCAATCTACTAATTCATTGGCTACTTTAGCTACCAACTTGGCACCTCTATAAAAATCCAAGGTGCAGAGATTCTCCATTAAGCTAATACTTTATCCATTTGTTCTTGACAACATACAAAATTTCAAAGTATTTGATGATGACTAATAGATTTTCTAGTTCTTGAATAACTTAAGGTAATTTGAGTTTCAAATAATTGATGATAAGGAGATTAATTACCTATGCCAAGAGGAATTGGGGGAAGAATGAGTCATTTAGCTAAAGGAAAACTGCCTCCTTCTAGGAATGGTTTCCATAGAAAGTATGTTTGATTTGGATACTCAATAAAAACAACAAAGGAAACTAAAAGTAAATCAATCTTAATTCAAAAGGGAGAACCTAGGAGACAAATATAACCCATGCTATATTAACATTGGTCTTAGTTTCACTCTAGAGGAAAGGAAAAGGGTGAAGAATCTACTCACCCAATACAAGGATGTGATTCCACAAAATTATGAAGACTTGAAGGTTTTAAAACCAAGAGTCATAAAATATAAAATCCCATTAAATTTAGACCAAAAACCATCAAGTAAATATAAAGGCCGTGTTGAGGCCAATATACCCCCATTTTTGAAAATTGGGACCTTTGAGAAACCCTAAAAATTGAACATGAAAATATGGCATCATAAGATCATTTGTAGAATTTGAAGATCATCCACTTTATCACAAGCAATCTTACTTAGTTATGTTTTACTTTAATTTTGTCTAACATGGCTAATAAATGGTCTTCATGACTTTTAGTTGTAGGTTTCATGATGTTTTCCCCTGAGAAATTCATGTTTCCAAAGCCCTGGCAACACCCTCAATTCAAATTTAAATAATGGTGGGAAACTTTTAAAAATCCATTTTAGACCTACATATAAAATTGATGTTTTAAGCTTAGTCATTTTAAAAAAATGACTAAAACATAGCCTAAAATGCTCAGTCCCCTTTATTATTTTCCCCTTTAAATTTTTTTTGTGTGCCTAACTAATATTCATTCTACAGGGTCCTTTTATTATTTCCTATCTTAGCCTAATGTTTTAACCATAAGCCCCCATTGTATTTATTAGTACAAAATGAACCTTAGTCTTAATGCCTTAGCTTAAGCTCTATCTCCTTGAGTCCAATTTTATGTTAGCATAATCCATTTGATTTATAACTTAGCCTAATGTTTTAATCCTATGGCCCCATCATATTTATTAATATAAAAGAGACCTTAGAATTAACACCTTAACCTAATTAGTTTATATCACCATAGGTCCTAACTTAACTTCCTTGCATCTTGTAGGATCTAATGACCCTCAATTATAATTGTATTTGATCTAACAAAGCAAGAAAGGCCCAAGATTTGACTTAAACAACATGCATCTTAAAAGATTTAATGATCTACACTTTATCACAAGAAGAAGATCCAATGACATAAAGGTACTGACAAAGTCATGCCCTTAGCCTTCATCCAATGGTTCTTGCTTCACTACAAGGACTTGATCAAATGGATAAAGGCATAGTTGAAAGGTCAAAGGATTATGGAAGGCCCACAAGATCAACACATGACACCCTTATATTCAATGATCAAAGACAAATGGGTCTCACTTGACAAAATAACCAATCATAAAAAAGCTCTCAGATCATGATCCTAAGACTCTCATTTGCTCATACATCTTGATTTAGTAGAGTGAATTAAGTCCAAGATCCTAAGAACCCCCATGGAGGTGCCAAGTGGCATTATTATATTAGGTCATAGGAATTTTATGAGCTTAAAATTGATGTCTATACAACCATCATTCAATGTTCATGAGGATGTATTTGATGTCCGTGTGACCTTCAACTTTAAACCCATCAAATTTAAAACTTCACTAGCTTAAAATTGACATTCATACAACCATCATTCGACATCCACAAGGACATACTTGACCTCTACAAGACCATAAAATTTAAGCTAATGAATTATTTTTATTAAGGTTAAAATACAATCCAAATCCTTGCCAAAAACCTTGAGAATTACTTTGCAGGCTAATGAAAGTGCTCAAAAGATGCTCAAACACTGGAAGTCTTTAATATACAAATATGGATATGGTTTTATGGTCTAAGTATATGCAAAATAAAACTTAGTCTAGGTCTATACTTTAAGGTCCCCATTACATTTTGATCAAATACCTTGAATATTAATCTATAGACTTATACTAAGTCTTATTTTAAATGCATCTTTGTTACGTAGAACTTAGACCAAATGCTTCTAAATAAGGATTTTAATGTGTTTATTAATGTAATAAAAATCTATTTGATGTTAGACCATTATATCATCTTGACCCTCTTTGAGCATATTTTATAGGCTTGGAATAAATATTTAGTCCAAAGTATACATTGTGTTTATTAAATACAACATGAACTTTATCCTAAAAACACTTATCCATGGTCCTATTTTTATAAATTTAAAAAACTTAGGCATAAATTTCTTAGCCTAAAATTTATTTCATGTTTAATAAACATGAAATAAACCTTAGCCTAAGGAATTTAAGCCTAAGTCCCACCTCAATATTATTCTAACCTAAAGCTTGGCCAACTTTGTAGATCAATGGCTCACACTTCATCATATGAGGATGATCTAATGATGTGAAGACCTCATGTACGTTTAAATGAAGTCTCAAGAGCTCGTAGGCTTGAAACATGGTAAAATCCCATTTGAATTAGAACTGACAAATAATTTGATGATTTTTACTTCATCATGCTTCACGATCTTATGGCATGAAAGCACCAATTACTTTATGAAGGCCCACAAGCTCACCACGTGGTTGATGCTCATCCAACAAATGACTAATGTAGGATACAGAGCATGAGAAGGCATGAAAAGATGACAAGTGTCACAACCATGAGGTTTCAAATAAAAAGGAGACAATAAATAAGTAAAATCTTAGATCATTATCAATAGTTCATGCTAATCCAAGATTATGATCCAACAAAGCAAAATAAAAGAAGGCATTTTCAAGTGCCAATGGCTAGTACTCAATGGCATTTATGAGAAATGCCATAAAAGCTCTAGAATGATGCCACATAGGCACCATGTAAGAATAAAAGGAAAAAATAAGAGATCTTGTGGGCTTCAAAATGTGAAGGTATAAAGGCAAAGGTCCAAATCAAATCTAAAGCATGTATGAGCTAGATTTTAGATATATCCTGCCATTAAAACTCTAAAACCCTAAACCCTACATGAAAATGATCTAAGTAAACTCAATTGGTTATAATTCAATTCAAAGAGAGTTTGATTGTCTTCGTAAGTGTAAGAAGAGAAACTATAGAGACTAATTTGCAATCTAGTGTGAGAAATTTTATAGAAATAGAGACCATGGTATTTCACAGGTAATAGTTAAAGGAGGAAACATAACTCTACCTATATATAGATAATGAAGTATGAATTTTGAAGGACACTGAAATGGACATTATGGCCCTAAATGTCCCAGGCATTAAGAATTGGTCTAAACTCTTATTTATTGTGGAGGAATTAAAGCCCATCACAAAAGAGGGGAAGATAATTTCCATGATGAGTAGGAGGCATTATTATTTGGTCATTGTATAGATGATCAAGCTTTAACACACTGCTACAAAGCCAAAGGTATTACATTACATAGATGTCCTTGTTCATATCTTCATTGATTATAGGATAGATAATTATTGGATCATATGGGAAGGGAATTCTAAGAAGGTAGCTTACATTTCAACTTAAGATTTTGATAAATAATATAAGATCCCAATTCCCCATGTAAACTTGTCTAAAATCAAGGAATAGACCTCCAACCATGACCTAGATACTATCCTTAGACATTAGTTACACCAAGGAACCCATTTATTTAGGGACTTTAAGGGTAAGATCCCAATAGTTCAATTTAAAGAGGACAATAGGGTGATCATGACCTTATTAAACCAAGTAATGGGAGCCCCCTCAACCACTTATGTAAACAAAATTTGGGTCCCCTATGTGTATTTAATGGTGGAGGAAAAGCTCACCCTTCTAATTAGAGATTTGATTAATATATTCCTTGCCAAGTATTTCACTGCTATCAAAAGGAAGATAAACAAATAGTTATATATGATATCATACTTGTTGGATGCCCTTTTTGCATCCATTAGCTTCTCAAGGATTATAAATTTGTCTCCTAAAGGTAAAAATACCATTTCCCACCATTACTAAAAATTACACATCTTTAAGTATAGGAACCATATGTAGTTTATTTGTGAGAGTGTCTACCCAGCCATAATGGAGGCTATTACAGGTATTCCCATGCCTGGAGTCCATCCATTGATCAAGAAACATGTCAAGATGATGGGTGAGATCTGGTTTTATTTAGATTACATAGTCATTAAGATTGAGGGGATCATGTCCAAACACTACATATTGGTAGTGTATGTTCCTAGCAAGCTGGTTAATCAAGAATTTTCCTCTTAGCTCATTCATGACATTGATGGAATTTATAAATAAAAGAGGAAGGGTCTCCTCCACCCATTACCTATAATTATTAGAATAACTATACTAAAATATTGGAAGCAAGTTAAAACCATGTCCAAGCATTGAGACTCATTTGGGCTTCAATTTGATGAGCTCAAAATGTGGGATCCAAAGAGTATAATGAGTAACCAATTAAAGGAGAAAAATCTACCCAAGCCTAATTATATGAATCAGATTAGTGTTCATGACACCATCTACATTAAGTCCAATAACTATGAAGAAGTGTTGGTCAAGATCAAGGGGCACAACATCAAGCTGGAGCATAGGTTAACAAAAGATGATAATACAGTAGGAGAGGCATGGTAGATGCATCCTCTTCAATATCAATTGTTTCTTGGAACATCCAAGACATCCCAAGAAAAACCTCAAGTGGAGAAACCACAACCTTAAGAGCAAGTTGTGCAAGGGTAGGTTGAACAAGGGCCTAAAAAGGAAAAGATAGAAGAGAGACCTAGGGAAGGGCCTTCATCTTTAACCATGCCACAAAGGACACCTTACCTAGTTGAACATATAGATATGATTACCTTGGAACCATATGAGACACTTGAGAGTACCCTTAAGGAACTTGTAGAGGTATATGACATAGATGAAGAAAAGGAGCAAGATGAAGAAAAAGGGAAAGAGCTTGCTCTTGACATAGCCCCATTGACCCCTAAAGATAAGAGGAAAGCAGAGTTGGCTTTGGTCTCTGTTGGATCAAAGAGACTAATATTAAACATCTCTCACCCCACAAGTGAGATAAATCTATCTAGTGATGAATTCCCCATTCATGGACAAGTCATCCCTAACTAGTTTATTTATAAGAAATTACAAAAGATCCTTTGTCTCTCCCACTCATGGGCACTAACAAAGGCTAGTGGCATTTAAGTGCATGAGGACATAAAGCCATGGATTATGGATATTATGAAGGAAAAGGAAGAAAGAAGAATTATGGTCACTCCAAGAATAAAAATCAAGAAAATTAATACTCTTGGAGCATTAAGTAGCATGGAAATTGAGGTCCTAGAACCTCCCAAGTTTACAAAGATAGTCACCACTATCCAATTTAATCCAAAAATAGCTAGATTAGAGAGGGTCACCACTAGGAAAGCCATGGTGGGAACTAAAGAGTTTACCTTTCAAAAGGTGGACCCTTTTATTGGAATGACCCCTATTGGAGGATAATAGTTAGGAGAGAATCCTATTCATGAGGAGGATGTTGAAAGTTTACTCAACACCCAATCAACTTAGGCTAAAGCTAGAATCAGGGGAATGAAGTAGAGGATCCAAAATTTAGAGAAGGAGAAGGATTACCTTGAGACACAAGCAATTTTTTTTGTGCTTGATGCTATTTTGGATATATTTTAATCCTCATTATTTTATATTTTTGGATCTCTATAGTACATAAGGTTAAGGTAAGATGCACTAAGCTAAAAAATATAAGTAGCTAAGGAAATGATAATAGAATGGTAGGGAATATAGACCAAGATGAGGGATCTCATCAATGTATATATTGGTAACAAGATTTAGAAGTTAAAATCTATCAACTTAGCCCATATAAATTCCATATTGGGGATAACAGTTGATAAAATCCAAGGCCTAAGTGTGTGGACAAGAAATTTAGATAAGCTCTTGGTAGAGGACAAGGAATTGATCACTATAATTGAGTAGCTCTTGGGTTCCATGTTAGTTAATCCTACCAATATTTATGCCCTTGGAATCATTTATGAAGCTAAATTTAAGCATAGGGTCACCTTGGTTATGTAGTCAATCAAGAGAAAATGCCAAGGCCAATCTAGTAGGGACAAGAGTAGAATCTTGGACATGATATTTAATGCTAAGGAGAAGATTACAAAGTTTAGGAGCATAAAGGAGGCTATGGATAGAGATGATAGGAATTTGAATGACCTAAATAATTGAGAAGAAATATACCTCATGAAATCAGCCATGGACCTTGATCTTATCAAGGAATAACATTAGAAGGCAATGGAATTGCTATAAGATCAACATGAGAGCTCAAGGGCAATAGGACCATCAGCCAACTAAATATTCATTTAAAAAAATATATATAATATCTAAAATAGGAATATTATTTTGTAAGGCATATGCTATTCTATTATCATATTTCCCCTAAGTTAGTCTAGTTGTAGAAAACAATTGTATTCTAGAACCATCTTGGGAACGACAACTGTCCTTATCTTTTGTACACTTGTATATTATAACTGACTGGTATACTACCTAATCCTTATATAAAGGCATATATCACCATATTGTAAAAGAGGAGGGAATTTTTTAGAAAATTTTTTATACTTGAAGCAATTAATATAATCAAGGAGTTCTACAAAGATTGGCCATATTTGATATGTTTATTGCTAAGATAGATTTTCTCTCAATTGCTAGTTTATGTCTTGAATTTGAATAGTTTCTCTAAATTTTGGGTTACATTTTATAATCATAGGGTTTATAATTTGTGTATTTGATATATTATTTTTAGGAGTTTTGGTTTTGTTTCACTTCATTCAAATGTGCAAGTGTTATTTGGTTATAGTAGTAAATCTTTAAAGTGGACCTGGTTCTTACTTGTGACTCTTTACATTATCATTTGAAGTTTTCTTGGTATATAGTGAAATCTAGGCTTAGATTATTTTAAATTATATATTGGTTTGAATGCATACTCAGTTGCAATTGATGCTTTATCATGATATTTGAAACTAAGATTGGCAATCACTCGTTTCTTTTTTACTTTACCCTTCTCTTTTCTCCTTTTTACATGAGATCACTTTAGTTTTAGTTTCATTATAAATATACACCTAAATTAATTTGTAGCTTAAGTTTAGGTCATAATTTGATGAGTATTAACATATATTCTCTATAATTCACAAAGAATGGACCATGATGTCTCCCAACCATCACTTATTATAAATTTATGGAACACCACTACATATCTCTTTTGCTATTTCACCATAGGTGACATCAAGTTTCCACAACTTACTGCTCATGATCTAAATTCACATAAATCTAAAATGAAAAGTATTATATTAACACTAAGAAAACCTATGGTGCATTTAGAGGCATCAATAAGGCATTTTTTGTTGGCACTAGAAGGAGGGCCTTCTCTTGGTGAATTCTTTGAATCTTAGTTTCAGTGTGTTTTGCCAAAAGATTATTGATATCTTTACAATTTTGAATAATTCTTTGCTTACAAGTGTAAATATCACTGATCTTTGTAGTTTGTGGCATATCTTTGTGCTTCCTTAGACAAATATTAGGGTTCTTTAAGATTTGATAATTGGTTTTGGTAAATTTAACTTAAAATTTGAAAATCAATAGTATTTGAGGTTAGGATGGCTTGTTTTGATCAAAGGTTGACATATCTTTCATAGATTTGAGTTCATTTGAGCTTTAAATTATAAAGATAGATCATATTAGCATAATTAGATACATTTTTGAGCTATTATAGGCAAATTTCAATGCCCTTTACTATTCTTTATGTAATCTTTGCAAAATGAGCTTAATGTAGAGGTTTAATTCTTATTCCTTATAAAGATTAGCCTGATACATTGCATTTCAAATAAGATTTTCAACTTTCAAGCTAGAATTACCAAAGATTTGAACTAGATCACACTCAAAGACAAGGGAACCTTTACTTGAACTTGAGGTCTACAAAAAAGCTAGATGTGACAAAGGTAGATGCAAGAAGTATAAATCTTTACCAACTTTACCTCTTCAAGGTATGTTTGCCTTGAACCTTAATCTAAGTATGGATTGGTTTGGATAATAGTAAATCAATGTGCTAAGTGTGTTACATGATCTCCCACATAACCTTGAGAAATATTTGCCTACATATAGTCTAATTGGTATTATAAATGCTAAATAGTACATTAATTCTTTTAAAGTTGCCTTAAGGTTGCTAAATGGTTTGCATGAAGATGTGGCTTGTAGTTTATTCCCCTTTACCTTTAATTATGCAGCTTATGAATGGTTCTTAAACTTGCTTTATAATTACATCATGAGTTGGGATGGTTTCACTGATGTTTTTATAGATCAATTTGGTAAAATTGTCAGTCTTTGTGTTATTTTCCATCAATTCACCACCATTAAAAGGGATGCAAGTGAGCCTATTAGGTCCTTTAATGAGATATTTTAGAAAATGTATAGTAGGACCATAGAACCCAATAAGCTTGATGATGTCTTATGTTTAGAAATCTATAAGGATGTAGTAGATCCCATAACCTCTATATTTTTAAAGAGATCCATGCCAACTATAACTTCATTATCTACGACCTATTTTAAGGTAGTAACCATCAATGATTAGATGCATCCCTAGGGGTAAATGGCATACTCTATGTTAAACATCAACCCACATATGCCTGTGATGAACTTATTCCCCAATAATAACCAAAATATCCTAGCATTAAACCAACTCCCAAAATCAAATCAATATCCATTGAGTCATGCTACTCCCAATTATAACTTAAGATTCTTAAATCATCCTACTAATTGATTTAGTACAAATGATGAAAGAGATTTGGTACCAATTATTGGTGCTAACAATAGCCAAGTGCATAATTCTAAAACTCCTAAAAATGAGAATGAATCTATCTTAAAAATGGTCCAAAATTTGAGCACTAATTTTCTTCAGTGGAAAAGATAAGTTAGAAACACTGCTAAAAGCTTAGGTAGGAATTTCTCATTTCAGAGGTATAATAGTCGAAATAAAAGGCTTTAGAATGATAGTTTTCATAATAATAGGAATAATGAGCCATCTCATGAAAAGAAGACCATGGAAATTAACCTCACTAATATTGCATTACCTAATTATTATAGGGTACATTGCACATCCAATCATGGTGAAACTGACTGCATTGAGTTTTACAAACCTTTGAAAGCTTTACAAGAGGATTTGTATACATTTGAAGTGGTTCCTAATAAGGAAATTAGTGTAGATGATTATTGATCCAAGTCATCTGATCAAGCCTTCATGGTGGATACTTTTGATTTCCCTTTTTAGGAAGAGAATGAACCTAATGAGATCCCTAAGGAGATCTAAGCCTTTCAATAGTTCTTGAATAAGACCTATCCTTTGAGGAATAGATAGTAAAGGAAGCCCTTGACTACCTCAAATCCCCAAAATTTTTTTGGAACTCTTCCAGACACTTTTTCAAGCAACAATCTAGAGCCACCCAAAGAGAGTACTTCTAAACCCAATATTGATATTCCTAGTTCTTCTAATAAAACTAGATATAACATAATTGAGGACATAAAGAAGATAAAGGCTAATATTACATTGCATGAAATTACATAGATTATAGAGCAAAGGGACCTCTTTCTAAAATCTCTATCAAAGAAGTCCAATAATCCACCCAAGGCTGATCATGCCAATATGACTATACACAAAGCCAAGGCTGAATCTCCTCCTTTCTTGCTCATTGTCAGGATGTTTGGTAAGAACTTACATAATTGATTACAATATTTTGGTGCTTCTACCAACATCATGTCATTAGGTATATGCAAATAACTTAGCCTAATTCTTATTAAGTCTGATAGAGTTGTAACTTAGACAAATCTAGAGTCAAGGTAATTGGGGAACTTTTAAATATTCATATGCAGTTATATTCTAAGCCTAAGGTGCATCACTTAATTTATATTCAAGTTATTGATATACCTGATTTTTATGGAATATTGTTAAGTAGGGAGTGGACCAAGGCCCTAAATGGTTACATTTCCACAAATTGTTCACATTTGTGGTTATCTTGGAAGGGAGTCCCTAATCAAATTAGGGTTGAAAGAGAATCAAGGATGAAACACATGATAATTGAATACAATACTATGAACAAGAGGGTTAACATAATTGACTCAGGCTTAGGAGTTTTTACCCTAGAGACTAATAAGGTATGTGATCCCAAAAGTGCTCATGTTATTCCTAGACTATGGAAATTGCATTTTGATGGTGTGAGGTGTAATGCTAGATCAAGTGTCAGTGTTGTCTTAATTGATCCTACTAGTATAAAGTACCATGATTCTTATAGGCTCCAATTCCATTAAAATAACAATATTATTGAATATGAAGCTCTTATCTTAGGTTTGCAATTTACTATAAGGAATAAGGTCAAAAAATTACTAGTTTATGGAGATTTAGAACTATTGGTCAATTAAGTAAGGAGTAAATACCAATGCAAGCTCTCATAGCTTAAGAGGTATAAGTTCAGGGTTTGGGATTTGATTGAGTCATTTGATACTTTTAGCATTACTTCCATCCCAAGAGAGGAAAACCAAGCTATTGATGAGTTGGCATTTGCTGTAGCCAACCTCATAACCAACTAAGATTCCCCTAATTTTAGCATTGAGTTAACCCCTTATCCTTTAATGCCTAATAATGTTAACCATTTTCAAGTTTTCAATGATGATCAATAGATATTGGATTTCAAGACCAATGTTGGAGAATTTAATGCTCACATTATTGATGAGACTAATGAAAATTCATCTAAGGAGGACAAGTTTGATGGTAAAGTCATCTAATTGAATAACAATAATATCCCCGTGGGGATGATTTCTTTGGAAAGACTATTTGATCAAGACAAACTAGTTGAGGTTTCTAAGGTTCCTAAGGTAAGTGGGAAATATCACAATGCTATTGATCTCAGTCTCTAACATTATCCCTAGTTAGTGAATTTTGGGAAAGCTTGCAAAAACATTTAAAACTAGAAGGCCAAAGAACTCACCTAATATAGGGATGTCATAGCTTGGTCCTATAATGACTTAAATATCTTTAGTCCAAGGGTTATTACCCATATTATACCCCTTAAAGAAAGTTGCAAGCCCTTTAGATAGAAATAGAGGCCTATGAACCCTATCTTAGAGACAATTATCTTTAATGAAGTTAAGAGGCTACTAAATGCTAGGATAGTCTTCCCCATCAGGCATTCTACCTGGGTGGCTAACTTGGTGCATGTTAGGAAGAATAATGGTGAGATTATACTTTGTATTAACTTCAAAAACTTAAAAAAAGCATCAAAAAAGGACAACTACCCTTTTTTTCTCTTGACCAAGTTATAAAAGTTGTTTTAGGTTTAGCTATAATGTTTTTTCTTGATGGATTTTCAGGTTACAACTAGGTATTTGTTGATAGAGAGGACAAGATTAAAATATCCTTCACCACCAAGTGGGGAACCTTTGCTTACAAGAGGATGCCTTTTGAGCTAATTAATGTAAGAACTACTTTCTAAAGGGGTATGAACCATGCCTTCCAAGGCCTGATTGGTAAGTGTATGATTATATATATTGATGATCTAATAGTTTTTTATAAAAATAAGGAAGATAATTTCACACATTACAAGTTTTTGAGAGATGCAGAAGCTATGGGATTTCCTTAAACCCTAAGACGAGTATATTTAGTGTTATAGAAGGAAAATTATTATGTCATGTTGTAACCAAAGATGGGATCTCTATAGATCCTAAAAGAGTGGAGGATGTAATTATAATAAAACCTCGAGATAGTAAGAAAGAGCTAAAATCATTCTTTGGTAAGATAAATTTTTTAAAGAAGTCATTTCTGGCTTTGTAGAGATTGTCAAGCCACTAAATGATATGCTAAAGAAGGATGCCAAGGTTACATGGAATGAATAATCTAGGAAGGTATTCAATGATATCAAGGAAGCCATTATCCAAGCTCCAATCCTTATAAGTCCTAACTTTTCAAGGGACTTATACCTATATTCCTTTGCATCTGAACACACTATGTCTATAGTGTTGACCTAGAAGATTGAAGGGTGTGATCACCTAATAGATTTTATGAGCACTAATTTTAAGAATGTTGAGTTAAATTATTCATTGATTGATAAACAAACATATGCATTAGTTAAGGTAATTAATAAATTCAAGAATTATATTCTTAGAAACAAAGTACATGCTATCTTACCTGACCCTATCACTAAAATTATGTTAAGTTAGAATGAGCTGGGAGAACGTAGAGGTAAGTGGATGTCAGTTTTTTAGGAGTATGACTTGGAGATGAAAACAACAAAATTAGTAAGATGCCAAGGTTTAATCTAGATTATTTCTAATGCTAACCCTAGGCTAATTATTATGCAAGTGGATCAATAAAAATTTTAAGCTAATGAGTGGTATGATTCAATCATACATTTGCTAATCAATGATAATTATCTTTTAGGATTATCTAGGGTGAAAATGAGGGCCCTAAGATTGAAGGAAACCCATTACTTGATTAAATATGGGGTTTTATATAGAAGAAAGTTTTAAAGAATTTATTTAAGATGTGTCTCATAGGAAGAAGTCACCCAAATCATGAGAACTTTCCATGAAAAACTGGGTAGTGGACATCCATTTGGGAAGACCATAGCCCATAAAATTCTTAGAGATGGATATTATTAGTCAATTATTTTTAAGGATGCTCATAAAAATATGAGGGAATGCCACTTATGTCAAGTATTTAGGACCAAGGAACTAAAGGTAACAATGCCTCTATAACCAATCATGGTTGACAAACCCTTTACTTAATAGGGGTTAGACTTTGTTGGGGTAATCAACCCCAATTCATCTAAAGGTCATATGTATGTCCTGACTACCATAGACTATTGTAAAAGGTGGACTAAATTTACAACCACTAAATAATGTAGGACTAAATAAGTGATCAAATTCTTGGAAGAGAACATTTGTATTAGGTTTGGAACTCTAGTCTCTTTAGTATGTGATAATGGGTCAACATTCATATCTATAAAGATGACTGAATGGGATTATGATAATGACATCACTCTTAAGTTTTCATCCAACCATTATACCCAAAGAAATCGAGTCTCCAAATCTACAAACAAAAGCCTAATAAAAGAAATCAAAAAGTCTATCATAGAGAAGCCTAAGACCTAGCATAAGCTCCTTAAATTTTTACTATGGGTAGATAGGATTAGAATTAAACAAGCCTTAAGAGCCTCACAATTTATATTGGTGTATGGATGGGAAACTATCTTTCCTATAACTCTCAATTTGCCTACATATAGGTTCAGGCAGGAGTACATACAAGAAATCCAAGAACTCACCAACTCTAGATTGCTAGACATAATTTAGATGGAAGATGCAAGGGAGAAATCCTTTGTTGATTTCAGTAGGCATCAAACCAAAGTGAAAATTTGGTTTGATAAGAGATCAAAGATTAAGGTGTTCAAATAGGGGGGCCTAGTTCTCTTTTGGGACAAAACATCTAAGCCTAAGGGAAAACATGGTAAATTTACACCTTTATGGATTGGCCCATACCAGATTACAGAAACATTAGGAAATAACACCTTCAAGCTCAAAGATATACAAGGAGCAAAGTTCACATTTCCCACCAATGGGAAATACCTCAATTACTAATTTTCTATTGCTCCTCTTGAGGTCTTCATGGAGTAAACTATAAGATGGTTAGATTTAGTGTAGGTACACTATTTATTTTCCTTCTATTATTTCCATCTTGTCCCTTGTATATATATAAACTATATATTTGTTTGCTTTCCCTTGCTTTCTTGTTTTTTTGCTTGTGGTTGTGTGTCTCTTTCCTATTGTTTTGTTCATTGATTATAATAAGTCCTTTTGCATAGTCTTGAGCTCCAAGCTATGTAGTTTGCTTGGAAATGCCCAAAATTCATAAATATAGGTGTGTACCCCATACATATGAAGGCTATGGTTCTAAAATATAAGCCTAATGTTGTAATTTGAAGAAACTAATAAATACCAATGGAAGAAGATAATCATTCCATAAGAACTTAAGCATTATCATGACCTCAAATTGGTTTTAAGAAGACTTACAATTATAGGGCAAGAGCTCAAACTATTAAGGGATAGCCATACTTTCACTTAATCAACATCCTTGACTAGGATAAGGGTTATAGCCATAGGTGATTATTTAAAAATCAAACACTTGACCAAATCCTAAAACTTGGCTATTCTAGTTCTCAACCTTGGTAAAAGCATAAAGATCTAAAGAAAATACCAAAAAAAAAAATTCAATGCAAAATAAAAAGCTTCATGAGCATAGATGATTTTAGTAATCTCCAACAGTGCTATAGATTCCTAGATGGTAGTGGGGCAAGGCCTTGAGTGGAGTCAAAGGCATCTTTATTGGGGATACATATGCTTGGCTAGTAGTAGAGCAAATCCCAAGCCTTCACTGAGCTAAAATCATGGTTCTTAATGAATATCTTAACATGCTATAAGTCAGTACTAGTGATTAAATACATAAAACCTAGAATTTTTTTCTTGAACCCCATGGCAAACAATAAGTATAATTAAAGCACACACACAGTATGGCTATGTATTAATATTTGGCCCTAATTATGGAAGTGTAAGGTTTGTTTTGACCATAATCTAATCTGGATAATGATATTGATCAAGTGGAGTGGATGAATTATTTATTTGTCTAAATTAGAGCCTCTAAGTTATAACATATTTCTATGTTTCCCACATGATTTTCCATTTTTTGAGGCCAACATACCCCCATTTTTGAAAATTGGGACCCTTGAGAAACCCTAAAAGTTAAACATGAAAATATGGCATGATAAGATCATTTGTAGAATTTAAAGATCATCCAATTTATTAAAGGAAAGATTAATTAGTTATTTCTATCACTTAGATTTTCACCCTTTGAGGAGATGAAAATCTCTTCTCATCCAAGTGGCACAATGGAATCACCTCTAGGCTTGTGGGCAACCTAAAGACTGAGGCAAGTCTCTAGATACAACAAGATCCCTTGATGTACCACTTAGGATTGAAACTAAAACTAACTTTGGGGGTGAAAAGGGAGATAGATAACTAAAATTAAACTAACCTAAGGGAGGTGATACACCAAATATATTGATGACATATAATCATATGCGTATTACACTTGAAATTAAAGGATAAACTAAACATAAACTCTCTAATCTATGTCTTATTGTATCAATGTTACATTGTGGGGTTATGGATAAATGTGAAAAGATAGGACTAGACAAGAGGACTTGAATTTAACTAATTAAGAGACTAACTCACTTAAACTTTGACATTTCCTAGAACACATCACATGCCCTGCAAGAAGCTGCAAATAGGTGAGAGAATGTGACAACTTATGAAGAATACATAGTATTCACTAAGAAAATTCAACATTAAAGTAAAGAACACCATGAAAAATCATGGAAGAGGTAACAATTAGTCATTTTATTGATAAATATATATATATAAATGAGTAAGGCTTCACCATACTCAGCTGGAGCATCCAATACAATGCCAAAATGGCTAGTTCTTATAGAACTTAAGAGAGAGAGAGAAGAAAAGAAGTCAAAGGGTCACAAGGACTCTTGTAAAGTTGAGATAATTAGTTAACTATGGATTTTAGAAGGATATTAGATGAACCATGCAAGGTTTGGAAGGACAAGTGTCAATTCAAGGCATAAACTTCATGAAAAGTGGAATAAAACTCCTCATTTTTCATAGAAAAAATGCCTTCATGATTGAATCTATTTAAACATCCCATATTTTATTATAAATAGGTATTATTATTTTAATTTATGGTATGGAAATCATAAATTCCTATATATTCATTAGTTTCATGGCTGGTCATTTGGAAACTCTTGGAAGGAAGCAATCATCCTCTTTTATCTAAAAAATTTCTCTTCTATGCACCTTATACACTTGGATCTTAATTTGGATTTAGTTTATCATGAAAATATATGGGAGGAATTTAATAACAAATTTCAAGACCCTCCATGGCCTTAAAATCATCAGACACACCTTAAAATGAGCTCACTTGAAGTTTTCCATCTTCTTCACTAGCTTGTCTAATATGCCAGTTTTGAATAGCTAAGTTAAAACACTTGGTTTTGAAAATTAATAGATATTTCAAGGAATTAAAGTGATATTGAGAGTTATATTAAGTCTTAATATTTACATACATGTGATTTTCATCTCTTGAAACTTCATACAACCTATAAAACACATAAAATAGTGAGAAAAACCCTATTTTTTACTATGTTCATATAGTTTCATATATCTAGATGGCATGATAAGCATATTTATGGAGTTATATCCAAGTTAAAATATATATTATTGTCCAAATATCTCATTATATTGCATCTCCAACTCCATTTTCACAAACTAGTTCCTCTAAGGGTTTTGCAAGGGTTTTAGGTGCATTCTACTCTTAAGGTTGGTCATAAATATTGGACATCCAAATTTCAAAAAAATTTCACAAAAATTGTGTTTATTGACCTTGATAATATCTCCAAATTCCTTGGATTACCATGCAAAACCTTCTGTATGATGTGGGCATTTGAAACTTACTATTTGAACCCATTTTTCCTCTTCCTACAAGCTTCAGTTGGTTTTGATCTTAAAAAATTGAGTTTTTGTATTTTATTTACATCCAAATGGATCATAAACTTCTGAAATCACCACAAAAACATGTACAATGAGTTTGAATTCCTTCCCAAGAGTAGAAATCTGAATGACTCTTCAACTAGCCCTAACCTAAACCTTGTCTGCCCTTTTTGAAATCTGTAATGATGTTTTGATGGGTTACCTAAATATAAATAGATTATAAACATCCAAATACATCTAAAAAACATGATATAACAAGGTGAAATTCATTTCTAAGGCCAAAAGTGGCATTGGTCTCTTTTTTGGTCTTTTGGCCTAATCTTACCTAATTAGGTTTGACTATAACCCCTAAGGTTTTGGGAACCCTATTTGGTTTATTATTTATATGATTAGTTACTTATGATTTTTTAGGTGTGTTACAACTATATACACCTTATTTACAATTTTACACAACTATTATCCATCTTTCTATCTTCATTTTCCAAAACCTACAAATTTTGAACATGAGGAGAGTGCCCCCTATTTGAGACAAAATAGGAGCCATTACCCTATTTGGTCATCAAAAAAATTATTGGATGGGGTTATACAAGTGTTGAGGATTATCTAAAAAAATTAAAACTCTTTATTTCATGATCTGACCCCTTAAAACTTCAAATTCCAAGACTGGTTCATTTGAATTACATTGGCCTTAAAACTCTCTACCAAGTCACCTATAGGTGAATTTTGCATAGGCAGTGAATTACAGTATGATAAATATGGAAAATATTTATGAATTTTAACCTTTATTCTTCCCTCAAACATCCTAATGAAATCTTATCAGCCTTATAAGTTTTAAACCTATGTCAAGTTTCCCACCTCTCCTTGTGACATCAACAATGGCTCTTATAGGTGATTTTGACTATATATAGGTAGAAGGTGTGAAATGGAACAAGAATAGGTTGATGGACTGATATAAAAAAACTTAAATTCATTATTAAACTCTTCAAATTAATCATTTACACTAAGGAAACTTTTAAAATAACTCCAACACATCCTCATCATGTGAAAATAACTTGCATACACATAGAATATGGAAGATAACGTGTTGAATGACTAGTCTAACATGGTGGAGGCATGGGTTTTAATAAAAATATGGGGATTTGAGAAGAAAACCTATAATTAGGTGGAAAAAATTGAATTTTGAGATGAAAGACACCATTTCCCATTCATATGAAACTTCTGTATGTAATTCAAGCTCTTACAAATGAAAAGCTGACTAAAAATGCTTAGTTTGGTACCCTCTTGCAAAGTGAGCTATTAGATTTATAAAAACAACTTGAAAGATTAAAATAGTCATTGAAAATTTTTTAGGAGGAATAAAATATTCTTTGGAACCAAACTCATCAAGTTAATTATATGGAATCTCCCAAACAAGAACACAACCTACATGATGCATATATGAGCAGGCAGATTTGAACAATCAACTTCAAATGGATGATTCATAAATAATATTTGATAATTATTAAATATCCTTATATTTAAATTAAGGTATATGAGTATAAAAAAAATCATAAAAGTATTTTTCTTTTAACCTCTTGTGCTGACCATACCAAGTACAACCCTGTAAATCACTTTTATGTGTCTAGAAAAGTGAAAAGTAAGCAATACAATTTTGAGCAATAAATGACATATCAAGATAAAAAAACATGTAAATGAGCTTGTCGAAGCTTAAGAGTCACATTTAAATATTTTCCAAGTGGCATAATTCCCAAGGAGGTCATAAAAGTGCCAATATCTCTTTTTTTAAAAAGATAATTGACTTTTCTTCTATATAACCTACCATATTTTAGTATTGTCAATTAATTAAGACTTATAGGGACACATGGGGCATGCAATCACGTTTTTAAACCTTAAAATTTCCTAATAAACTCGTATAAAGCATTAAATACACCCTTTTTACCCTTAAAATGACCCAAAATAATAAAAGGACATAAAAACTAATAGACTAAAGCCAATATAACATTAATTGACATCAATTAAACTATAATAAACCCCATGAAACTCATATTACACCCCCTATATACCTAAAAAATCAAGTTTTTACCTATAGGTTCCCTAATTTGACCTAAAAGTCAAATTTGGTCAACATATTGGTGACTCATAGGGGTAGTATGCCTACTATACTAGCTAGAACAATAGCCTTATTAGTCCATTTGGATTAGAATTCATTTAAGGACTATGAAAAATAATAAAACTTTGACCATTGACCACAAACCTTTGATCAAGATAAGGAACTAATTAATACATCTACCACACAAAGTAAAGGACACACACCAAAGAAAATAAACTAACATGACACACACACACACACAAGATTAAAGCACTTAAGGGAAGTAGAAAACAAACTAATATGTACAACTAAAAAAAAATAGACCTCCCTCCTGGATCAAAGGAAAAGTTTCTTAAATCTCCTTTTGCATGAGATGGATGAGGGTGCCAAGCATGTTGCTCTTTAGATTGAACACTTGATAGACTAGACCTATTCCTTGGCATTTCACTTATTTTGTTCTCAATTAGATCATCTTAAAATATGTCTCCAATGTAGACATATTCCTCTTTACTTTGTACACAAACTTCATATTGCTTACCAATTTCTTTCTCATGGTCAAATTTCATCCTCTTTGTAGGCATGGTATCAAAAGGATTGATTTCTTGTTCTTTGAAATATGGAGGACAATAGAGGTTTGTCTTGACCTCAAAAGGCTGATGTGTATTTTTTTATTGCTCACTTACGACATATTGGAAAATTTCATCTTGCTCATCTATGACATCTTGGAGAATGTCATCTTTCTTACCATCACTTGTAACCAACTCTAAAGGAGTTTTAGACCCTTTGAGAGATTCAAACTCCTTGAAAATGTATTAAAATCTATATAATAAGTCATCATCTTAACTTTAATCAAAATAATTAATTGGAGAAACAATAAAAGCTTCTTCATCTTCCTTTTTAGATTCCAATAGGACCTCTTCCAAGATTTCTTCTTCAACACAAGGAGTGTATTCTTCCTCACCAACCAAACAAGGAAACTCAACACAAGAGCTTATATCTTATTCATCACTTAGGACCTCTTGAAGGTATTCAAATTTTACCTTAACTATAATAATCTGATATTGTTTTTCAAGGGCTGAAACACCTTCAAACTCCTTCCTAGTGATGCCAAGACTAGGCATCTTGAAATCCAGTGACCTAGCCTAATAAGGCTACCAAAGAGTTACACTTTATTCAAGTAAGAGTTCTAAATTTTCCTCAACCACTTGATATTATTGAGGTTCCCACACCATAGGTCCATCAAGGCAAATGGTTATGGGATGAAGACCATATGAACTAGCTGGTGGAGGTGGAATATAGGGCTCAAAATCAGGTTGAGAATGCAAAGTAAGAGGTTCTTTTGGGAGCTCTTGAGGAAGGGGAGGTATAACTTGGGATAAAACAACTTAATTTTATTCCTTCCAATTTCCAAACACTTCATTCACATCTAATTTAATTTGAGAGATCTCTTGAGGAAGGGTAGATGGGGTGTGTTTAGGCATAACATCTTCGTTTGGGTCTAAACCTTCCATCTCACCTTGACTTAACAATCTCATATTTGCCTCTAACTCTTCAATTTATTTGGCTAGGTTATCTTGGAAAAGTATTTCTTGAATATAATAGAATCATCATGAGTATGAGGGATACATGAGGGCTGACATGTAACATAAGAAGCTTCTTGAGGAAGGGTGGGAGGGACTTGCAAAGGATCAACTCCATTCTCCATTTCACAATTTTTGACAATTCTTCTATCTTCTTTCTTTCCCCATGATTCCACTATCTTACTCTAGATTAGGATGTTAAGATTAGAAGCCTTTTATTGAGGGATGGTAGGAAGAGTTTGTATAGGATCAAGAGTCTTCTCAAGTTCACATTCTTTGTCAAGACTTTTCTCCTCTTTCTTTCCTCATGACTCCACTATCTTGTTCCAACTTAAGACATTGGGATTATGAGTTTATTTTTGAGGTGATGGGGATACATTGTGAGATGGAAATGCGGGCTTGAAATTCACTTCCTTTGCTGCCAACATGGACTGCTGCATATCCACATTTGTAAACTTAATTTGTCTATCAATATTATCTTTAAACACAAGATTTTTACTTTCAACTCTCTCCTCTAACTGATTGGGAAGAGGATGACTTTGATATATTTGATTTGGCTCATGAGTAGGGGTCATGTATGGTTGGTAGGAAACTTGGGGAAGTGGATATGAAGGTTGATAGGTATGGTGAGGTTTACTTTCATTGACTCCTAGCCTATCATGTAAGGAAGAAACTAGACCACTCACATCAAGAATCTCACTTGTGAGCCTTTGCCAATTGGCTCTCTCAATAGGTACACAATCTCTTTTGATCCAATCTAATATTCTCTCACCTTATGAATGACATGGTTAGGAAAATTTATACCATATCCCCTTTGAGTATGAAGATCTAACATATAGCTCTCATAGCCCAAGAGTGTCTTCTTGAAGGTGGAAATGGGTTGGCTTGAGGAGTGGCTAGATTGACTAGGAGGAGCAAAGCATTGAGGAGGCTAGTTATAGGACTAATATAATTCATGCATGGGATGACAAGTATCACATTAGAGCTGATGAAATTAATACTGAGGATGATGAGGATCATGACAATATTGACCAAGGATTTATTCATATTGATAGGGAATGGTACAAGCTAGAAATGTCTCACCAACTTGTAGAGAACAAAACTCAACACCAAAGTTAGACATGAAACCTCATTGAAAGCAAGAAAATAAAGGAAACATGTTACCATAAATCTTCAAAGGGTAACTTAGGCTGATTGATAGATAATTTAATAGTGAAAAATTACTAATGACTTTTCAAAGGCCCATAAGGTTGTTGTATGGTTAATGTTCATTCAATAAATGACTGACATAGGATATAATTCACGAGAAGGCATGAAAAGACACCAAGTGTCACAAATATGAGGCTTGGAATAGAAAGGAGTAAATAAACAAGTGATATCTTGGATCATAGTTAATGACTCATAATAATCAAGGATTTTCATCCAATAGAGTAAAATAAAAGAAGGCATTTTTAAATGCCACTAACTAGTGCTCAAAGGCATTTATGAAATATTCCATGAAAGGTCCAGATCGATGCCACATAGGTGCCATGCAAGTAGAAAAGGAAAAAGTAAGAGATCTTATGGGATAAAAAATGTGAAGGTATAAAGGCAAAGGTCTAAATCAAATCCAAAGTATGTATGAGCTAGAATCTAGATATATCCTCCCATTAAAGCTATAAAACCTTAAACCTTACATAAAAATGACCCAAGTGAATCAATTAGTTACAATTCGATCTAGAGAGAGCTTGATTATGTTTGTAAGTAAAAGAAGAGATACTATGGATCCTAATTTTCAATTTGGTGTGAGAAATTTTGTAGAAATAGAGACCATAGTAGCTTATAGGTGATAGTTGGAGGAGGAAATAAAACTCTACCTATCAATAGATAACAAATGATGAATCTTCAAGGACACTGAATTAGATGTTGTAGCCCTAAATGTCTTAGGCATGAAGAATTAGTCTAAACTCTTCCTTGCCATAGAGGAGTTAAATCCCATCATAAAAGAGTAGAGAATTTCCATAGTGAGTAGGAGGCATTATGGTTTGGTCCTGTTTAGATGATTGACCTTCGTCATGTTGCTATAAAGCCCAAGGTACCGCATTATAGAAATGTTCTTGCTCCTATCTTCATTGATTGTAGGATAGATAATGATTGGATCAAATAGGAAGGAAATTATAATAAGTTAGCTTACATTTCCCATATAGCTTTTGAGAAATACTATAAGCTTCCAATCCTCCATGTAAACTTGTCAAAAATCAAGGAATAGACCTCCAAGCATGACTTGGACACCATCCTTAGACCCTGGTTGCACCAAAGACCCCATATATTTAGGAACTTTGAGAGTAAGATCATAATATTTTAATTCAAGGAGGGCATCAGGGTGATCATGACATTATTAAATAATTAATGAGATCCCCCTCAACCACTTATGTAAACAAAATCTGGGTCCCTTATGTGTATTTCATGGTAGAGGAAAATCTTGCCCCTCTAATTGGAGATTTGATCAGTGTCTTCCTCACCAAGAAATTCATTGCTATCAAAAGGAAGACAACTAAATAGTTATATATGATGTCATAATTTTTGGATGCCCTTATTACATCCATTAACTTCTCAAGGATTAGAAATTGGTCTCCTAAAGGTAAAAGTACCATTTCCCACCATTACTCTAAATTACTCATCTTTAAGTATAAGAACCATATGTAGTTTATTTGTGACTATGTCTACCCAGCCATAGTGGAGGCTATTATAGGTATTCCCATGCCTAGAGTCCATCCACTGATTAAGAAATATGTTGAGATGATGGGTGACACTAGTTCTATCTAAACTATATAGTCATTAGGATTGAAGGGATCATATCCCAGTCCTACAAATTGCTAGTGTATGTTCTTAGCAAGCTAGGTGAGTAAGAAATTTCCTCCCAACTCATCCATGGCATTGATTTAATTTATAAAGAATTCCCTTTAATTATTCGAATAACTATACTATAATATTGAAAGGAAGTTGAAACCATGTCCAAACATTGAGACTCATTTGGGTTTCAATTGGATGAGCTCAAAATGTGGGATCCAAAGGGTATAATAAGTAACTATTTGAAGGAGAAGAAGCTTACCAAGCCTAAGTATATGAATTATCTCAGTTTTCATGACACCATCTATATTAAGGCCAAGAACTATGAAGAAGTGTTGGCTAGGATTAAGGGGCACAACATCAAGCTGGAGCATAGGTTAACAAAGGATGATAAGCCAATAAGAGAGGTATGGAATATGTATCCTCTTCAATATCACTTGTTACTTGGACCATCTAGGATGTCCCAAGAACAAACTTAAGTGGAGTAGCCACAACCTCAAGAGAAAGTTGTGTAAAGGCAAATTGAACAAGGGCCTATAAAGGAAAAGCTAGAAGAGAGACCTAGGGAAGGGCCTTCATCTTTAGCCATGCCACAAAGGCTACCTTACCTAGTTGAGCATATAGATATGATTTCTTTGGAACTCGATGAGACACTTAAGGGTGCCCTCAAGGAACTCATAGAGGTATATGACATAGATGAATAAAAGGAATAAGATGAAGAAACTTAGATCTAAATAGGGGAACCTAGAGAAGAAAAAGGGAAAGAACTTGCTCTTGACATAAACCCATTAGCCCCTAAAGAGAAGAGGAAAGTAGAGATGGATTTGGTCCCTATTGGATCAATGAGACCAACATTAATAATATCTCACCCCATAAGTGAGATAAATCTATTCAATTATGAATTCCCCATTCATGGACCAATCATCTATGACTAGTTTATTTATGGAAAATTATAAAAGACACCTTCTCTTTCCCACTCATGGGAACTAACAAAGGTTGGTGGCATTGAAGTACATGAGGACATAAAGATATGGATTAGGGATATTATGAATGAAGAGGAGGAAATAAGAATTATTGTCACTCTAGGACCAAAAATAAAGAAAATGGATACTCCTAAAGCATCAAGTAGCATGGGAATTGAGGTCTTAAAACATTCCAAGTTTATAGAGCTAGTCACCACTATCCAATTTAATCCAAAGATAGCTATATTAGAGAGGGTCACCACCAAGAAAGCCATGGTGGGAATTGAAGATTTCACCTTTCAAAAGGTGAAACCTTTTGTTGGTTTGACCCCTATTGAAGGACAATAGCTAGGAGAGCATCCTATTCATGAGGAGCATGTTGAAAGTTTACTTGATGACCAATCAGCTTAGACTAAAGCTAGAATTAGGGGAATGAAGTGGAGGATCCACAATTTAGAGAAGGAGAAGGAAATATTTGAGACACATGAATTTTTTCTATGCTTGATGCCATTTTAAATATGTTTGAAGCCTCATTATTTGATATTTTTGGATCTCTATAGTCCATGAGGTTAAGGGAAGATGCACTAAGCTATAAAATCCAAGTAGCCAAGGAAATGATAATAGAATAGTAAGGAACAAAGACCAAGTTAAGGGATCTCATTAGCATATGGATTGGGAAAAAGATTCCTAAGTTTAAATATATCATCTTGGCCCATCTAAATGCCATATTAGGGATAATATTTGAAAAAATATAAGGCCTAAGTGTGTGGACAATAAATTTGGATAGACTCTTGGTATATGACAAGGAAATGATCACTAGGATTGAGTAGCTATTGGGTTCTATGTTGGTTAATCCTAACATGATTAATGCCCTTCGAATCATTGATGAAGTTGAATTGAAGCATAGGGTCACCTTGGTCATGTAGTTAGTCAAGAACAAAATCCAAGGCCAATCTAGTAGGGATACCAAAATAATCTTGGACACGATATTTAATGTTGAGGAGAAGATTATAGAGTCCAAGAGCATAAAGGAGGCTATGTCTAAAGATGATATGGATTTTAATGACCTAAATAAGAAATGTACTTCATGAAACCAAATTTGGACCTTGATATTATCAAGCAGAAACATCAAAAGGTAATGGAATTACTACAATATCAATAAAAGAGCTCAAGGGTAATGGGCCCACTAGCCAGCTAAATATTCATTTTTGTAAGAAATTTGTAATATATAAAATAGGAATATTCTTTTGTAAGGCATATGCTAGTATGTTATCATATTGCCCCTAGGTCAGTCTAGTTTTAGAAAGCAAGTGTATTCTAGAACCATCTTGAGAAGGACAAATGCCCTTATCTTTTGTACACTTGTATATTGTAATTGACTGGTATACTACCTAATCTTTTTATAAAGGCATATATCACCATCTTGTAAAAGAGGAGAGAATTTTTGATTAAATTTTGTATACTTGAATAAATTAATATAATTAAGGAGTTCTACAAATATTATCCATATTTGATATGTTTATTGATAAGATAACTTTTATCTCAATTGCTAGTTTATGTCTTCAATTTGAATAGTTTCTCTGAATTTTAGGTTACATTTTCTAATCACAGGGTTTCTAATTTTTATATTTTATAGATTAGTTGGAGGATATTAGGTTTAATTCACTTTATTTTGCTTTGTATCAGATGTCCAAGTTCTATTTGATTATAGTAGTAAATCTTTAAAGTAGACCTGGTTCTTTCTTATGACTCTTTACATTATCCTTTAAATTTTGCCTGGTATATAGTGAAATATGAGATTTGGCTATTTTACATTATATATTGGTTTGAATGCATACTAAATTATAATTGATGCTTTGTCATGATATTTGAAACTAAGATTGACAATCACTCATTTATTTTCTGCCGTACCCTTCTCTTTGCCCCTTCTTACACCAGATCAATTTAGTTTTAACTTCATTATAAATATACACCTAGATTAATTTATAGATTAAGTTCACATCATAATTATATAAGTATTAACATAGATTATTATAAATTCATAAATAATGGACCATGATGGCTCCCAACCATCACTCATTATAAATTTGTGGAACACCAATACATATCTCTATCACTATTTCACCATAGGTGACATCAAGTCACCACAACTTGCTACTCATGCTATGAATTCATAGAATTCTAAAATGATAAGTATTATTTGAACACTAAGAAAACACATTGTGAATTTAGAGTCATCAATAGGCTAAAAATCCTATCCTAGAACCTCTTATTTAGAAGGAAGTGGAAAAGTTATCAAGTGTAAAAATAGTTTTCCCTATCAAACATTATACTTGGGTGGATAATTTAGTTCTAGTCAAGAAGAAAAGTGGGGAACTTAGAATCTATATTGATTTCATAAATTTTAATGAATATTTTGATAAAGATAATTATCTATTGTCTTCCCTAGATGATGTCATTTAGATAATGAGTGGTTCAATAGTTATGTCCATGGATAGATTTTTAGGATATAACCAGGTGGTGGTAGAGTCATAAGACATAATGAAGATAACCTTAACCATGAAGTTGGTACTTATGTATATAAAAGGATGCTATTTCACCTAATTAATGTAGGTGCCACCTTTTAATGAGCTATAGACCTCATGTTCCAAGGGATGATAGCTAAATGTATAATCATTTACATGGATGACCTCATAATTTTCTCAAAATCAAGGACTAATCATGTGGGTCACCTAAAATCAATCTTTGAAAGATGTAGAAGGTTTGGCATTTCACTAAACCTAAAGAAAATCATATTTAGTGTCATAGAAGGTAGGATTTTGGTTCACATCAATTAAAATTGACCTAGATAGTATTTAGGGGATATAAAAAATTGCATTCCCAAATAGTAAGAAAGAACTCAAATCTTTCTTTGGGAAGATAAACTTCTTGAGAAAGTTTATATTAGGATTTTAAAAAATCATTAGACCTATGAATGCAATAATAAAAAATTATGCTAAAGTGTAATGGGCAACAAAGGCCCAAAATTCTTTTCAAGACATTAAAGATGCAATATCTCAGGCCCCTGTACTAATAATTCTAGACTTCACTAAATACTTCTTCTTATATTCATTCACTTCATAATATATTATTTACACCATAATTACCCAAAAGAAAGATGAAAGTGAGAATCTTATCGCATTCATGATCATAAACTTGAAAAAGGAATAACTTAGGTATTCGATGATAGACAAATAAATCTTTGCCCTCAGCAAAGTCGTAAGAAAAATTTGACATTACATCCTAAGGAACAAGACCATTACCATTGTATCGAATCCTATGTTAAACTCACATTGGGGCAAAATGAATTGGGAGAAAATAGAGGAAAATGGATGGAGAAATTATAGGAGTTTCACATAGAAATCAATCCTACAAAAAATGTTAGAGGTCAAGGCATAATCCAACTCATAATTGAGCTTGACCCATGTATCACCATTGAAGAGGTTTGTGAAAACCAAGTATCCAAAGGAGACCGATATAGTAACTTTATTCAATACTTACTCATAGGTACTTACTCTTCAAAACTCAAAATAGAATAAATGAGAGATTTGAGACTTAAAGTGGCTCACAACATGATTGTAAAATGGATCCTCTATAGAAGGAATTATGATGTCATCTAACCCAGATGTGTATAATGAGAAGAATATCAATGAATTATGGAAAATTTTCACTATAAGATAGGTAGTGCTCATCCCTCTGAAACACCATGGCCCATAAAATCCTCAGAATGGGTTATTACTAGCTAATGGTCTTTAAGGATGTAGATGTGCATGTTAGAACATGCTATGAATGCCAAGTCATGGAAAAAAGAGAAGTACATGTAGTAATGACTTTACAACTTATTATTGAAGGAATACCATTTTATCAATGGTTTATTAGGGTCATTAACCCCAATTATTTAGCTATCAATAATTTTTTACTCATTGTCATAGATTATTTCACAAGATGGACTGAATTAGTAGATACAAAACATTCATGAGCACAAGATGTAATCAGATTTATAGAGAAAAATATCATGATTGTATTTAGTACCCCCATATACCTAGTTTGTGACAACATGAAATCATTACAATTAGCTAAATTCATTTAATGGGACCACAATAACCAAATCATCATTAGGTCATCATCTAACCATTACCCATAAGGAAATGGATTGGATAAATAAACAAACAAGAATATTATTGACACCATTAAAAAGTCAATAATAGACAAACCTAGAGATTGGCACAATCTAATAAAGCATGCACTATGGGTTGATTGAACAAGATACAAGTAAGCCCTAAAATCCTTACCTTACTTATTGGTATATGGGAGAAAATTGGTTTTCCCAATCCTGCTTAAATTACCAACATATCATTTTATGTAGAAATACATGTAACCAAGTGAGAAGGTAGAGTCTCTATTACTAGATATAATAGAAATGGAAGAATTAAGGACTAAGGGATTACATAATTTCAAAGAAAAAATTAAGACATAGTCAAAGGGTCGTTTGATAGAAGAGTAAAATTCAAATCATTTAGAATATATAATCTAGTGCTTATATGGGACAAATCCCATCAAAAGAAATGATAACATGACAAGTTTACCCCATTATGGATTGAACCTTATCATATTTCAAAGATCCTGGGTAATAATGTTTTTTATATTAGGGACCGCTAAGGCAATGAGATGACATATCCAGTCAATGGAATTTTTTTGAAGCATTACTTTATCGTTGTACCATCTAGGGATGTCTCTAAATAAAAATAGATGTTGGGGTAAGAATAGGATTATAATATATTTATTGCTTTCATAAAATAGATTCCCTATTTCCTAGGTTAGAATTTCTAGTTTTTAGTATTTTGTTTCATAATTTAGTTTCCTACTTTATAGATTAGACATTTTTATTTGTCACGTGGTAATCTAATTGACTTCCCCTAGTACACTCAAGCAAGTATCTAACCCGTTGAATTTATATAACATTTTCATAAGCTATGGGATCAACCTATTGGAAAACATACCAAGAAAAGGTCCACCTTGAAATATTTTATACCCTTATATTTCATATTTTTAGAATTTAGGTATGCAACATGGAAATTAATCATGATTAGGCTACCACTGAATGCTTCAGTTAGGCATATAAAGGTTGATCTCATTATTACATGCAAATTTTAGAAAGTTTTATCACTTTAATTAGATCAAATGCATCTATCATGTTAATATGTGTTTGAGGAAATAACCATTAATATGGGCGTAGTTGGCAAGGATAATCTATTAAAAAAATATGTTTCAAATATATCATCTCACTGTGGTTTCTGCTCTCACTCTTCTAAAAATATTCTACAAAAGAAAAATATAGAAAAATAAGGGTCAAGGCATCCTAAAAAGAGTGATCCAACAAACATAAAGAAAAATCTAAAGGTGATCAAAGATTAAATGATGAAATAATGTTAATGTATCATGCATCAAGTAATAATACATGAGGAGGAAAGAAAAGGAACCCATGGTACCCCTATTAGGGCTATGGATTCTTGTATGGCAGTAGAGAAATGCTAGATCTTCCCCATTTTTCGAATATGTATTTATTAGAAACCGTAATTAAACCTATAATTATCCCAAGTATTTGCTAAAGTCCTCATAATAAGGGTAAAAATAATCACTTCCCCACACATAGATCTAGGGTATTAGTAAGACAAGTATGTGGTTGTTAGGAGTCTCTTTTGTGTGTCTGTTTCAATCGTTATTTGTGGAATGGTTAATGTTTGATATAAAGATGTTAACCAAAGGTTATAGTTTCTCAAATGCTTATGAATAATTACCTTGTAAGTCACTATTTTTTGTACACAACATACCCCCATATTTTTTAGAATAGGGAACATGATCTTGCTGAAATGGTCTAAGCCTTTCTTGATAGTCTTTTAAAGAGAAAGATTTATGTGTTAAAACAACCTTTTTATTTGATAAACCTATGAATATGATTTTTTTATACATACTAACCTACTAATTCTCTTCTAAAGTTGTGTATGTATAGGTCTCAACTCATTCATGTCTTCGACTAAACTTGTTCAGTAAACTTGATCAAAACTATGCTTAGTGGTATTTGGTCTTCAAAAATTTTGTTCAAAATCCCATCTTTGATAGTTTTCAACACTTCACACCTATATATACCTTGACATGAATTTATTATTTAGAGTTTTTGTTCAAGATAATTTTTTAGAGTTTCTATTTGTAGATTGGCTTTGCCATTTATTCTTTGGGATTGAGGTTTTTGAGAATTTTACACTTAGGTTCATTTTGGTCTTCATAGGATTTATTCAACAAAAGTATTCAAGGGAAAATAATTGGCATGAAACTCATCTTCAATAAAAGTGTTCAGAACATTTGTTTGGAAAAAGTGTTCACAACATTTGTTTAGTAGAAGTATTTAGAGGAAATGTTCAACATTTTGGTCTTTGAAAATTTTGTTTGATAGAAGTGTTTGGCTCGTTTGGATCTTTAGGGTTTTTTTTCTAGCTCATTTTGGACTTTAGAAAAATGGTTTAGAACTTTTGTTCAAGAGATTTATTCACCTCAAAAACATTTTTTTAATGATATATCCTAACTCCCAACTATTGAAAGCCCTATGGCATGGTAAACTAAAGTAAAAGAAGAAACAAAATGAAACTTGGCAAAATAAAATGGTGTGGCACTCCTATTAAGCATTAACAAGGCCTATGAGGCATACTCACCAAATAAAGTGGTAAAGTTTGAATTGAAAAAAAAACTCAAGTTTATAGACATTATAAATTAATGGCACACAAACTAGAAATGAATGTCAAAGCTATATCAAAGCATTGCAGATGAATGACATGCTTATTGATAAAAAATTCAAACTCAAATAATTCCTTTCTAACAAGCCCTAGCTACCAACATTTTGAGCATATAGTGTGATCTAGGAATTTGACTCAAGAGAGGATGGTTAGTATGGTGTTAGTTCCAAAATGAAAACAAAATGAAAGAAACACACTAACTAGCATAACATCTCTAGGGCTAGCTACTAGGGAGATTTTAGTTAACAAAAATGAATAAAACACATGACTAAAATGCAAAAAACCCCTCTTTTACCTTCCTTGGATGCTCTAAAATGCTTGTTTTAGTGGCTTACTCAGCTTGTGCTCATGAAGTCCTTGGAAATGGAATCTTGGCTACCTCCATCTCTCCTTAGCACCTTTGGCTTATGGCTTGGCTTGGCTTGGAACCAATTTGGCATGGTAACACTAGTTGTTTAAATCTTTGTAATCAATTTTTCATTATAACTTTGCATAATCATGTGCTAGAAATGATGGTTATGGCCTCTCTATTTATAGATTTTTTAGAATGTCTAGAAACAACTTGAACCATCCATCTTGAGATTGAGATGTGTGGTTGAGGATTAATTAAATTTTTGGAATTAATTTTTTAATTATCCTCATCATGACATTGGAAGAAGGGGCAATTAAGAGGCATGGAGGGCATCAAGGAAGGCATTGATGAGGTATGGAGCGCATGAATCCTAATATTTATGGCATTTATGGCCTAGGGATGTCTTCACTAGAAATTATGTCACATGATGATGCAAATATTCCATATTCATTTCCAAAACCAAGTGTTCAACAATTTTCCATGGAATTATTAATTAGGCCTTGATTTGGGTTAACTAGCTCTTAAGCATGATTAAGCACTTTGTGCACAAATTACTCAAATTGATCATAATGCTTTGCTATTGGTACCAAATTTCATTGAAATGAAATTTTAGATGCATTAGATCCATATTAGCATTTATGATGTTACCAACAACAAATAATGAAGGCACATGTCTTGTGTAAGAGATTTGATAGGAAAGAGTAATGTAGAGCACCTAGGTGCAAAATTGACATTTTTACTTGAAATGATCTAACCAAATTTAGTTAGCCCATAAATTACATTACCCTTTTTAGGGATACCTTGGCCAAAATCAGCACTTGAATATGTCAGTTTCACATCATTTAGCATGTTATAGTGTTTTTAGGCCAAATTATGCATTTTAAGTGGAAATTGGCTAAAACCCTGATTGGAGGTTATCAGTGGCCAAATTTAGGTGTCTATAGTTTTCCCCTATTTGGGATGGAATTTCAAGATATAAGCACAATAAAATATTTTCAAAGAATGAAAAGGTCTTGTATGCCTACAATTGTAATGATGATAAATTAACTATATGATGCCCCCTTGAGGGAATGGTTGGCACAAGCAGGTTGGCAAATGGTCCCTCAAAAAGAAAGAAGAAAAATGAAGGGACCAAAGAAAGAAAATATGATGGGGTGAAAACATCATGATAGTAAAAAATTAGTCAAAATCATTTAGAATGTAAGTGGGATAGTGCACAATGGTTTGCCCAAAGGTGGTTATAAACATTGTACCTCAATAGTGGCAACATGGTATGATAACACAGTGATTTGCTGAAAGGTGGTTATAATCATTGAGAAGATGGAGTTGCCCCAGTTAGGATAGACAAACAAGATAATAAAATTCCCTTGTATAGGTATTAAAAGTAAAGTGGTGATAACATAATGATTTTCCCAAAGGTGGTTATAATCATTGAGAAATGCAGGTGGGATGGTGTGCAATGATTTTCCCATAGGTGGTTATAATGATTAGACCTTGATTATGGAAAACATGATAAACTTGGCTAAGGATGATGACAACTTAACACAGAGGGTAATGATGAATTAGAACAACCTACTAATAGGTAGATGCTTATCTGAACTAATAAAGATTGAAATTCTTTCATGTTTAATTACTCTGTTCGAGATATGATTAGGATGGAATAAAGATGTCAGTGCTGAGGAGATGCCACCATTAATAAATAGACTTGTTGAAGCTAAGGTTTTTTATAGCATAGGTCGGTAGGCATCATGGTATAACATCATGTGTACATGGCCAAAATATGCATAAGAACTGACTCATGTAATCTAATACTTAATAGAAAACAATGCACAAATAATAGAAACCATGATGACAATGTAAACATATGAATATGGATAGATTCAAGTATAAGAATGGGTAAGGAATCACCTAATGAACACATATAAACTAAATCAAGGCAAAAGTACTAAAAGCAAACAAATAGGTAGACAAAAAAAAACATAATATAAACCATACAAACATTGCCCCTAGAAAATAGGTGACAAATTAACAAATGAACAAAATGGGGGAATAAAAGAAAAGGAAGGAGGTGGCTAAGTATATCCATATGCACTAGGCAAGTGGACATTGCCTACATAGTTCTATAGATGTACTATCTAATAAAAAACTTCAAGCCAAATGTAGTTCTCCCAAGGAATGGGAAGAATGTGATAACTGATGAAAACAAATAGAATGGAAGTGATAGAAGAAGATATTCGAATGGTCTTGAAAATGGTAAGTGCATGAGAGAAAAAGGCAAAAAAGAATGGGGAAACTAAATGACAAGTGATTTGCTTGTAACTTAGTAAGGGTTTCCAAAATCCTTAAGGAAAGAAGTGGTCAATGTTTCTATTCTTTTCTAATGATTTTGAAATCATTTTGGAGTATCTCAACTCAATCAAGAATGATGATACACTAAATGGTTTAAGCTCACAAAATGGTGAGAGTGTGGCTTAAATTGCTTGTAAAATAGTGAGGTCATGGTGGAAAGGGTGATTAATTTAAATTCATCAAGTATCGAGTGCTACCTATATAATCCCAGAGTAGGACCTCAAGTCACTATAGTTATTCCCTTATAGTAGAGGAATTTAACTAGTGTAGTAGTCAATTGAAATAAAATGGGCACAATTGGTAACAAGGCACAATATGACATAAGAAGTGGAAAGTTGGTACATCAAGGCTTAATTTTGTCCCTAGTTTACCCATAGGTAGTTATAATCAGGACATAATGGCATAGATCAAAGGTAATAATTTTCCCAAAGGAGGTTATAATTAGTAGCAAGACTAGTGGTAATAAAGGATTAATAAAAAAAGGATGTAATTTTTAAATTTTTTGTCACACTGTCCCAAAATACAATCTCTATCTAAAGTATTTTACCCAACTAATGAAATTGATTAGATACCTTGATGCTGAAAATGCATAATGAATGGCAAAAACCAAGGTCAAACTATCTAGGCTTTATAACACACTAGGCCAATTGGTCAAAAGTGGAAAGTGGATACGATGAAGAGGATGGTATTTATTCAAAGAAGAATAGTAATAAAATTTCATAACTAAAATGTTCCTTATAGACAATTCACCTTAGCATTCAAGCATAGTACCACTTGAGATGAATAATATTCATCAATCTAGAAAGTTCATCTCCATTTAGTGGGACAAGCCTATATGCTCTTGATCCATAATCTATAGTAATGATGAAAGGCCCTATCTAATTTGGTTTAAATTTCCTTTATGCTTCTTCTCAGCCATGGCATTTTTTTGGTTTTCTTTAAGAACAAGATCACCAAGTTCAAATGTTTTATACTTAACATGTTGATTATAGTGGCATTTGAGTTAGTTCTGATATGCTTGAAGATTGTTGAGTGTAGTCATGCATTTTTCATCAAGTCGGTCTAGCTCTTCTAGGCAAGCTAATCGATAGTCATGATCATCTAGGACATGCTTGAAAGAGATGCATAGTGAAGGAAATTTGACCTCAATGGGAAGGATGGCTTCAGTACCATAAACAAGTGAGTATGGAGAGGATCCTATGGGGGTATGATGATTATTATGGTATACCCAAAGGGCAAAGAATATCTATAAGTGCTAATCATGACCTACATCATTGACAATCTTTATGAGAATATTGACAATAGTTTTGTTGGATGCCTCATCTTGGTCATTGCCTTAAGGGTAATATGCTATAGAAAAATATTATGTGATGTTATATTTAGTACATATTTGGTCTACATACTTGTTCTTGAATGATACTCTATTATCAGATATAATTCTAGAGGGGATACCATAGTGGCAAATGAGATGGTTGAAAATGAATTTATAAATTTGCTTGCTAGTCATGTAAGTGAGGGGTATAGCTTCAACCCACTTAGTAAAATATTTGGTGGTAGTAAGGATATGTTTATAGACATCAAATGAAGTGGGGTTAATCTTCCTAATTAGGTCAAGTCCCCATGTAGAAAATGACCATGGTGTCAACATTAGTTTCAATGTTTTTACTAGAGCATGTATCATATTAGCATGCCATTGACATTTGTCACACTTTTTTACATATACAATGACATTTTCATCTATTATGCGCCAATAATAACTACTATGCAAGAGATTTTTGGATAGGACTACCCCAATAGAATGAGTACCACATAATCCTTCATGAACTTCTCTTAATACTAGTGTAGACTCTATTGAAGTTAAAAAATGAAGCAAAGTTCCATCAAAACTATGATGATAAAGGGTGGATCCAAGTAGAGTATAATGAGTGGAATGATGAATGAAGGCTTTGGTGTGTTTTTAAGATAGGTTATGTGGTAGAAATTGAGAATGAAGGTAGTTATAAAGGTTTGAGTACCATATAGAATTAAGACCAACAATATCACAAATCATTACAATGGTTGAAGGTTCATGAGCTGGTGCTGACAAATTCTTGATAAGGAATTGATACTCTCTAGCTTTATCTATTTTTCAAATCAGAGAACCAATAGTAGCCATGGCATCTATAGTTCTATTACTAGCCCTTGGTATGTGCTCAAACTAAATGTTGGTAATTTTTTATTTAAGAGTGTCGACCATGGATTTATATGGAACCAACTTGTCATCTTTGGTCTAAAAATGATTTGTGACTTGATTGATGATTAACTGAGAATCACCATAAACTTGGAGATGAGATATATTCTAATTCACTACTTATCAAATTACTAAAACAAGTTCTTCATACTTAGCCATGTTGTTTGTACAAGGAAAGCTAATTCTAAATGATTTAGGAATTAGATCCCCCTATGGTGTAATAATAAATAAGCCTACCCCTGATCCATGTGTAGTAAATGAACCATCAAAATGGAACTTCTAATGCTACTCCTCAAGGGGTGTGTCAATGATAGTCATTATGGATTCATCAAGAAATTGAAGTGTGAGTGGTTGTGAGTCTATGAGAGGGGCTTCAACAAGTTGATCTACAAGAACTTGTCCCTTGATTGCCTTCTGATTGACATACTCTATGTCATGTTGTTCCCCCAAAAAATCTCACTCTTTTTGGGACAATGTATGAGCCATTTTGGTCCTGCAAGACCAAATTTGCCTCTTCCCTTTTCAAAATTTCTTCTGAGCTTTCAAGTTCCTCACTTTTCAAGATTTTCTAAAAATCTACAGACTCAACATGCTTGAAATTAGCAAGTTTAACTATTTCAATGGCTTCTTCGGATGAGTTCAATCAAAAGGGGTGAGTTTCCAACACTTGGGCATTTTCAGGATTGGTTCAATGCCTTGGTTCAACCAAAAAGGGGCTCATCGGCAAGCTTCTAAGTGAAGATTGAACTATTGAACCTTAAACCACTTTGGTTTAATGGTTCAATGGGTTCAAGGTTCAACATCATTAAGAGGATTAAAAGAGTTAAGTGCTTCAGCCAGATTGAACCATTCAGTGATGTCAATAGGACAATCAACCACTTTGGTAAGTTCATCGGCTTTCCAAAAGACTAAGCTTTAAGGAAGGAATGAACTGTTGAACCAAAGTTGGTTCAATCGGTTGATTCAAAGCAAAGGTTCAAAGCTTCAACACAATTATTTCAAAGCAAAGGTTCAATGTGGTTTAGAAACTATTTCAAATGATCAAGACTTAGCCAAAACAAAAAAATTGAACCATTAAACTATTGAACCAAAGTTGGTTCAATCAGTCAATTCAATCAAAATGGTTTAAAGGAGCACCTTGAAAATAATGAGTCAAGCAAAAGCTACCACATGCTGTCTATTGAGCCCCATTGCACTTTGTTTCTAATAGCAATGAAAGACACCATCTGTCCTTGCTAAAGCTTGTCAAAAGCCTCCAAGTGTCTCCATTCGAAGCTTCAAAGTTTCAACAATTCGAAAGTTCAATGCACAGGTATTTCTTTTTTATGTAGGTTTTTGTCTAAGTCTCAAAAAGCTATAGAACGTGCCATGTGTCCCTTGTAAAATTTTGGTAGAAGATGACAAGTGTCAATCTCTACAACTTCTCCCTCCTCCTTGTTTTCATAAAGACTGTGGTGGACCCCTAGTGAGCTGCTGAAGAAAGTGGAACGCACCATGTGTCATCATCCACTTGACTCTCTAAAGACAAGTGAAAGCTACCACCTATTCATTTATAACTCCATAAAGAGTGACATGTGTCTACGTCTAAGTTTTGAACAAGTTTATAAGCTTCTCCTAAGAATTTTTTAGAGCACAACAGAGACCGCCACGTGTTATCATCCATGTGAATCTAAAATAAGCCCCAAGTTATTTCAAAGGCTGCTAAAGCGCATTGAAGAGTGCCACATGTCATCTTCTACTAGAATAAAAAAAAATATTTCTAAAGCCTCTAAGATTAGCGAAAGCTACCTCATGTTCTCACCTATTTCAAAGCAGATGCTTCCACGTGTCAATTTTTCAATGGAAAGTGACCAAAGAATAGAGAGGCAATTTAAGGACCTAATTCAATAGCCAGAAAAGGAGTTGCCAAGAAGGATGACAGACCCACAACCATCAAATTAGGGGCAATAAATTAGCCATTGGCTTTCAAATGATGGTAGACCCGAGGACACCAAATTGGTGGCAATGAAGTGTCTATTGATTTTTGCAGACTTAAGTGTGAGAGCCCTAATCACTGTGAAGCAAAGGAAACAATATGAAAGATCTGGAGTATCAACACAATGTTTAGATTTGATAGACCTCTTAAACCTAAAAATGTGGATGTGGATTTCTCAAGCCTTTAAAAGACATGACTTGTTAGGGAATAAAGACAAAGTGAACAATGGTGAAATCAAGAGAGGAAACTAAGAGGATCATCCAGATTTAGGGGATGGTAGTCGAGTTAAAATATAGAACTAAAAATGCATTCAAAGAATGGCATGCACAGCATGAGCTATTCCATGGGATAAATGTGCCAAACCTCTCTCAACCTCCATATATTGTAATCTCTCTGACTGTTATGAAGGATCTTTTCTTGCTATAGAAGCAAAAACTTTGCTCAAATTGAAAGGCATTTACTGAGACTTTGAGCTCAGATTGTTAATCATTTTTCTTCATTTGAATAAGAAAGCAAGTGACCTTTTCAAACTTTGTGCTGGAAATAGCCTATGTTATTTAGGAAATTATTCATATGTCTATTTCCTCAAAGCATTCTTGTTTATCTGATCTAACAAGCAGAACTAGTGGAAGTGGTTAGGAAGGTGTCCTGAAGACCAACTGTGGGATGACTTTGTGCCCCCACAAGTACTTTCAATGTGTTTGTATTTTCTTTTTCCTGTGTAAAGGACCTTGGGATGACTTTTCTCCCCCATTATTCTTTGTATCTCTCTCTTGGCTAGTTAAGGTGGAGACTTTGTGCTGCATCTTATATTGTTAGTTACTTTATACTTTGGTTACCGGTTACTTGTTCCTTGAAAGGACTCCTGCTGTTTACTACAAGAATACTTCTAAAAGAAGATAAGTGCCTTTAGTGTTTCCCAAGATTTCTCCTCTATTTATTAGCATCATCTTTGAAAAAAGAGAGATGGATGGTTTGTCCTACCCTTGTGTCTTATTTTATACTTATATATATATATTATATAGCTTTATATACTTAATAGGGAACCTCCCCTTGATGAGAGGAGAGATTTTTCCCCTTTTGATGTAGTAAACCTACACATCTGGCTGATTAATCTCCCTAATGATATGGTGATAGGACCTATTTTGCTCATCAGTTAGCTGGTCAACAAAATATTCACCCAACAATTTTTGGCAACTCTGCTGGGGAAAGAGCATGCAGTTTGAAGCCTCAAGTTTCAAGCTAAAGTAAGATCGATTATTTCCTATTTCTGTGTTATAATTTGGAAACTTCACATTATACTAGAAGACAAAAATCCCAAGGTGTTGTTGATCCTATTTTTGAGTTGGTGCAATAGAGCAATTTTGAGTTATTTCCTCCACAACCTCACCTCCAACAAACTAGGAGTCTTCCTCCTACCAACACTAGGTTACCAACACAAGGCAGAGTTACTTTTTTTGTTATTAGTAGTACTTTGCCTATACATACACCACCCAAATTTGTTATCCCTGCTTTCAATAATCCACTCATGGTAGTTCAAGGCCCCTGGGGTAACTCTTTTGGCCCACTCAATCTTACTCCACCCTTGCATGAGCTTCCACACAGTTCAAGGAAGAATTTCCCCAAATTCTTTGGTGATGGAAAGGTTCACCCTCATGAACACATTATAGCCTTTAACATAGCCTACGATGTGATAGGCATGGAATTTAAGGATGTGGAAGTTAGATTGTTCATGGAGACATTATAAGGTATTGTTGTGGATTGGTTTTACCATCTACAAGCTAGATCAGTGACTAACTGGGACACACTCAAAGCCAAGTTTGAAGCTAGATTCAAACCTACAAAAGATGCACATGCCCTTCTGGCCCAGCTCACATGAACCTCATGAACCGATGAGGGATTTCATAGCCAAATTTAATAAGTTGATGAATAGGATCCATATAATCACTCAATCGACCCCTAAAAACCTCAAGTGCTTTTTCATCAACTCACAACTACCTGAAGTGAGTTTTCTACTAAGATGCGCTGGCTAGATAGACCTTGCTAAAGCTCAAGACTTGGCTACTGAGGTAGAAAATGACCTTATCTTGGCTAGGAAGATAAGGAGAGATCTAAACAGAGGTAAACATTCTTCATCTTTTGATTACTCATCTACAACCACTACTGATCTGATGGTGCAGAAGTTGGCAAATGAATTGCTGGCTCTCAGAAGACAAATGGCCCAAGGGATGTCATTCACTCCTGCATATAGATATATCCCAAGGGGAACGTTCTAGAATCAAACATACCAAGGCAATGCTGTCAGGGGTCACGGGTAGCTGAATCATCTTCCTCTCCCATAAAGGAACCTTTCCATTGAAGCACCTCCAACCAACACAGAAGTTGGATATCTTGAAGCTGACTCAGGTTTCTCATTTTAGCCTGAGTTAAACCCTGAAGATGATGCTAATATCTTCACTGAAGAATAATAATAATTAGTTGGTGACTCCAACATTGGTTTCCTAAACTATCAAGATGAACCCAAAAGTGAATGTAATGTAATGGAGGGATCATATGCTGTGTTCACCTAGTCTAAGAATCAATCAACTCAAGAAGCTGCTAAAGAGAAGACAGAGGAATGACCTCAATTGGAAATCTCAATTGCTAAGCATGGAAGTACTCTGCCCTTCTAGCCAAAAAATCTAATGATTGTAAGAAAGGTAAGTACACCAAATACCCCTACACCTTCTACTTCAAATCTGTAGTCTAGTTCTCCCCCTACCAAGAATCAAAAGGATGAGCTCCCATCCTCTATTCCTAGCTCATTTCAGATGTTTGACATTATTGATCATACAAAGAAAGCCAAAGTTCAAATGTCTAAAGTTGAATTCTTGTAGTCCAACCCTGATCAGTTGGATAAATTATTTCAATGTGTGAAGAACCAAAACATTTGAGCAAGACAAGAAGCTAAGAAAACAACTCATGATCCCCCAAGGAACATGTCTATCCCAAAAAATCTTGTCATTTTTCCTCCTGCTACTCTTAGGAAAATAGAGCCTTTCTATGTATCCCTATTAATAAATAGATATTAGCTGAACAATTGTATCATTAATTCTAGAGCTTTAGATTATGTCATGCCTACCAAAGTGGCTAAATCCCTTGGCCTTACACTGACTAGGACATTTGGTAGATGTTTCTCCATGGAAAACAAGCAAGTACCATTGCTGGGGAAAATTAAGGATGCCCAATTTTCATTTGCAGTGTTCCTAAATAAAAGAATCAAGATGACTGTCTTGGTGGCCGATGTCCCAGCATCTTATGGCATCCTTCTTGGCCAAATTTTTTGCAAAGATGTTGGTGGCAAATTAAAAATAGACTTGTTTGAGGAATGAATCCCAATCAAAGGCATCATAAAAAGATTGCTTCCTGAAAAGGAAACAAAGCATGTGGTCACCCAATCATCAGCACCTAAAGCTCAAATTTTGTTTGAATCTTTAGGCATGGGTAACTACTTTTTATCCACTAAAGAAGTTCATGAAATGCCTGTTGAAGCTCTCAAAGGTGACAAACTAAAGGTTAGTTCAGTTGGAACTATGGAAGAATATCCACCTCCAAACGAGGAAAAATCCAAAGGAAAATCAATGTCTAATGAGGTATGGATCCTTAAATTTGATGGCAACTATTCCTCTACCAGTTTAGGAGCTGGGGTTATGTTGATATCTCCTCAAGGAGATATTTTTACTTCATCCTACAAGTTGCAATTTAGTAACACTAATAACACAACTGAGTATGAGTCCCTATTAATTGGATTAAAAGTTGCTTAAGACAAAGGTATCAAGCTTCTTCATGCTAAAGGAGCTGCTAAACTAGTGGTTTGTCAAGTAAAAAGCCTGTATCAAACCAAAAATGAGAGATTACACCATTATCGCAATCTAGTCTAGGACCAAATTGAAAACTTTGATGCTTTCAGCATCTCTATAGTCCCCAGGGAATTTAATGATAGAGCTAATGCTTTGGCTATCTCAGGCACTCTTCTGGTTCCCCACTCAAACTTCAAAGGAGATAGGTACACTATTAAACTAGTCTCTTGACTAAGTGTACCTGATAATGCCAGTCATTGACAGGTGTTTAACAATGACAACCAAATCATTGCTTTCTTAGAGTAAAAGGATAGTTTTGAATGGTTGCATTTTGAAGGCAATGAACCTTAAGAGCTTGAACCAACCCTAGAATCAAGTTCAAGCATAGATGGAGAGATCATGCAAATTAAAGGGAATAAGATTCCTTGAGAAACTGTTTGATAATCATGATAGATTCATAAAATAGTAGCAAATGGAGACAAGCTCCCCTCAGGGGTTTGATCAAGTAAATATGGGTACCAAAGAAGATCCCAAGATGGTGAACATTGGGAAGTGTTGCACTCTTGAGGAAAGATTCAAGTTTGCTTCTCTACTCAGACAGTACATGGATGTTTTAGCATACTCCTATGATGACCTGAAGTCACTTAGGCCTAATGAAATCTGACATGACATTCCTCTGAAGGCTAACTTAGTGCCTTACAAATAAAAACCTAGGTAGTATAATCCAAAGATATCAGGTACTATTTTGTCTAAGATACAAAAGATGTTAAATGCTAGGATCATTTTTCCAATCCATCATTCCACATAGATTGCAAATGTAGTGCCTGTGAGGAAGAAGAATGGTGAAATTCACCTTTGTGTGGATTTTAGGAATTTGAATTAGTCATCCTTGAGGGATAACTATCTTTTGCCAATCATGGATCAAGTGCTTCAGACAGTGCTTGGTTCAGAGATGTTATCAATGCTAGATGGTTTCTCATGATACAATTAGGTTGAAGTTGGTGAAGCAGGCCAGCATAAAAGTATGTTCACCACACCTTGGGGCACCTTTGCCTATAATAAAATGCCTTTTGGCTTGATAAACACTGGCACCACCTTTTAGAGAGTAATGGACCTCACTTTCAAGGATGAGATGGGTAATTTCATTATAGTTTATCTTTATGACTTGACTATTTTCTCTAAGCATCATCCAGATCATGTGCGCCACTTTCAACAAGTGCTAGAATGCTACTGTTAGAATGGCATTTCCTTGAACCCCAAGAAGTCAATTTTTGGAGTAACAAAGGGAAAACTTCTTAGACACATTATGTCTAAAGGAGGCATAAAAATTGACTCAGACAAAGTCAAGTCTATCCAAGAGCTTACCTTGCCTACAAGTAAGATTGTTGTTCAATTTTTCTTTGGAAAGGTGAATTTCTTATGAAGGTTCATCCCCGAGTTTGCTGAGAAGACTAGACATATTATCAACATGATGAAGGGAAAGCCCACCTTCAGTTGGACTAATGAAGGCAAGTCAGCATTTAAAGATATCAAGACTGCCATTGCCCATGCCCCAATTCTAGTTTGTCCAGACTATAACACAGAGTTCACCATGTACAGTTATGCTTTAGAACACATGATTTTAGCAATTCTAGTTCAATAGAATAAAGAAGGTATGGAGTCTCCCATTTCCTTCATGATCTATCCTCTCAAAGCTCATGAGCTGAAGTACTTGAATATGGAAAAGCATGCTTATGCAGTGGTGAAGGTGGTAAAGCATTTCCACTTCTATATCTTGAATTCACGTATTACTGCCTTGGTTCTTGACACAATAGTCAAATCCATACTAACTCAATAGGAGTTTGTAATGAAAGAGGCAATTAGGTTGCCAAGATTTAGGAGTTTGATCTACTCATCAAACCAATAAAGTTGGTTTAAGGAAAAGGCTTATGCTAATCAATTGCTGACAATAAGCTAGAAGGAATAGAGCATCAAAAATTAGAAGTAAAAGTGCCAACAGTCCTCTTTGTCTCTACCACTGATGAGTGGTATTCGGGTATTGCTCATTTCCTTACTTATGGTGAATGTCCTACTCACCTATCTTATAAAGAGAGAAGGACTATCAAGTTGAAAGTGGCAAATTTCATCCTTTGGGACAATGGCCTATATAAGAGGGGCCTTGATGGAGTGTTCCTTCATTGCATGGACAAGGAGCAACAAAGCCAATTTTTGAGATCCTTCCACAATCGGGCTTGTGGAGGAAATTTATTTTCTCCTATGACTGCCCATAAGATCCTTTAGGTCAAATATTATTGGCCTACTCTTTTTCAAGATGCGTATAAGTGGGTAAGGAAATGTGAACTATGCCAATAGTTTATTTTAAGACCCAAGTTAGCGGCCCTGCCTCTCAAGCTAGTAGTCATAGAAGAACCATTTCAGCAATGGGGCCTTGATTTTATCTTCAAGTGCTGGATATGATTATGTCCTCATAGCCATAGACTACTTCACCAAGTGGGTGGAAGCAATTCCAACCAAACATGCTACTTCAGAAGTAGTGTGCAATTTCTTGAAAGAGAACATCATTTCCATGTTGGGATCCCAACTAAGATTATCACTGACAATGCAAATTGTTTCACTTCCCAGGAGATCACTCAATTCTATTTTTATTATGGAATTACACTCTCCCACTCATCTGATTACTTTCCACAAGGGAATGAACAAGCTGAATCAAGTAATAAGAACTTGGTGACTATCATCAAGAAGCTGGTTGATGACAACTAAAGAACATGGCACAAATCATTGGTTGATGCTTTGTGGGCAGACAAAATTACACCCAAAAGGGCAACTGGTATGTCTCCTTTCCAACTTCTTTATGGTATCAATGTTGAGATACCAATCACCTTGGAATTGCCAGCATTAAAATTGGTCAAGGCAATTGAAGATCAAACGTATGAAAGCACCCTTGATAAGAGAATCATGTGCCTGACTGAGCTAGAAGAGTAGAGAACTATAGTGGCAGATTAAATCATAGTCCATCAAAGCCTAGTGAAGAAACTCTTTGACCAAAAAGCAAAGAATGAAGATGTCTAGATTGGAGATCAAGTCCTGCTATGGGATAAGAGAAGAGAACCAAAGGGAATGTATGGAAAATTTGATTCCCTATGGAGAGGCCCTTTTACTATCCATGAGCTCAAAGGTGAAAACAACTTCCTATTGAAATATCAAGATGGCACACCCTTTTCTCTGCCACACAATGGGTAGCATCTAAAGCACTTAAACTATTGAAGTATCAGATGAAGTTGTTTGTACATATGCATTTTTATCTCTTTTTGTGCTTTTCATTATTGTTCATTTTTGTCACCTTTTTTTTTGGGTAGCACAACTCCATATCCCAATGGCACACTCCAAGGCACTAGAGATTGTAGTTTCTACTTCCCTCAGCTATTTCAAGTTCTCATCTGAAGGAATTTCCACAACAAGAGCCAACTGTTGTCCCCCCAAAAAAATGTCACTCTTTCTCGAACAATGTATGAGCCATTTTGGTCTTGCAAGACCAAATTTGCCTCTTCCCTTTTCAAAATTTCTTCCAAGCTTTCAAGTTCCTCACTTTTCAAGATTTTCCAAAAATCTATGGACTCAACATGCTTGAAATTAGCAGGTTCAACTTTTTCAATGGCTTCTTTGAATGAGTTCAATTAAAAGGGGTGAGTTTCCAACACTTGGGCATTTTTAGGATTGGTTCAACGCTTTGGTTCAACCAAAAAGGGGCTCATTGGCAAGATTCTAAGTGAAGATTAAACTGTTGAACCTTGAACCACTTTGGTTCAATAGTTCAATGGGTTCAAGGTTTAACATCATTGATAGGGTTAAAAGAGTTAAGTACTTTAACTAGATTGAACCATTCAGTGACGTCAGTAGGACACTCAATTGCTTTGGTAAGTTCATCAGCTTTCCAAAAGTCTAAGCTTTAAGGAAGGAATGAACTGTTGAACCAAAGTAGGTTCAATCAGTCGGTTCAAAGATAATTTTCAAAGGTTCAATGTGGTTATTTAAAAGCAAAGGTTTAATGTGGTTTAGAAACTATTTCAAATAGTCAAGACTTAGCCAAAACAAAGACATTGAACTATTGAACCATTGAACCAAAGTTGGTTCAATCGGTCAGTTTAATCAAAAATGGTTCAAAGGAGCACCCCAAAAAGAATGAGTCAAGTGGAACCCACCACATGTCATCTACCAAGCCCCATTGCTCTTTGTTTCTAATCACAATGAAAGATGCCACCTGTCCCTGCTGAAGCTTGTCAGAAGCCTCCAAGTGTCTCCATCTAAAGCTTTAAAGTTTCAATAGTTCTAAAGTTCAACACAGGTATTTATTTTTTATGTAGGTTTTTGTCTAAATCTCAAAAAGCTATAGAATGTGCCATGTGTCCCTCGTAAAAGTTTAGCAAAAGCTGACAAGTGTCAATCTCTACAATTTCTCCCTCCTTATTTTCATAAAGACTATGGTGGACCCCCAATGAGCTACTAAAGAAAGTAGAATGTGCCATGTGTCATCATCCACTTGACTCTCCAAAGACAAGCAAAAGCTACCACCTATTCATTTATAACTCCGTGGAGAGTGACACATGTCTGTGTCTAAGTTTTGAATAAGTTTATAAGCTTCTCCTAAGAATTTTTTAGAGCATAGCAGAGACCACCATGTGTTATCATCTGTGTGAATCTAAAATAAGTCTCGAGTGTTTTCAAAGGCCACTACATCACAACAGAGACTGCTATGTGTCATCTTTTACCAGACTCAAAAAATATTTCTAAAGCCTCTAAGAGCAATGGAAGCTATCGTGTGTCCTCAGCTATTTCAAAGCAGATGCTACCATGTGTCAATTTTTTAGCAGAAAGTGACCAAAGAATAGAGAGACAATTTAAGGACCCAATTCAATAGCCAAAAAAGGAGTTACCAAGAAGGATGACAGACCTGTAGCCATTAAATTAGGGGAAATCAATTAGCCATTAGCTTTCAAATGATGGTAGACCTGAGGATGCCAAATTGGTGGCAATGAAGTGTCTGTTGATTTTTGCAGACTTAATTGTGAGAGCCCTAATCACTACAAAGTGAAAGAAATAATATGAAAGATCTAGAGTATCAACACAGTGTTTAGATTTGATATATCTCTTGAATCTAGAAATGTGGATGCAGATTTCTCAAGCCTTTAAAATACATGACTTGTTTGGGAATAAAGGCAAAGTGAACAATGGTGCAATCAAGAGAGGAAACTAAGAGGATCATCCAGTTCTAAGGGATGATAGTCGAGTTAAAATATAGAACTAAAAGTGCATTCAAAGCATGGCATGCACAACATGAGATGTTCCATGGGATAAATGTACCAAAACTCTCTTGACCTCTATATATTGTAATCTCTTTGATTGTTATGAAGGATCTTTTCCTGCTATAGAAGCAAAAACTCTGCCCAAATTGAAAGGCATTTACTGAGACTTTGAGCTCAGATTGTTAATCATTTTTATTCATTTGAATAAGAATGCAAGTGACCTTTTCAGACTTTGTGCTAGAGATAGCCTGTGTTATTTAGAAAATTGTTCATATGTCTGTTTCCTAGAAGTGTTCTTATTTATCTGATCTAACAAGCAAAACTAGTGGAAGTGGTTAGGAAGGTGTCTTGAGGACCAACTATGGGATGAATTTGTGCCCCCACAAGTACTTTCATTGTGTTTGTATTTTCTTTTTCTTATGTAAAGGACCTTGGGATGACTTTGTGCCCCCATTGTTCTTCATATCTCTCTCTTGGGCAGTTAAGGTGGAGACTTTGTGCTACATCTTATATTGCTAGTTACTTTGTACTTTGGTTACCTGTTACTTGTTCCTTGAAAGGACTCCTACTATTTTTTGTAAGAATACTTCTGAAAGAAGATAAGTGCCTTCAGTGTTTCCCAGGATTTCTCCTCTGTTTGTTAGCATCATCTTTGAAAAAGAGAGATGGATGGTTTATCCTACCCTTGTGTCTTATTTTTTGCTTATATATATTATATAGCTCCGTATACTTAATAGGGAACCTCCCCTTGATGAGAGGAGAGATTTATCCTATTTTGATGTAGTAAACCTACACATCTGGCTGATCAATCTCCCTACTATTGTGGTGATAGGACCTATTTTGCTCACCAGTTAGCTGGTCAACAAAATATTCACCCAACATGTCAAACTCACTGAGAAGCATGATCTATTTAGCCATTATACCTTACAAAGATATTTTAGATAGTAGATACTTGAGTGGAGCTACTTTTAAAATGACCATGGTCTTATTATTCAACATGTAATGGTGCAGTTTCTAAGCTATAAAGACCACGACCAAACAAGCTTTTTTAATAAGTGCATAGTTATGTTCATATGTAATCAAGGTAAAACTTAGGTAGTATATGGCATGCTCTTTTCCATTGTCATCATGTTGAGCCAAGAGTGACCCCAGAGCATGGTTGGTAGCTAATAGGTATAACAAGAAGGGCTTTCTTGGCATAGGAGGTAATAAAATAGGTAGATTAACAAGATAGTCTTTAAGTTATTAAGAAACTATTTGGTAGTGATCATCCTAGTGAAAAGTAACTCCCTTAATCAAAAGGTGTGTAAATGGATGACACTTGTCTTCTAACTAAGAGATGAAGCATCAGATTAACTAGATCCTACCTTACAAACTATGGAGTTATTTTAAATTGGTTGGTGGTGGTATCTTAGTTATAGCATAGACTTTAGCCAGATCGACTCAATACCTCTATGAGACATGATGAAGCTAAGTAATTTGATTGAAGTTACACCAAACACATATTTCTTTGGATTGAGTCTAAATTTATACTCCCATAATCTTTCAAATATCTTATGCAACACTACTGGATGGTCGACCCTAGTTTTGGATTTTCCTAATATGTCATCAACATAGTCTTCAATAATATCATGCATCATATCATGGAATATGATAGTTATGTCCCTTTGATATGTAGCTCTAATATTATTAAGGCCAAATGACATTACATGATAACGAAATTTTCCCCATGTAGTGGTGAACACTATTTTATGTTGGTCTTCTAGTGCTATTCTGATTTGGTTGTATCTTCAAAAGCCATCCATGAGTGAAAGCATTTCATAACCTACCATGGAGTCAATGATCATGTCTATATTAGGCAAGGGAAAATCATCTTTAGGACAAGCTTTGTTAATGTCTCAAAAATTAGTACAAATTTTGATCCCTTTAGGATTTTTACTAATAGGTACCACATTAGATATCCATTCTGAGTAGTTAATGGATTAAATACATCATACTTCTAAGATTTTTTCCAACTCTTTCTTTAACAATACAACAATGTGAGGATGCATCTTACTAATTTGGCATTAGTATTAACCACAAGGTGGTGTAAAACCAAGGTAGGGTCTAAACCTAGCATGTTAGAATAGGCCCATGCAAAGATATCTACAAATTCTCTCAATAGAGCTATAAAGACATCATGTTCATCCTCTATGAGGGATGTGCCTAATTTTATCCATTTCAAGTCTGAGGGAGTCTTGATATTTACCTCTATTGTATCTTCAACTAGAAGGGTCAAACCATCTTCTAGGATAGTAGGCAATGACTTGAAATATTGAATAATGAATTTCTCTTTAACTTCTCCTAAGCATGATGAATTTGAGTCCCCTAATGGGAGATCTAGCCATGTGATAAAAATAGTTAGAAATTATTGAAGAATTTGATCAAATAATTATTGTTACTCAAAGCTAAACTTAGATATATAAGCAAGTTCATTGGTGGTGGTCTCCTAGTCTAAATTCAAAGAAGAATGAACACCCCCATCTAATGGCACCTAATTAGGTTTTCACCACTAGACTAGTCTTTATCTTTACTTTTTCCCTGATTAAAAAGCACCTCAAAGAGGTTTTCACTTTGGGACCTTAATGTTTTATTTATTTATTTATGTCTAATGGTGTTCACTCACATTCCAAAATAGGCTATAAGATCTAATGTGATTGATAATCCTGACTTGTGAACTCCCAATGAAATGGTCTCTAAGGCCTAAGAATTCACAGAATGCCTCATCATTTTAGAACTCATAAATCAACATACTAGATTCTTATTGGTCCCAATTTATCAATTAGGGATAATATAATGGCAAAGGGTTGTTATGAATGGCTATGGTAAGGGTACAAATGGCATTGTTATCAAACAAGTTGGTTTTAGCTAGGTCATCAAAGGTGAGGTAATGATCAAACTCTACTTCACTATCGGTATCATCATCACTAGTTTTTGGTTATGGAGTTTGAATAATATATATGGGGTCACCCCTAAGTAGTTTAAATCCAAGTCCATAAGGTCTTTCATACTTAGTCATGGAAATTGGCTCAATGGTTCCTTGCTGATTTAGTTTGAGGCCTCTTCCTTCATAACTGTGATACTTCATGATCCTATTGGGAATATGATACTTTACATTTTTATAACAATCAACTTGGTTGTCATTATATAACCATGAGTTTTCCCCTTTAAGAGGGTTAAGTTCTAGGCTAGATGCTAGTACAAATGTGATATGTCCCTTATCTTTGTTCTTTTGTTTCCAATGCATGTGTGGGGTGACTTTAGGTCACCCAAAAGTTTTTAGATTATGAGGAAGATTGACAATATGAAATGCATCATGAGTTACATATTCTCCTAATCCATTATCTAAAATGGTGAAATGATTAGAAGCTTCATGAGGTAGCATGTGGGAAATGGAATCCAAGGTATTAGGATCTATGTAATTATCTAGTGAAGGATCAATAAGTATAGCCTTTTCTTTATCCTACTTAGAACTTAGATTCATGTTGTACTGATAACTATAGATTTGAAATTTAGCCTTAAGATGCTTGTAGTGTTTATATGGGTGTAAATCTCTTAGAATATTTACTTCCATCCCTGAGTGGAATAACTTGATATATTAGTGCAATGTTGATAGAAATGCATGAATCTCATGTAAACAAAGACTTCCTAGAAGCATATTGTATGATAACTCAAGATCAAGCACATAGAAAAGTGTATCATGGGTCAAAGGCCCAATGATAATTGGAAAACTAATGGTGCCTTGTGATTTTCTTTCCTAATTATCATAGGCTTTGATGGTTATTATTTCTAATTGAAGATTTGCCATTGTGTACCCAAGAAGCTTGATGAGCTTTAGAGACACTATGTTGAGGCCAAATCCATTGTCTATAAAGACATGTTTCACTTTATACCATCTTCTATAAACTTCTATGTATAATGGAATATTATGGAGGGGCCAAGGGAAGATAGATCACTTTGGTTTAATGTGACTTGTTGGGCTGGAACTATGTGTCTAACAAAGCTTAAAATTTATTAGGGGATATGTCACTAGCAATAGTGGATTGGGTCAAAAAATCATTCAAAATGTTCTTGTGGATTATTGGCATTCACAATAAATCTAAAATAAAAATTTGTGCTGGTGTCTTTTACAATTGTTGCACAATATCAAACTTTTTATCTTGGTTAGTAGTGAATGGTTTATTCTAAGGCTAATCAATTGGTTAGATGACAGATAAAGTGGTAGATGGTTATGGGCATGGGATAGTAATCTTTGACCTTCAAGTTGTGATTACATAATTAAGATTAAGTACTAGACCATTATTTCTAGCCAATGTTTGGAATGGTATGAGACCAGACATGACAAGTCTTAGTTACTAGTGCACTTGCATGTGGTCACATGGCAAGGATGAGTTATCGATATAAGGTCCAAAAAGGGAAATCCTAGTTTTCTAGTTTGCCTATATGCATTCATAGGTCAAAGAAGGATTATCCATGTAATCTAGTTGAATGGTGTTGTTTAAAAATGGTCTAGGCTGATTAGTGCTTGGTCTAGGATTAATGGATATGGTATTAACACTACCCCCTACAATATTAACTACAACCCTATTATAGTCATGTACAAATAAATGGTAGATTTTTTGGTTGTTATGATTTTGAACTTAGTTTTTTCCAAATTTTTATCATTGTGTGTTCTATGACTGATTTTGTTGATTCTACTGGTTTAGCCTTTGATTTTGATACTGTTGATTTTGTTATTGCACTGGTTATTGTTGTCATCATTGTTGATCATTTTATTTCTACTAATTGTTATATCAAGGAAAGGGGTTTTGATAAATCCCTAGAGTTTGATTGGAAGTGGAAACACCATTTTTTAATGTTATCTCCCCATTCTCCAACATATTCTCAATTAAATTCTTGATTTGGACACATCTTCATAGATTATGCCCATTGACTTGATGATAGTCACATAATTCATTTTCATGGTACCAATTAGGATAAGGAATGACTTACAAATAATGCTTTGGTATAGGCCAACTAATTAGATTAGTGGTAATAAGCTCATGAAATACAGACTCAATAGGTTCTCCTAGGTCATTAGAGACATGACATGTAGGCACAGTTCTCTTAGGAGGAGGGGTTTATAATGGTAAAGGCTACTGTATTTGTTGTGATAGTATTATTTGTTGTGCTTGGATCATTGGTTAAAGAGGTTTTTGAGTAGGAGTAAGCTAAAAAGGTGGTGTAGATTATGTTTGCACCATTTGGACATGATGGGATTTGGTTACTCCATTTCCCATAACATTCTTATTATGGTTGAATTGCTTCGGTCTTTTATGGTTATTGGCCTATGCTAGTTATGATGCTTGCACTTGAATGGGATGTTGATGTTGGTCATTTCCCTAATTAATACCTTAATTTTGATTAGTTAAATTAAGCTTGATGACTCTTTTATTGATGAGCATCTGCTTGATCAATAAACCTTTATCAATGATCTCTTTGAAAGTATGTGCACATTGTAGTTCCAAATGATAAGCTATCTCACTATGAAATTTTTTGGTAAACACAATATCTAATTGTTTATATAGTAAACTATGGGTGAAATGGATTGCAAGGGCTCTCCATCACTATAAATAACTTGAAAAACTCTCACTAGCTTTTTGATTTACTTGTGTTGAGTCCACTAATGAAATCTCATGCTCGAGATTATAGAAAAAGTGCTGCACAAATTTATCAGAAAGATCATCAAAATCCATTAATAAATTTTTGGGAAAATTTAAAAACCACTCCAACGCTTATCCAACCAAGCTCCTTGGGAACAATAGCAAATGGTATATGTCAATATATACCACTAGTTAACATGCGATAAAAAATTTAGTCAAATGAGTCTTAGGGTCACCTTTCCCTTTGTATTTGTCAAATTTCAGTGGTTCCTATCCTAGAGGAAATGATATCTACAAATACTCCATGTTGAATGGGTAGGAACACACATCATCCAATTTGAATTTTTTAATTTATTTACTAGCTTGAATGGTAACAATTGTATCCTTCATCTGTTGTAATTCTTAGGATAGGAAACTAGAAAGAACATTGGTTTGAGGGAGAATATTGGTTTGGGTAGATGGTTGGGAGGTCACAAGTGGGAAACTTTGACCAAGGTATGATGGAGATACCTATTAGAGTACATTAGTTTGGTTGGGGAATGGACTAAGAATGTGCATACATGGATTAGGATGTACTTGAAATTGCATAATTGGTTGCATGATATTCTAGTTTGGTTTGGTGATAAAGGTTTGAATTAGAGGATTTTGTGGTTTGGATGGAGGGATATAACTATAATATGATTGTTATGGTTGAAAAGGAACATGCTGCCAACTAATCAAACCTTGTTGTTGAGTGGGAACTTGTGAACCAAGACCCTATTTTTGAATTTGTGTCACATTTTAAACCAATGATTATCTAGTAGGTACTTGAGAAATGTGGGGACATCCTTATTTTATGAACCCCTATGAGGAAGTGAAAATAGGTTATAGATTTGGCATTTATTATTGACCAATATTTGTACATTGATGACTAGTCATTACTTAATTTTAGATTGGCATATTAGTCTGCAAATAAAGAGGTATGCTTTTCATTACTTGGTGAGTTGGAACATTTATTTCCCTTGATTGAGGTGGCAATGTATTTTTCCTTTGTTGCATTGATACACTAGATTGTGTCTACTATTATGGAATACTACTCATTACTTGTTGAAGAGTAGGGTTCATTACATTCTGTCATTGAGGCATGACATTAACCATTGCTTGATTACCTAATCCTATAAGTTATACACTTGAGGAATTAATTAGTTGAGTTTGGGGTGTAGAAACTCCTATTCCCTAGTATGATGATATACTCATGGGATGAACTATAAGCACATGTTGTTGGCTATTTGTTTATGCATTAGTACTAGTTTAATTAAGATTGGATGTTATTTGCACATTGTCCACTAAGTTTGGATCACTATTCTATGTAGAGGCTAAAGACACTTCTTCAATAATGGGCATATGCATCAAGTTATCTATCAAAGTGATTTGTAAGAATGGGTCAAAATTTGGAGTCTCTTGTCTAGTTAACTCTATCGACACTCCTATTGAAGGAACTAGGTCAATACAAGGCTTACTCACCATGTTCATTTGATTGAAATCATGTGCTACATTTAGGTAAGTTTGATATGCTATCTACATTTGGTTAAAGTGATCTTCTATGATGTTTTTGCCTCAATTAAAAATATTAGGACCTTGATATGTTGTTTAGAGTAGAGCCATAGGATTTCTAGAAGAATCCTGTTGATCGTAAATGATATTATGGGGCTACTCTTACTAGACTTAGTAAATTTTCATGGGGAAAATCTGTTGGAAACTTGGCCCCTACCTCTATGGATCTAGCAAAAATTTCATCTTTTTTTTCTAACAAATGTCGGTCAAACAAAAATGGATCATATGTGGAAGCTATATTAGTAGAATATGACTATTGAAGGACTGGCTCATCTACTGTGGGTATTGTAGCTAGGTATTGTGTGGTTTATTCTTGGTCTTGTTCTGAATAAAGTGGTGTGTTAACTAGATAGTTAGCCAATGAATCTTGGATTTGTGCCCTTGATTGAGTATTATAAGAGGGATAAGAATCCATCTCATAAAAAATATTAGCCACATAGGGGTCTTGCACCATTTCTTCTTATATAGCTACATTACTAATCTTTGGATTGAACATGAGTCCACTATGAGTGTAGAAATACATGTTGGGATCCATAGTCAATACTTTATGATAAAAGGTTAAAGAGTTATAAAAAATCTAAAAAGGATAGAATCTAAAATGGATGATGTTTCAGCTTGGTATAGATTTGTCAAAAGGATCAAAAGGTTTATGAAAATATTTGTGAGGAAACAAGCTAGTGTAAAGTATCTAAAATTTCACTTTTCACAAAAAGATAAGCAAGTAAATGGACCAAAAATTGAAATGCAAAACTCTAAGGTTAAAGTGTTTCAAATTAGTCTAATCTAGGAATTTAAAAATTGCTAGGTCTTTTGGCCAAACATGGCATCAAAATTTAGGCTCAAATAGGGCATGCACTTGGACTCTTGGCCAAATGGCATCAAAAGATAGACTTTGAAAATAGATGAAAGTTTTAATCTAAAGGATTTGAAACACTTCTAACAAACACTAGGCATTTTATTCTTGGACATGAACTTGATCAACTAGGTATAAGGTATGAAACAAAAGGCACTGTAGAAATAGTTTATTTTCTCATAAAAAATGGTATAAAACTTGGTTATTTTGACAAACAAGCTAGAAAAAAGTGAATAATATAGCTATTTTTAGCCAAAATATCACAAAAGTACACTTGGATTGGTCTAAAAATGTAGGAATAAATTTGAAATCTATGCAATAGGGTTTATGAAACAATATTTGAAATATTTTGGGTAACATAATGATGCTATACTACCCAAAAGGTGTGACAAAAAAGTTTTTTTCAAAAATGTTCTAAGGCAAAGATAATTTCCCATTATTTTGATAGCATAACACTAATTTTCTTGACTCAAAATGTTGTGGTGCATAGACTTAAAGTGAAAATGTTTAGCACAAAATGGCTTAAGTCTATCAAATGGAGATAATGATCTTGAGTCTAAAATGGCCTTCAACCCAAATTGAAAATTGAACCTAAGTTCCCTCAAGTTTAGTGCAAATGATGAATCCAATTAACACATCAACATTATGAAATTATAAAGGTGAAATTTTGAATTTATATTATAAGTGAAGGACTTAAACAACTTTGGTAATAGTCTAGAATAAATTAGGTAGCATAACTACACAAAAGTGGATGATATGACTCTTAAGCTTTTGATAAACTTTGAATAAGGTAAATTGATGATCTCACATGGGTAGCATAATGCCTCTTTGTTCAAAGGAAAATTAGGACCATGCGTTTGGTTTGAATTGTTTATTTACACCAAGTTTTGACTTCAAACAAGACTTTAATCTAGGATAAGACTATATAATTAATCACTTTTAGATCCTAAATAGAAAAGGTTGCTTGGTATTATTGAAATCCATCAATATAAATCATTTAAGAGGATTTTAATTGTTCATCCAAGATTAAATTCACATTATATAGTAGGGTTTTTACACCCCCCTTCTCTCAAATGATAATACTACGACATGGACCTTGAGGTGCACCTTGCACCAACAATACTTCCATTGCAAGTGGGTATTTATCTAAGATCTAACAAGTTTTCAAATGTTCTAAGGGAATAGATTACACAATGACTTTCATTCCAAACAATGCAAAATAAAAGCACATATTTTGGGTCTGTATCACTTAGCTTATTGCAAAAAGGTTTAGTCCTTTTTACAACCACTACTTCTTGTTGTTTGCTTAGTGTAGTACAATGTTCAAAGTGTCACTATGTCTCATGTGCAACTCTAATTTGAAGCTAGATGAAGTTAATGTTGGGAGGTGAAACCCTAGGTCAAATATTTCCCTAATAACTCATGGGAGGTGATGAAGTTCCCCTCATAAGCCAAGTTTGAATAAAAATAAAGAAAGTATGAAAGTAGAAAGACTTTAGGGTCATTTTTAAGGTCACCCAAACTTTGATGAGTTTTTTGGGAGTGCTTTAGATGATTATATTTCTAAGCCTTGGAATAGGCTACTCACAATAGTAATGGCACTTTTGATTCCAATGGTTCCCTAAAGGGGATAAATAGAAGAACATACATGTAACATTCCTCTTTTTACCAGACAAATATTTAATCTAAATAACTAAGTAAACACAAAAAGCTTTGAAAAGGTGAGTTCATTTTTAAGCCCAAATGGAAAATGAGGTGGTGTTCATTTGACCCCTTTGTCTTAGTTGAAAACTTTGAAAACATTCACTATAAACATCTAGATTTTTTGTTAAACACCAAAAAAAGGTTCCTAATTGATTTTTAAGCATGCAAAAGGTGATCTAAACATGTTTTTAGAAAATTTCAAGCTTGGTCCTACAAAAAAAATGTTAGCATGTCCTTCAGCCTTGAAGTTATTTTAGGTTTGAAATAGTGAACTTTTAAAAAAAGCTCTTGGGTATGTGTTTTAAGAAAAACATTGTGATCGACATCAGTTATATAACCAATGATGGTTAAATTCTCTAACCGATCATGGTTATCTAACTAACATCAGTTATACCAATGTGACTAATGATAGGTATCCAACTGATGTCAATTTTACTAATCGATGTTAGTTAATCTATCCAAATAATGTCGATCTTTCTAGCCAGTGTCAGTTACTATGTAAACCCATGGTAAACAAAAATGAAAAATTAAAGTTAGAAAATCAATTTTAAAGAGTTTTAATGGTCTAAATTAATATTTTTAAGATACAAAATGATATTCTTCATGTGTGGGATGCATCTAGTCCCACCAAGTGTGCCATATGTGATCTAAGAATTTGACTTAAGAGAGGATGGTTAGTATGGTGTTAGTTCCAAAATGAAAATAAAATGAAAGAAACACACTAACTAGCATAAAATCTCTAGGTCTAGACACTAGGGAGATCTTAGTTAACAAATATGAATAAAGCACACAACTAAAATGCAAAAGAAACCCGCTTTTACCTTGGATGCTCCAAAATGCTTGTTATAGTGGCTTGCTCAGCTTGTGCTCATGAAGTCCTTGGCAATGGAATCTTGACTAGCTCCATCTCTCCTTGGCACCTTTGACTTGCTCAGGTTGTGCTCATGAAGTGCTTGGCTTGGAATCAATTTGTCATGGTAATAGTAGTTTCTTAAATATTTTTAATCAATTTTTCATTTAACTTTGCATAATCATGTGTTAGAAATGATGTTCATGGCCTTTCTATTTATAAATTTTTGAAAATGTCTAGAATCAACCTGAATCATCCATCCTAATATTGAGATGTGTGGTTGAGGATTAATTAAATTTTTATAATTATGTTTTTAATTATCCTCATCATGACATTGGAATAAGGGGTAATTAAGAGGCATGAAGGGTAGCATGGAGGGCATCATGGAAGGCATTGATGAGGCATGAAGGGCATGAATCCTAATATTTGTGGCATTTATGGCTTAAAGATGTCTTCCCAAGAAATGAGGTCACTTGATGATGAAAATATTTCATATTCATTTCCAAAAATAAGTATTCAACAAGTTTCCATGGAAATATTAATTAGGTCTTGATTTGGGTTAACTAGCTCTTAAGCATAATTAAACACTTTGTGCACAAATTACTCAAATTGATCAGAATACATTATTATTAGTCAAAAATTTAACTGGATTGGAATTAGAAGGAAATTTTAGATGAATTGGATCCATATTAACATTTAAGATGTTACCAACAAAAAATAATGAAGGCACATGTCTTGTATAAGAGATTTGATTGGAAAGAGCAATCCAGAGCAACTAGGTGCAAAATTAGCTTTTTTGCTCAAAATGATCTGACCAAAGTTAGTTGGCCCATAAATTTCATTACCCCATTTAAGGATACCCTAGCCAAAATTGGCACTTGAATATGTTAGTTTCACATCATTTAACATGGTTTAGTGTTTTTAGGCTAAATTGTGCATTTTGGGTAGAAATTGGCCAAAACCTTGATTGGAGGTTATCAATGGCCAAATTTATGTGTCTACATATAGTATACCTAGGGGAGCTAAGAAATTAATTTTAAAACCTTGATGTTGTCAACAAAATAAATTAGCAATGGAATCCTCATCTAAGACATTCTAAGGAATCCTATCAATATTTTTATCAAGGATTCAACTAAGTACAAAGACACATTATTTGACCCTATAGTATTTAATAATGAATACAATAATTATTCATCACTATGGGAGGTGATTCACTATGTTGACATGGTAACCCATGAAGAGAGCTTGACTCCAACTTGATGATAATTGGATGTAGACCTCTTCTCCTTCAAACACTAAAATCCAGATGTCATACCATGTACAAATCTCTTACAAGACTTATTCTTCACTGGGAAGGTGACTGAAGGTGAATTTTTACACCATTTAGAGCACAAGAAGTCATGGCATGCATCTCAAGAGATTCATTTCAAAGGTATCTCTTATAACTCATTGTAGATGTTACTTATAATTTTCATATGGTAGTCTCATGAAAGAAAGAGAAGTCCATTGAGAAAATGTTAATCCACTAGATGGTTCTTGGGGAAACCATCAATTTGAAGGAGAAGCAATCAGTGTTGGTGACCAAATTAAGAATGGGAATACATATTGGGATAACCCTCCTAAATATATTATATAGATATACCAGCATTAAGTTCCTTAGCCTTGAGTGGATTTTGTTGCTGGACTTATTGATGACCTCAAAGTTAACATTTACTCTAGTTGAAGTGATTAATGTAAGGTTGTGGGAGTAGGTGTTTCAAAAAGATAAAAGGCCCTAGGGAGTCCATTTATACATGATTTACTATCTTCTTGATGCTATTATTGGCATAATTTATGTTCACAATAGATCACTCTAGAGCCTAACTCTAGAATTTATCAAGAATCATATATGTGGTTCCTATTCCTTTATGAACATATATGCATACATATTAGAATAGAATACACATTATAGAGGATGTCTACCCCTAGGTATGGATGGACATCCATGAGTCCCCACTACCTAGGATATATAAAAGAATTACAAATACATTATTGATTAGAGGAGATTACTAGTTGTACCTAGACTACAGTGTGATTATGGTCACATGCCATAAATTAACACCCCTACTTCTCCCCAAATATGTGTTAGATAAACTAGAAGAGAAAAAAATAACCTATCAATTATGGTAGGGAATAGATGAATATATGAATAATAAGAATAAAATATCTTTTCATGGATCCCACCTCATGATTGTGATAATGTGTTATGTGAATCACATACACTTTTATGAAGCTAGTAGGTATAGGGAGTATCACTCACTAGCTACACTACCGCAGAGGGACTAGGATCCACATGACCAAGTACATATACACATCAAAGGTCTTGTTGTTCCCTACCAAAACTATCCCTATTATCATGACTTATTATTTCTCAATGCCAAAGATGATGCCTAGGTCAAAGAATGGGCACAAGTGGTTGAGCTAGTTGAAGACCTATTGAAAATCATTTAATGGAAACCATATATCTCAATTGTAGATGCATAAACTAGACTCCAACCCACTATAGGATGGGATACCTTATAATTTTAGGTTAAGAGTCCATCTCAACCATATAAAGATCAAGGGTAACTCTCACAGACCCCTTAGTGGCACTAAAATCTATAAAGGAGCTAGGAGTACCTAATACTTCACTTGGGGAAGAAAAAATGACTCCATTTATCTTGATTCTTAAGATTTTAAAGGACTTCCCTAGCCAAGTGATAAATGAATACCAGAGGGTTACTATTGTGGTTACATCAACTAAAACCACATAAAAGTTACCTTTCATAGCTGGGAAAATAACTATATTTTAGAAGAGGAAGTTGAGGGCTCATCCCCATCCATAGAGTTTTGATATTGAGGCACCATCAACAAAAGGGCCATTAAGAGAGGTAAATGGAGGTGAATCCATGGATCAGGAGGATGAGATTTAAAGAGATAAGATTCTGAGCCTTTAGGACACCAAGGGAAAAACACCATTACATGAGGAACCATAAGGTGAGAAAAAAACAACTTCAATTTACAAAACTCCTATTGTGTCTTATGTTTCTCCTTTTACTATTAGTTAATTTGATTCTATGTCTCTTAGTATTAGTGGTCTTTCTCTTCTTTTGGTACCCAAGTTGGAAGTTATTTATTCTCGTCCAAGTACCCAACCAACTTTGCTTGTTCCAAAGGTAGAGGATACTTCCTCTATTCCTAATTTTCCTACTCCCCCAATTATTCCACCTCTAATTATATATTATATGTCCCTTTCTATTATTTATACTATGTTTGTTTCCACCATTGTCCCAGTCTCCCCAAAGGCTAAGAGTAAGGTAACCAAGAATGTAAGGGGAGTAGTAACAAGCCCTCAAATTCATGTTTCATCTACTAAATTGGGTTTACCAATTCCTCTCCCTAGTTCTTCTCAGGTGGCTACTATTCTAACAATGAAGAAGGCTGAGAAGAAGAAACCAGTCTATATATTACACCAACTACCTCAATATTGTGGAGTAGACTAGTCTAAAATAATTTATCCCTCACTTCCTAATCAACTACTTGAAGAAGATTTGAAGCAATCATTATTATATCTTATGGGTGAGAGTATAGATCAAGACACTCAACCCATATATATAGCCCAATTAGTCCTCCCATAGTGGGAAACATATATGCAATTAGAGGCTTCTTAAAGGACTAATCTTATTATTATAAAGTTTCCCATAGTAATTTATATATTTGAAAAATATACAAGGAGTGTAAAAAGGGGAAAGAAGAGGAAACTAAAATATGAGACCAAAATAAGGGTCATTTTGGAAGAAAGACAAGAGGTATTTACCTTGTCTAAAAGAAAGAAAGAAAATTAGAGCAATCCCCATACATTTAAAAATTTAAAATCATATTTTGAAACCCATAAGGATGCTCTAGTTGAGATTCATGAAGGAAATAAAATGGTTAATAATGAACTCAAGTAGGAATTAGAAAAAATAAGGGAATAAAAAAAACTATACACATTCCTATATAGATAGATATAAATGTGCAAAATGCAACATCTAGATTATATAATATCCTAGAGGCTATTGTTGTAATGAGGGTGAAGTTGGCACCTCATATATTTGACACCACCATATTATTTAATTATTTAAAATAACATGAAAATAAATTAAAATTCTTTATTATTTATACAACTAGCAAGGCTTATGCCTACCTTAATCTGATGGCATCATTGGAAGCTGCCAGTGTCATCAAATTGGTAGTCATTAGGACATATGAGGTTAGAGAATGGATTAAATAAGATGAGTTAGTAATGATTAAATATGCAAAGCATAAAAATCTCATTTTAGAGATTCTATAGGAATTAAATTTCTCATAGGCAAGTGATTTCACAAGTAAACTCATTAGTAAGGCCAATTTTGATCATCTCCTTCAACAGGCTTTAACAAGCTTCAATAAAAAATTACAAGGAATGACATTGGAATAAATAGAAGCTGAGATGATTTTTTCAAGGAAAAAGGTCATGAAGGTAGAAGTATTTAGAATTAAATTTAAAAATATTAATTCTGAGCATGCAAGGCTCATTTAACAAGTCAACAGGGTGCATATATCTCTGTTGTTGAATATGGACATTATTAGGTACCAACATGACATTCGTGACAAAAAATTTCAAGTATTTTAATCAAAGAAAATAGTTGATGATTCAACTTATAGTTCAGCAAAAAATACAACTTCAATTCCTCCAACAACTGGCAGTGTCATGCAAATCACCTAGCAAGCCTTAATTAAAGGCTAATTTTGTGTGTAGTCATGTAGATAATATTGATCCTTGTAATTATAGTTTTATTATACTTAGTATATAAATGTTAAATTTTATTAAATTATTTATAATAATGCACACATTACATTACATTACATTAAACAAGACTTCTTATTTTGACATAGTTGTAGCTTACTGTGAGCATGCACACATATAATTTTGATGCTAAAAATAGAACTAAGGTTCTAATTACGTAATATAACTATGAGTTTACATGGACTTGGAGGATGAGGTGATGCCTCCCTAATTTAATATATTTATGTAATTACACATTCCAAAATGTTTAAAGTTTTATTAATATAGGAAGAAATTAATTTTTATTATCATGAAACTATGTCTGAGTTCTTTCCATCCATCTCTATGTTATTGAAGTTTTATTTTCTTGGTTGTATTAGTTTAGAAATTTCAAGTGTGAAAAATCTATGAATAATTCTAGTTGTTATCATTGATGTATTCTAATACTAGATGTGAAAAATAAATTTAAAGTTAGTATATTTCATTGATCTTAAGAAATTAGTTTAAACTATGTTAATATTTTGAAGTGTGCATGAGTGTTTTCTCTCTGGTATATTCTTCTAGGTGTGTGCAAAAGCTGCCCTAGACACCTTCTTGGTTTGAGTTTTAATCTCCCAAATAAGGGTGTGAAATATAAACTTTAAAAGGATCAAACTTTATTTGAGACCATTAAGTTTTCTATATAATTTCCCTAGACTACCTAAATGTGTTTACTTTTGAGTGTGCAACAACTACAAACAACAATCATTAATCATGGAAACACTTGTCCACAAAGGAACCAATATAGGAAGTGACCCCTTGAGACCACATAACCTAATTTTCCTATGCCCTTCCCTCATTTTTAAGTTTATTTGATTTATATCTACCCATTATATAATATATAACACCCATCCATCCAACTCACTTAGGTTTTTATTTCTTTACTAGGATTCATTTCACTACAAGAAAACTCAGTTAACAACCTGCATGTTCAACCATGCTATTCCAACAAAATGTTGTTAAATCCATACCTAAAAATCATGCCCTAGAGTGGAGTTCACCTCTATTGAGATCCTAAAATTTTAGAGTCCACATCATTAAATCTTGATATGTGTACAAGACCCACATTAACACATTCTTCACTTAATTCATTCCTCCTAGACAATTATATCTACTATAATTAATGTGTAAGCTATAAAAAGAGTGTGGGTCTTATTTATTTTGAAGGATATTGTTGTTATATATTTACTTATAATAAGTGACATATCTATTTATATTGAATGATTTAATTTTATTTTGGAAAAATTCTATATTGGAAGAGGTCCAAAAAAGCAACATTGTAGATGATTTTATAAAATTATAAATGCATATGATAGTTGTAGATTAATTAGGAGTTAGTATCTATTTGGAAAGTGAATCTAATCTTATTTATGAGTTAGTGAGTATTATGACTAAAATGTGTCATGACATATCAAATGTGTATACACTTGAATAGATATGGCCTTCCATTTAAGTGTCTTTGCACAGTCTAGCTAAATTTTAATATAATTTTGTGTTTTGTAATTTATGGAAAAATAATATATATGTGTCATGTAAAGACAAAATGAATTATGAAATTAAATTGATAAAGGAAGTAAAAAAATTCAATTTAGAAAGGAAGTCAAAAATTCACTTGAGAAATGAAGTTAAAAAGTCACTTGAGAAGAGGAACATGTTATAGAAGTCAAAAAACCATCCTGGTTTATAAAATATGGAAGATTTAAAGCATGAAATCCAATCCATTATTTTAATGAATTTGTATCCCATGGCCTCTCATCCATGTGAATTAAAATCCAAGATATTTTAATGGATATCTCCTTATTAGTTTGTTCTTCTTCTTTCTCACTATGCGTTTTATCATTATTATTTTATGGATGCATAGTTAATTTATTTAATTCCTCATTTTTTTAATTTTACAAGTAATGGGTTATTTTAGTCTTAAAATATTTACATGATAGTTGGAATATTTTTAACCCAACAATGTGTGTATCCTTGTTTAATATTTCCCTATGCTGAATAAACTAGTGTAGACATAGGATTGCTTAGATTTTCCATCAATCACTTTAGGTTGCACATACCCCAATTTTGTTAGCCATTGCACCTTATCCATTTATAAACATTTACTTTACTTTCATAATTATGACCATATTTACAATAATTTACCTTTTTTGAGGTCTAGAAAGAGTTATATCATTGTGTCATATGCTTAGGCTTTGTAACCCTTTCCTATTGACATTTGAGTTTTAGGTTACCCTAATCTAGATATACAAAATTCATTGGTCATTATCCAATTATAAAAGTATACATAGGATTTATTTTATTGAACTTATTTTAATTATATCCTATTAAGAGAAAGAGAATATAGCTTGTCCTATCCCATGCATACAAACTATAAATATCTTGAGCAAACATAAACAACCACAACAATAATCTCCTATATTCTAATTCCTCTTCTTCTTCTAAAGGTAGGTTTTCATGACAAATATTTTTTTTTGGCGTGAGTTTATTATAGAAAATGAGATATAAGAGTTATATATATATATATATATATATATATATATATATATATATATATATATATATCCAACCCATTTAAGCGATATATCTAATATGTTTATGGATTCTATGTGGATTGATATAGTATAATGACTAAGATAAAAATTTAGCATTATGTTGACTAGAACTGATACATGATAGAGCGGTAAATAAATATATTAATTAGGGCCAATACAATTGGAAAGTGACATATGTATAAATAAAAAGTGTGTTATCCATGGTATATATAATTATAAAAATAATGGAAAAAATATAACTAACTCTACCAAGATTAATTTAGTTGGGAGAAAGCTTAAAATTGGGTTGAACATGAAGAAAGCATTGAAAAGAGCACCAAAGGTGGATATAATGACCAAATAAAAATATAGTGAGTGTAAATAGGTATACTAGGAGATCATATGATAAAAATATATTATAAACTATCATTATTTAATCCAACCCCAATCCTAGTGTACTCCTTAGGACATGCACTTATGGAGAAAGATGCACCAACGAGTCTTGGAAAATAAACTATTAGTGTCTAAAATATATAGGTGTATAAATATGTACCACCCAAAGATCATCATGTGTAATAATAATGTAACATGGCATGATGCTTTCATATAAAACATAATAACATAAAATATAAAAGTGAGTCTATAAATATATGTTGATAAAATGAGATAAATGAAAGGAACATATATGCATATACATATATTCACTTACTTGGTTAGAGTGAAAATAAATGATATATAGTGAAAGAATGGTACAATGATTAAAATGGTAGGTCAAACACATAAAAATGTTAATTAAATATTCCAAAATTATGTCTTAACTACTCAAGTCAGCCTAAAAAAAGAGAAAAATAAAAATTTATGCAAAATTTTTCGTCAGTACCATAAAAATATTTATAATTATAGGATCTTAATACTTTTTTAGGTTAATAAAATGGGCATATGAAAATAAATATATAAATTCAAAAAATTAATTTTAATTATAAAATTTTAAAGTTTTAAAAATTTAATATAAATAGTTAAAAAGAAAATGACTTCAAAATATTTTACTTAGAGATATCGAGAGCTCTAAAAAATCATTTATGAAGCAAAGAGAGATGGTGAATATAGGATATAAATTTTTACATTACAAATGACATCGATGACATAGTGCAACAAATATTGATGTAATTCATGTAATTAATATTTGGATGGGTAGATAAGATAGATCTAGGATGAACACCATAACAAATCTATGAATGGAATTTGCCACAACAAGCATCAAATAAAAGAGAAAAATTAAATGGGTAATGGGTAGGTATTATATTATATAAATGCAAAAGAAACACATTTATTATGGGATAAAGAAGGAATATCCATCACAAGATAACTATATCAACCATAATAATATAATTATATGGATTGGAGATTTGATGCAGGAGCATCATGTGAATTTCAAACATAATAGTTTCATTGAATGTAAAGAGTCAAAGAGTAATTATTTATAGGTTTTGATAGGTTATATGAGGTATAATGAATCTTTTCTATAGTATATAAAGGTGTTCATAAAATTTTTAGTTTTGATTTTGACATTTTTAGCTACTCATAAAGGTTTTTCTGCCAAAATCCTATATTCAAATTCTAATTATGAGGTTAAAAACTTGTAATTAGTCCTAAAAAAAATCATGTAATAATTATATGGGTTGTAATTATTATGTAAATGCCTCTTTTAATCCATTAAAATGTGTAAATATTCTCTATAAGAGGAATCTCAATGTTGGAAAAGGCTTAGATAGGCATATGCTAAGTTAAAAATTAGTTGAGAAAGACTAGGCCTTATTACTTATCCTCAATCTATGTTGGGAAGGTGGATAAATTCAACCCTATCCTGATGAATTTATTATTAAATATATTTCATACATGCAAAAATTTATGTAGAGGATATAAATAATTAGGAAAATCTATGTAAAAAAGAAGGTCCAAGAAGTAAGCAAGGTAGGCATAGAAGTATGCCAAAGGTTTGTAAATGTTTTTGACTAATAAATAAAATGTTTTGTTTATACAATAATACTTTATATTTTATGGATGAATGGATGTGTATTTCTTATATGTTTATGAGGCTAATAGTTTCTTGAAATCTCACTTGTATGACTATGTATAAAGTTGCAAAATTCTGTGTGCAAAAAATATTAATACAAAAAAGAATGAAACTATCTTCGAATGTATGTGTTGATGAGGGTTTAACCACACCAATATCATAATTAGGTTACTCCCCTGGCTAGTTTCTAAGTGGAAAAGTGATCTAACAATATATGCCTATTGCTAATAGTTGTTGTACACATACAGTAAGACATGGTTAATAAGTATAGAGTGATATTAATGTAGGACACTCACATGACTTAGTCAAAGGTTAATCTTTTTGGATCATCTATTGCACACCCTTAATGAGGAGATTATGGCTCAGGCATGAGGTATCTGAGGTGACTATTACACACTCACATAAAACTATATCTAATGAAGGCACTTCTACACACTTACAAATTATGAATCAATAAAATTAATTACAAATAATCAATGTAATTTACCAATCCTTCAATAGTTGTTGCACATCTAAGAATAGCATATGAAAAGAAAGAACCCGTTCAAAATTTTGGCATACTAAGAGTTATTAAATCGTAACAACAAAATCAATAAAACCTAATTACATAAATAGTGGAAAGATAATACACAAACACATGAGTTGACAACCTAACCTTGCTTTGATCCTATATATTAAAAATTCTCTAACAAATCAAAACTGTGGACTACAATTGTTTAAATAGACTTGGGGAAGGGGTCACCTCATCCTCCAAGTTCATGAAAAATTATTTACATGTAATATTTAGAACTTGAGTTCTAATTGAGGTCCAAACCATATAAATTTTATCTTACAATTGTTATTAGTCTGAGTTAGCCTTTACAAAAACTATGTAATGTGTGTATGTGTATAAAGATGAATAGGAAACTTTATGATATGTTTAGAACTTATAAGAAAACCATAAATATATAAAATATAAATGTTACTAAGAAATGTTCATGCAAGAAATCTTAGCCTTTCAAGGCTATATATATATTTTTGGATGGCTATATGGATCTTAGATGATGTAGTGGCAGTGGTTGTTGACATGGAAATTACTATTATTGATATGGCACTAGAAGTAGAAACTTGAGACTACTTCTTCTTCACTTTTATTTCCTACTAACCCTTATGGGAAACATCATGTTACTAAAAAATCATCTCAAAGTTTAATAGAGGTGTTATTTGTACTCTACCAGCCTATACCAAGAGCTTTGCTTACTCGATCTTAGTTTTCTAGAAGTCGATCTTGAAAATTTCAACTTTAGTCACTTTCTTTTTAGCAAAGCTTAACTTGACCTATATGTCCTCCAATGATAATGCCTACAAACTTTACTTAAAATTATCTAAGGCCTCCTGAATGAGTTGATCGAATTTAATTATATTGATCAAATTACCTATAACATCTTTGACTTTAGACAATTTTAAATCATTCAAAATTTATAGGATGAGGGTCTCATGTTCTTGGTACTTGGGTAGTAAATCCCTAGCTGATGTCAACCATTCATTAGCCTCTTCCATCTTGATGACCACCAAGTTGAGGGCATTGGATGCCTTTAGTGGTGTCATGATATTTAACTGGTTGTAAGCCTTATTACTTATATAAACAACCAACATATTCAATTTATTATCGTCAACCTTCAAAGAATCAAATAATTCATGAGTTTTGGTAACATGTGGGATGAATCTATCTTTCATGAATTCTATTGCTTTCAAAGAATTATAAAATTTTGAAGTTGTATCTTAAATCTCAACTTCAATTCTAGTTGGTATGTGCACAGTCTTTTGATACTCTTTTAATTTCTCTAACTCAACCTCTAATTCCTACCTAGTCATCTTTGTGCATTCATGGATTACCATCATGGCATCCTTTTATGCCTCAGCTAGAGATCTAAAGTCTTTATTATAGGGGGATCACCTCAATTAACCATTTTGCCTCTTGGTCAGGGAGAAGACCTCTTTCCTCTCTTCAAAAATCAATTCCCTACTTTCATCATCTTCTAGATTCATCTTCCTCACCCTCTGAATGCTTATAGATGGTTTGTCAAACAAAGTTTTAATGGAGGGGAGCACAATTATTTTAAAGCTAGGCATTTTTGAAGTTTTATCCCTTAAGTCTATGGCCTATGGAGAATTGTCAATTTATTAATGTCCATCTCCTGTGAGATTGTGAATACAACGTCTTTTTGAACCTCCTTAAATATATGATATTTCTTTGATACTTTGAAAATGGTATTAGGTAAGGAAGGCCACATAATCTTATACCAATCTAATCCTCCAAACTAGGGGAGTGGATGGACTGTGACCATTTTTGTCCTAACATTTTTTCCCTTTCTTGAAATAATGACAATGGTATCTTGTAATGGAGTGGAAGATGACATGGGGAGAGTGATTTGGGTGGATTGGACATGTAGATGAGGAGTGGCTATGGTAATTCCACCTTCCTAGATGCCATTTTCCTTTTTTAAGATTGGAAAATGGTAGTCCTAGAATGAATATTGGATATATCCATGATGGAGGACGATGACATGGAGGTGGAAAATAGATCAATGGTGGTGGAAGATGGAGAAATAATTATTGAATCATTATTTTCAACCTTTGGGGTTAGTAGGGAGAAATTCAAGAAAGAGGAAGAGCTAAATGGATCAATAGATGTGGAAGTGAAAACTTCCACATTCAGAGTTTTTAAAATAGATGAAATAGACATATAACTAAAAATAGGAATAAAAGAAGAGAGTAAGGAAGTGGTCTCTAAAACTTGAGTACCTATGGAGTCCTTTACAACTGATGTTTTCCCTTTCTCAGCTTCAAGGCTCAAAGATTTATCTTTCTCTAACTATATTTCTTCATCATAATATTCTTCTTTCTCTTCCACTTATAGTTGTTGGGACACTATAACCAAGTTCTAAAATTATTCTATTGTAGGATTGCCTATGGGAGTCCTAGGATTATTTTTATATAAAATGGTAGTCTTTGTCTGTAAGGAGAAGACTTGATGGACTAACATAGTTACTTCATCTATGGCTACCCCTAAATATGTAGAATCTTGTACCTTAGAAGTAGCTATAGGCATCTAAATTGTACTAGTAGCTAGTTATTTTGGTCATTTCTCTTCCTCATAAGAGGAATCTATATTGATGGGGTCTCCTAGAGATCCCTTGGGGATAGGTTTAATCACACCTGGTTCATTTTTAATATCCTTTATCTTGAAAGGGAGTCCCTATGATGGATGTCCTTGCTCTTTTGATTGCTCTGTGTCATATCCTTTACAAAAGTCTAAGTGCATCCACCCAACATAGAGTGGATTTATGCTATCTAATTCCCTCATAGAGATTAAAGGTTCTTATTTAATCACCATCAAGTGATCCTCATTCAAACCAAAAATTCTTATTCTTTCCAAAACCTCCTCATCATTTTGTGCATTCATGAACAAAAAGTCATAAACATAGTAGACATGTTGATAAGGGATGATAAGGCCCTATATATGATTTTGGATGGCTCCATGAGGATCCTAATCTCTATGTGGGACTATGGTAAAATGGTGTCTCTTCCTTTTTCCACCTACATATATGAAGTGTTTATTCATTTTCTATACCATTCTACCAATAACCACATGGTGGCTAAATAATGTGCATTTCTTTGCCCTAGTTAGGTCCTCCTTTATGCTCCACCATAGTTAGAAATCAATTTTTTGCTTGGCTAATTTGTTAGGTATGTAATTTGGAAGGTATATGGGATGAAACTTTTGTCCCTAGATCATTATAATAGTGTAATATAGATATAGAAAATAATCACCCCTTGTAGATAACATCTTCACAATGCTTGCTCTTACCTTAGGAATTTTTGAACCATGTATAGTTTGCCAAATCTAAGGATAAACATCCTCAACAATCCTCACCATATTATTTATGTAAGAATAAATGTGCACAAACTAAAAATGATCACAAATTCAATTTTTAATATATTCGGTGGTTGGGATCCATAACTCACCAATAACTTTATAAAATGTTCCCATGACAATGTCCAACAAATACAACATCATATAAAAGTGTTCCACTAGAGTGGGTTGTTTATCCTTTTGAATGACCTACTCTCTCAAATGGAAACTAACAATTTCTCCCAATGTAAACAAGGCATCATTGGTTAGCATCATATGTAATAATGGTACCTAGTCCAAATGGAGGAAATGGATACTAGGCATACCATAGATCCTATTGAGAAGTGTCATGCAAATATGCACTCCCATCCTAAATATGTTGATAGGAGTGGGATTATTAGGATTATTTCCTTTGAATGTAATGGTTTTATTTTGGAGAAGTCATGAAGACAACACCTTTTTCATTACATTATCCCGATTCCATTGAACTAATCTATGCTTGTAAAAATAAGCATCTTGTATTGGTAATGATAAATACCTTTGGAAATCTACTCCTATAATGCATGTTATGAATGTTAGGTTAATAATGTGATGTAGGAAATCATCTTGAATGAATTTACCTATGAATAACAAGTCTCAAAGGAGGTCAATGCATGACATCACCTCGAGCTTTCCCATAATAAAATGTAATCATTATATTTTAATGGCCAACAAATCCTTGATGAATAGTCACTCTGAGGGGGATAAATTTCCATCTAATGAAAATTTGTCAACATAATAAAAAACATTCCATAATTTTGAATAATTTGCATAGGTATTGTTGAAAATCGTGACATCAAAGATTGTATCCATAAATTCTATTAAATCCTTAATAAAAAATGGTGAGGTTGGAACTGCTCCACTGAATGTCCTTGATGAATATTTAATTATTCTTTAAATTTAATTAGAAGTGTTTATATTCTTATCTACATTCTTCATGACTAATTATTACTTCTACTAATCACTAGTTTGATTGTAGTACTTTCACAGCTAGCAAGGGATTTTATCATGTAGGATAGTATTTGAATTTGAGTGAAAGTTCACTTGTAAGTAATGAAGACTCTAATGGCTACACATTGTGTATATAGATTTTAGTATTGAATTACATTTCATGTGTTATAAATGCCTAACATTCACCTATTTGATATTTTCTACATAATTTAAATCTTGTTAATTCTAGTTGGTGGATAGCTTTAACAAACTATTAGGAAGCATTTTGGCTTTTATTAGCTAAGTATAGAAAGATTTTGGCATTAAATAATTTGGTATCAAGCTTTGTGTTGGGACTAGTCTTTAAAAAATAGTAGAACAAAAACCTCGAAGACATAATCCCATCAGACAAAATATCCAAACAAAAATCCTAAAGTATATATTTAAAACTTTATGATCTATCAGACAAAATGTCTAGTGTAAAAACCCAAAGACCAAAAGTACATCAGATGAAATGTAGGAACAAAAATTCCAAAGATCTAATTTATAATAAAGATAAATCATTTTGGGATAATTATTTTAGACAAAATTTATGATGAAAAAACCTTGAAGATCCAATATATTTAGAACAAAAGTTTTGAATACCAAAAAGTATTGATAAAAAGGCCTAATGCACAAATGATGAATAGGTTTCCAAACAAAAAACCCAAAACAAAAAACCCAAAAACCAAACCTATAAAAAAAAATGTTTGAATAAAATACTTGAACAAAAGGCTTGATGAATAAGTCTTTGAATGATTTTTTCTAAATAAACTAAGTGCCCAAAACCCTTCATAGTTCAAAAAACTCCTAAAAATGTATTAATAGAGTTAGTCCATAAAATACATAATACCATGATAGATTCTTATAAGTATGAATATTAAAGATCAACCTACTCAAAAACTTGTATAAACATATAGAAGAAAGGCTCAACAAATAAGGTCAAAATTTGAAGAAAGTGGGTCCCCTTTTCTTTAAGAAGAAAAAGGGGGATGTTAGGTATAATTTTATGGAAGGTAAATAATCATTGTGGATGTGATATTTAAGGATAACTTGTTTATTTAAATTATTATCCATGATTTTTTAGTGGAAGAAATTGTAATTTCACTTTTGGAACCTTCTCAAGCCTTAAAAGATAAATCAAAGTCATAAATAGTTTGAATTATGTATAAATAGATAATGAATTTGAATACAAGCTTGGATAGGTAAGAGGAATTATTTAAGATCCTATTAGAATGTGAAAATGATGCATAAAACTCAAATGAATATTTATTAGCTAAGATGAGTTGTTATTAAAGAACTTATATAAATTTAACTATTGTAAAGTATTAAAAAGAGGAGATCGATAGGTCAACAAGGCCTATACATATGAAAACATGATCAATAAAGATTGAAATAATATTTGATAGTTTTAACAGGGACCTTGAAGCTTAATGGGTCAACATAAATAATTACATTCTTTTCTTTGTTTGGATCCAATTGAATTAGTGGTGTAGTTGAAGAATCATTGGGAGAAAATTAGAAACCATTGGTTCCTCATTTTTATATTCAAAACATATTTATTTTGAAGGATATTAATTAATTTTTTTTGATCAAATCATATTGATTTCATTATTCTTGATCAAGAGACATTTATGAAGCTATTAATGTGTGAAAATAAATGTATTGCCTTTTGTAACATCATATAAAGTCTAAGTTTTATATATTTTCATATACAATAAGGTTTAAAAACTTGTTCCTTGTTATGCACAATGTTTATACAAATGATTTAAGTATTTAAAATATGCATAGGTTATAATGTTTGAGTCATATGAGAGATTTAGGCCTATTATCAAACATATATTACATAAAAAAAACTTCATTGAATGAATTACAAGGATTATGAAGAAAACATCCAAGACTGTCACTAAGTCAAAATTTTGAGTTTTTTAGTTGGGACTATTGATAAGATATTGAAATTTTACTTTTGAGGTAGGAAACATATATGCAAGGGATAAGAGTCTTATTGATGAATAATCTAAGAGGGGTAACATAAGGTAGTGGTTAAGATGTATAAATAAGACTCTAAGCCTGTAGGTAATGTAAGTTATAATTTGAGAAATATATTTAAGAGTATTGTTGTAAGAAGAAACACTCTTGGTTATAAGAAGCCTATATAGAGAACAATAAATAATTAAATATTCTCATTGGTCTTATTAAGACTAATATAATAAAATATTATATGGTTGATAAGGATAAGTTAACTAAATAGACCTATAAAGAGAATATAAGATAAAATAATTTGAAAGACCTTAAAATATATTGGGAACCATTTTAAAGTAAGTAAATGTGAGTATAAGTCTAATTGTCATTAGATTGAACTACTAGTGGTAGAGATTGCCATCAATTTTCGGTATTAGATCTAGAATCTCTTGGAAATTTATATTTTATTTAAAAATAGAGTACAAGTTATAGGTTGAAGTGATCCAATTTGTAAAAATTAAAGAAGATAAAATGTAATAATATTTTTTTGAAAGTTTTTCAATGATTAAATTGTAGGTGTTGCAAAAGGAAAGGTTTTGGTAGTAAAGCCATTTAGGCTTAATGAGAAAGTAAAATCCAAGAGAGGCTTAGAGAAAATTTAAAGAGTTTAATAAATCTCAAAGATAAATAACATAGTGATTTCCCAAAAGATAGTTCCAAAGGAAAAACTTGGATAGAAATTCAAAAAACTAAGGTGAAATAGACTTGGGTGAGACTGAATAGAGAAGATGAAGTAATAAGACTTAATAGAGAGAATACAATAAGTGATTTTCAGGATTGCCTAGAAGTAATAACTAGGTAAATGAAAAGAAAGACAGGAAAAGGAGAATAAAAAAAAGGAAGAATATTTATAAAGATAAATTAATGAGATAAAATAAAGGATCACATTGATAAGGCTCATGGTTGAGAGTGGGAAGAACCCACGGAATGGATGGGAGATGAATATAAGATAAAAATTGCCAATAAAATTGATATGAGAGATAAATAAAAGGCATAAATTGAGAGTTAATTTGAGGAAGGAACATATGATGTTAAGATGATAACAATAAGTGATGGTATTTAAACTAGAGTATGGAGAGATGCTTAAAGAATTAAAGATGAAGGAATAACAATAAGTAGCTACTCAAGAGGCTAAATGGCCTAATTTTTTCATCATCTAACATTGCTTTGGATATTTTTTTTAGGTAGATAAGTTTTTCATGGAGGTGAATCACTTTAAAAATTCTTATATTAATACATCATAAAGAGGAGGCTTATTGTAAGGCCTCAACAATAGGAGATAACAAAGAAGATCAGTTAGATATTCAACACAAAGAATTTATCAAACAATAAGAAGCAATCCTCACTCAAGAGGATAATAAATGTTATATAGATGAAGAAAATAGAGGGAAATTAGTTAATGAGTTGTAAGGAAAAAAATAAAGAAAAGGATAAAGGTATGAAGATTAGAAATTAGAATTTGTATTAAATGAAGTAATCAAAGAGGTAGAAGGTAAAAGTTTATTTTGAATAATGATTATATATTAAATATTGATGAGAATATTTTAGTTTTTGATGAAGAACATCTATTGAAAGATATAAAATAACTTGAATAGGAGAATGTAAGTGATGAATAATTTATAGATGAGCAACAAGACCAACTATTTGTCTATGAAAGTTTGGATCAATTTCTAGTAGGGATTTAAGCTTTGTATCATGTCATAAAAAATGAATAAGAGGAAAAAAATTGTCCTAAAAGAGAAAAAAGAGGTAGATAGTTGGTTTGAGATGATGGTGTCTCAAATGAGAGAAATCATGAAGATAATAAGTAGTATAAGAGGGTGTAAAAAAGAATAATTTTAGAAAATCACAATGAAGGCCTTAAGATTATAAGACAAGGAAACTAAAATTTAAGACCAAGCATCAATTTAATCTGGTCAAAGAGAATTTTTATTCAAAGAAAACAATGGACAAGCATATAAAAAGTTAATTGAAGACAAGAACAACATAAAGGTAGCAAAATTTGAACAATTTGGAGTTAATCATGACCATTGGTAGCATGAGAAATAATTAAGTAATACATAATGAGTAATAATTCCTCAAAGGCATGAAATAATTTTTAATTTCTTTGACAAGCTGATTTTACTTGCAGGTAAAGAATGGATGGAGAAGACATTGAAGAACTAAAGACACAAGTCTAGAAGCCAAGAGCATGACCACTTGTATAAAATAATTAATGAATAAGATAATAAGTAATGATCATTTTTAACGATAAAGGGCAATATCAAAATCTTATGAGTAGTAGGGCATCAAATTTCAAGCTCATAAGTTTGATGTAAGAGTATTAGTATGATCATGTGAATTTTTTACATAATAGTTTCATTAAATGTAAAGAGTCAAATATTAATGATTTATAGGACTTGATAGGTTTTAAGAGGTATAATGAGTATTTTTTTAAATATATAAAGGTGCTCACAATAGTTGTAGTTTTGATTTTGACAATTCTAGCCACTTGTAGAAGTTTTTTCCACCAAAATCCTATATTCAAATATTCAAAATGTAATAAGGAGGTTAATAACTTGTAATTAGTCCTAAAAGACATAAAAAATCATGTAATAATTTTAGGGGTTGTCATTGTGATGTAAATTCCTCTTTTACTCCATGAAAATGCAAAAATCTTCTTTAGAAGAAGAATCTCAATGTTGGAAAAGGCTTAGATAGGCATATCTAAGTTAAGAATTAGTTGAGAAAGACTAATAATTATTACTTATCCTCAATATATGTTGGTAAGGTGGAGAAATTTGACCCTATCCTGATGAAGAGCTTATTAAAGATATTTCATGTGTAAAAATGTATGTAGAGGATTAAGTAATTAGGAAAATTTGTGTAAATAAGGTCTAGGAAGTAAGAAAGGTAGATGTAGAAGTATTCCAAAGGTTTGTAAATGTTTTTGAATAATAAATAAATAATTTTAATAATACAATCCTTTCTATTCTATAGATGCATGAATGTGTATTTATTATATGTTTATGACGCTAACAATTATCTTGAGACCTAACTTGTATGCTTGCATATAAATTTATAAAAGTCTATGTACAAAAATGATTAATACTGAAAATAATGAAAATATATTAAAATGTATGGAAGGTAAATAATCATTGTGGAGGTAATAATTAAGTAAAAATTGTTTATTTTAATTATTATCCATGATTTTTTAGTGGAAAAACTTGTAATTTCACTTTTAGAACCTTCTCAGGTCCTAAAATAAATAAATCACAGTCATACATAGTCAGTTTGAGTTACATATAAATAGATACATGAATTTGAGTAGAATATTGGATAGGTAAGAGGAATTTATAAATATCCTATTGGAATGTGAATATGATGCATGGAATTCAAATGAATATTGATTAGTTGGGATGAGTGGTTATTGAAGACCCTATATAAATTTAACTATTGTAAAGTGTCAAAAAAGAGGAAATTGATAGGGTTAGAAAATATTATAGGTTTGAATACATTCTCAATAAAGTTAAAAATAATATTTGACATTTGTAATGTGGCCCTTGAAGATTAATGAGTCGACAATGGCATAGTTGAAGAATCATTGGGAGGAAAGTAGAAACCATTGGTTCCTCATTTTTATATTTAAAATGTATTTATTTTGAAGGAGTTAAAAATAAAAAATTATGATCAAATGATATTGATTTCATTATTCTTGATTAGGAGACATTTATGAAGTTGTTAATGTGTGAATAAAAATGCATTATCTCTTGTAAGATCATACAAAATTTGAGTTTTTTGTATTTTCATATATATTAAGGTCTATAAACTTGTTCCTTATTATGAAAAATGCAGATAAAAATGATTTAGGTCTTTGAAAGAAATCAAGATTATAATATTTGAGTCATACAAGAGATTTAGGCCTTTTATCAAACATTTATTACATGAAGAAAAATTCATTGAATGAATTAAAAGGATGATGAAGAAAGTATCCAAGACTATTACCGAGGCATAATTCTAAGTTTCTGAGTTGGGATAGTTGATAAGATATTGAAAGTTTACTTGTGAAGTAGGAAACATCTATGCAAGGGATAGGAGTCTTATTGATTAAGAATCTATGAGGGGTAATGTGAGGCATGGATAAGATGTATAAATAAGACTCTAATGCTATAGACAATGTAAGTTATAATTTGAGAAAGACATTAAAGAGTATTATTCTAAGAGGAAATAGTATTGATTAGAATAATCCTATATAGAGATCAAAAAATAATTAAAATTTCTCATTAGTCTTATTAAGACCAATATAAGAAAATATGACTTGATTGATAAGGACAAGTTAACTGAATAGACCTAATAAAGAAAATATAAGAGAAAAGAATTTGAGAGACCTTAAAATAGATTATGAACCAATTTAAAGTAAGTAAATGTGGGTATAGGTCTAATTATCATGAGATTGAGATAGTGGCAGTAGAGATTGCGATCAAGATCATAAGTGGTATAATATAATTATACCAGAAGGCCATTATAGTATAGATAAATTTTAATTATATAGGTAAGTATTAGGAAGGGAAACTAGCTAATACAATTATAATTTAAATGAATAATAATGATGATATAATTAGTTATTGACTAGGTGGGATGATGTAGTCAAAGTAATGATTGAAAAAATAAAATACCAACTATGTGATGAATATAATAGAAATACTTATGGATGATATAGTTTTAAAAATAGTATATGGTCAATAAAGTTAATTAATATGTACAATATAGTAGTAAAATAAATATTTTCAATACAACTAAGTAAGATGGATTATATAGTAGGATTTTAACTACATGGCCGATACAGGTAAGTAACATGGCTGATATAGTTAACAATTTTGTTTTTGTGTAATATTTTTAGTTCTACTTGTATTTTTCATAGTTTTTTGTCTAATGGGAGACTAATTGGATATTATTATTTGGCATTTTTAGGCATAGAGGCACTATCACTACTATGGTGAATAGTCAATTCTTCCTATATTTCTAATATTATAACTATACTATCAGATGTGGAAAACACTTGACTCATTAGTCTAGGTTTTAGAGGTACCATATAGATGTTATAGGTTCCCTTGGAGGTGTAAATACTTGTGATATTACTATAACACTAGTAAAGGAGAATCAAAACCTTCATATGGGAGGTGGATAAGGAAAGAGTAGAGGTCACCATTATTTTTGATGATGTGTATGTGATATTATACATACCACTTGAAGACACTCCCATGATATGTGATAAATTAAAGGGTGTGGATAATAAACATTAATCAAAATTATAAGTGACTGGGTCTAATATATATGAATAATTATCACTCATTTTACCATTATTTGATGTATACTTCATGTGTCACAAGTCATATGGTGGATTATTAATGTTTATCACTATCATATACCATGATTATTTTGAGTAGGATATAATCTACAACATGGGACTCAACATCTAGGTGAAACAAGTGCATAATTTTTATGAGATTTTGAGTAGGTAAAAACAAAATATGGGTGCCATCATAATATTTATAAGTTATATATATAATATATTTCCTATATATCACAATTGGGGATTTCACATCATATTTTTGATCAAATACCTTGAGTTAGATAATGAACATAGGTGATTGCATTGAGATGTATCATAAGGTATACTAGATTGGATACCATTCAAAGAGAGTATGTCATATAAACACCATATCAAGGAACCACATATAAATGGTTGTCATGACCATACATAGGATAAGGCCAATGTGACTAGGAAATACACACAATGGATAGAGCCACACTCTTATACACGAGTTCAAATATAGTTTAAATTACCCCACCCAACAACATCATTTGCCTTTATTTCCTATAAAGTGAGGTATTATATAGATATAAGGGGTGATAGAGGAAATAATACACCAATATAGGTTCCAATATTGATACCATAGTGTAATCCTTAAGGTTAGATAAAGAGACAAAAAAATTGGGTGGTGGAGGGTACCCAAGAGTGCTATGCAAGATGTTCTAAATGTTGGGTATGTGATCATATAACCTTAATAATTAGACCATATAAAAGCATTGGTGGGTATGTGATCATATAACCTTAGTCCTATAGAGGAGATACATGCATCAACCTTTGGGGATTGCCAAATAAAAGATGGAGGTAAGGATGATGATGTCCTTATTGACCACAATGATGGTATGCCCATCTATGTAAGGGGATTATAAATAGGTATAACATAATGGTTTATAATTTGTATCAATATACATTTTTAAATAGATAGAAATTATAGATGATAGTGATAGCCACATTTGATTTGAATTCTTATATATCATGATCTAATGTTGAGTTTGGTTTGATTTTATAAATGTAGAGAAGATGACATGATGGGGATTAATGATATATGATAACCACCATGAGATACTAAATACCATTATATATTAGCATGACATGATAGCTATGTCAAATATAATGACACAATCCATAAGAGATCATGTCAATTTGTTTAGGTTGGTTGGAGCATCTGCATGAGGTTTACAAATATGAGGTTAGGATTCTAGTCCATCTACATCTACATTGGTATAACTTATATGAAAGGATGATGCAACATGGAATTACATATCGATGGACTAATATTAGGTAGATACAATCTATGTATTCTTGGTGACTACGAGAGTTACACAATGGTTATAAATATAGTATTTGTAACCACTAGAGACACAAGTGGCTTGAGCTAAGGTAAAGGTTGAAGGATTATGATTTAGGATCATTTACTTAATTATACTTATATGAGAGGTGTAAGAGACTACTTATTATCAAAGAATAACCCCTACCCTACCTAGGGATGAAGTTAACCACTAGCCTTGGATGTAAATATGTTGTATTTTTAATTTAGTGTGAGATGTATAAAAACTTTGATGTATATATCATTTTTATGGCTCATTTTTTTATACATTGGAAAATGTTTATTTTATATTTATATAGGTATAACATTATATCATGATTGTATGTGATATATTAATTTGGTATTTTATCTCATATGTTCCATTATTTTTTAACAAAAATGAGAATACACATATAAAAAAACAAAACAAAAGGCTAAGTGTAAAAATAATATCTAAAGTAAGTAGATAGAAAAATATGAAAAACAAAACAAGCACAAAAATATTGTAACAAATATATCAAATGTAGATAGACAACAAATCTAATACAAACATATAATGTGCAAAGGAAGTAATTGATAATAAGAATTTACAATGTAAATAAACAATGAAAATATAAGTTAAATAAAGGATAAAACAATATCAAATTAAATTATTAGAAAAAGAATCCAACCAATAAAAGATGTGAAAACATGATAAAATATCTAACGAAAAAGAGATTAAAAGTCAATTTAAATAAAAAAGGATATATGACAATGAAAAATTCTAAAATATATTGTAAAACATCTAATGAAAGTGGATAAGATAAATTTAAGGCAAACATAGGATGAGCAGGATACATAATGAATGATCACAAAACATCAAATATTATTATATATGACATAATATAATTCAAACATAAGATGTGTAAAAACCTAAAATTAAGGAAATGAGTAATGACCAAGTCAATGCTTACATTAGAATATGAAGAGATGACCATATAAATCCATCACTAAATCCAATGAAAATGATGTGGATGTGAATATGATGGGAATTTTATAGGAGGGTCTAGTTTTATTCCTTGAGGTATTACCATGAAACACACAAATTAAAAATACAAAAAGTGTAATAAAGAGGTATATGAGATTCAATTATAAAACTAAGATATATAAAAAGGGTCAAAAAAGAAGAGGGAGGTGATCATCTAGTAAAATTACCCATCTAGGGGATATTGGGAATGATAAAATGGAATATAAGGAAACAAGTTGCCACAAATGTGATATGGAAATCCTTAGGGAAAACAAGACACTAATAAATTTTTCAAGGCTAAGATATTTCAACATCAAGGATATATAGGACCAAACTAGAAAGCATAGATGTTAGGCTAACAAGTGAATTATAAAAATCATCCCATGAAGGCTAAATGTGTGAAAAATATAAAAGGATCATACCTTCCTATGACATTTTCCCCATTTCTCAAGAACCTAACATAACCATTGTTCATTGCAAGAATTAGGTACTTACATGAGAAAGTAGGTAGAACTAAAGATATACATATTAATCCTTATACTGCAGTCGACTAGCCTATTACACCCTATTAAACCTTAGATCTATAATGAGGCTAATTTTAGAGTTTGAGCTTCAACTAGGATAGGGGACCCTGCCAAATGTTATGATCACATTTTTGGTGTGATTTTTAAATTTGAAAGATATTTTCCTTTTGAAATTACATTTTTATGTTTATGTTAATTTTAATTTTATATCTTGGATTTTGAATATTATGTATTTTTATATTTCAATCCTCCATATAGATTCACAAGACCAATAATGGGTGCTAAATATAATGAACACAAGAGAGATTACACCTATTGACTAAAAAAGAGAATCTAGTTACCAAGAAGATTATATACTCTAGGATTAAAATTAATAAAATATTACTATCATGCATAAAAATAGATCATTTTTTTTTGAGAATGTATGAAGCACATCCTACTCACCCACATAGCCAAAAGTTGGACAACTACATGGCACAAGACATGCAATGAAATGTAATAAGCACATATGCATAAATGGAAAGGATTCTAATGCACATATGGCCACATGGTATCTTACACAACCATGTTGGTCCTATTGGAGACTTAGGCTACACCCTAGCTTAAAGTAGAAGTTTTCAATTCCTACTCTCAAACCTAGTACAACATGGGAATGACCCTAGGCTATGGGTTACCTAAACTTGGGTCAAACCTCTATGATTTTTTAGTGAGGCTAGCTCCTCAAATATGATAATTTGAATATCTCTTCTTAAAACTTAATCTACTGGGATGAAAAGTGGATAAAATGCATGAACGAAGATCTAATTTAAGTGTGGTGATGCACCAAATGTTCAATGATCCACTCTCAACTTGGAAATTTCCATGACTACTAATGAATCTAATAGAGACAAGGATTAATCAAATTGTATGATAGGGTTCCAAACATGAGTATTTTGTAAGGAGGTTGAAAAGATACTTGTAACTTAAAGGATAGAAAGAGATAGGTCTATGTAAGACACTATGGAATTATGACACTTCAAGAGAAACCTCACTAGCTAACACTTCACACAACCTACAAAAAACTAACAACCTTAAAGTAAAGTACAAGAAGGACCTAAAGATGATTAATAGATGACATACATTCTATAAATAAAACTTCAATAAAGTACACTTAGCATTAAACTAGAATATGAAATTTTCTTATATTACTTCAAAAGAGTTTTTACAAAGTGATTTTGATAGAGCTTCACTAGATCAAGCTGAGGGATACAAGTCAAGAGTTAAAATATAGTATCTATATGAATAAGGAAGGTAAGAGAGAGATAAATGGAACTAATATGGGTATTAATGAGCCCAATTCCACTCAAAACAACCACCACCATAATCATTCTTGATCCCCTTTGCATTAATGTCCTTCATTGTCTTCCTCAATCATGCTTGATGTTATTTTTGACATCCCTTGTGTAGTCACCATACTACCATTTCTTCTAAAACTTGAATATATATCTATTATGGATGAAAACTAATCACCCTATTGGTTTTCATATAGTTATGATTTCAAATGAATATATATAGGATAGATTTTCTTGAGTCATGCATAAGATGTAAACCTCACATCTAAAAGATTTTGAGAGGTTTTGTAGAGCTTTAATGGTGATATATGTCTTTGCAAGGTTTTCTCCTTGTAACTTAGATTATGTTTGGTCTTGAATTTATGTATTATACATGCTTGGGGTGGAAAAATCCTTTGTTCTAATGTGTCTACCTATATGGCTTTCCCCTTGAAACATTTTCTCTAGTTCAACATTGACCACATGTTCAACCTCTGATTGAGATATCTTATCATAAATTTTTCATATCAACCATTGATCTTGATCTGGGATTCTCAATATTATTCCATTTGTCTTCTTCATATTCATCCCATGGGTCCTAGAGTTTGTCTATCTACTTCTAAACTTGCACCATATAATGGCCTCACATTCATCTTGAGCTCCTTTGACTTTTCTACCTTTGATGCACACCATTGATCTATGCTAGTATGATGGATCATGCACCATTGTAACTTCTAGACCCACTAACTTATTCAATCATTATGTTTTATTAGATATTTACTTGAGCCTCCATGATCTTGACCTTTATCAATCCCTCATTCATTTCTAAGATCTAATGATCAATTAACCTCTCACTCATCATTGATATATGTATGGGTGCCTGAGATCATGCCACTTGTTAGTCTCTCATCTTGATCTTAGGATCCTATGACTTGTTGACCCAACTCATATTATTAGATCTTAGATGCATGATCAAATGCATACCCTTGAATCTTTGAGTCCTACTAGCTTTGTCAATCACTATACACCATAGATATTCTACCTAAAATCCTAAGATATTAACATATATTAGCTTCATTTTTAACCTAGGAACATTTAAATTTAAACGTCTATTTACCATAGCTTAAACTTGATGTTCACATGCATGTCCTAAATTGTTTGTTCAACTTTAGAGATTTATATCTTGAGATACATAAGACATCAAGATATGAAAATTACATAGGATTATCTAGGTACTAAAATAATCATGTCAATGCATTCTTTTGGCTTGGTTGACTTCCCAAGTGAATATATCAAATATGCAACTAGAATGATCTATTCATTCTTGCATGATTTGTCATGACAGTCTAGCTCCTTAAAACCACCAAGTTCACACTTTAAGCTTGCATAAAGTGTTTCAAAATATTAAAAATGTCATGAGGCCTTCCTAAAGCCCATCTTCTCCTTCTAATATTGGATCATTATTAAACTAGGACTCTACTCAGTTTTTCCCTCTAGATCTAGGCAAAGTTTTGTATGTGGGCCAAATTTGGCTAACATTTCTAGTGACTTAGCTTGCTTGACTAGCTTGCAAGTCATGAAACCTAGAAATTGATCAAGCTTACTCATGATGACTTAAAAAAATGAAGTATTGCCTATAAAAGGGTTCTACCTAACTCTTGGAAACACTTTAAATCAATGAGACACACATAAACAATAAGGAAACAACAAAACACACCAAGAAACTACCTAAACAATAAAAAAATAGTAAACAAAGCAATGTGCAAGAGCACTTGGAGGTAAAGATAAGCCTATCAACCTATATACAAGATCATGAAACAACACTAGTAGTAGAATTTAAGATACCTCCTATTGATAGGGATGGGAAGGCTCTCTCCATTCCACCTAGCACACTCAAAGGCATTTCTCTCCTTGAAACCTATGATAACATAAGGCCCACTTCAAAGACTATCAAACTTAGAGTGATTTCCTAATTTTGCATGGTCCTCATCCCATTTGAGGACTATATCACCTTGATAGAATGTATTTGAGGAATATATCTTATCAAATGACTTCTTTAATTGGTGTTGATTGAACTACATAATGTGCATAGTAGTGTCCGTTGTATCTTCTATCTGTCTTAGCTCATTCAACCTTATCTACACAACATCATCCTCTAGGAGCTCAAGTTGATGTGTAAGATCTAATGCAAGAAGTTCAAGAGAGATAAGAAGTTTGGATTATTTCCCATAGATAATAAGGTATGGGGAGTATTGAGTATCTTTCTTAGGTGTCACTCTATCCACCTATAGGGTAGTCCTTAGTCTAGTATGACACTCCCTCTGACCATCTTCCATAGTTCTCTTGATAATCTTCAACAAGTTCTTATTTATGGACTCTACTATTCCATTGCCCTATGGGTAATAGTTAAAGGATTCCTTGATATAAATTCAATGTGAAAGAGTCCATTCACATAACTTATTTCTATTGAAGGCCAATTCATTGTCAAAAATGATTGTAGAAGGCACACCGAATTTGGCCATAAGGCTATCATAAAATTCTAAAACAAAATCTTCATTAGCTTCCTTAAGGGTAGTTACTTCAACCCACCTTATAAAGTAGTCTATGGATATAATGATCCACTTATGTCCTCTATTTTAAGGGGGGTGTATCATCCCTATGAAATCTCAGCACCATTGCATGAAAGGTTATTCTACTTGTATGTGTTACAAAGGAAGGGCAACTAGTTTTCTGCTTGCCAATAAACATTGCACATTTTGGGATTTTCCTTACCCAAGAGTTTGTATCTCTAAACATTATGGGAAAAAATTACCCATATATAATGATATTAGAGGATATGGTCATGGTATAAAATTACCCACCAACTGAACATTCATGAAATTGCTCAAGCATATTATCTATTTGGCATGATTCCACACACCTCAAAAACATGACTTATTTGTCTCTCTTGAAAATTACTCCACTATTAGGATATAAGGCATAATTTTTAACCTAAAGTTCCTTATCTTGTCTCTATCTAGTCCCATAGAACATTGGCCTGACTCAAGAAATTTTATTTTTATCATGTGTCCAACTGAAAGGTGTGCTGTCTACAATTGCCTATTAGCTATCATGGACTAATAAAACTTTATATTTATCTTGTTTTACCTTTATTAAAAGGTGTTAAAATGACCCTATACCCCTTAAAAAAAATTTAACTCTAATTTCAAGGTCATATTCCATGCATTTTGTGACCTATCTATCTCTTTTCTCATTGAGGTCTCTCCTAAGTATAAACACTTTAATACTTGGGTGTACCACCATGAGTATGATCTTACTATTAAAGACCATGTGCCTAAATTTATTCAAACATCTCACTACTATAAGAAATTTTTTCTCTACAAATAAATACCTCTCCTTATACCCCTCTAAGTCTTGACTAAAGAAAGTAATAAGTTGTTCCAAACCTTTCTCATTCTACAACATCAATATGGTAGACACTACATCCACTATAGAGAAGTCATAAAAGTAGAATTCTTTGTTAAAATTAGGATTAAAAAGTATAGGGGCATAAGATATGGCTCATTGATGACCCCAAAACTCCTCTTACCTTATTTGGTGCATGCAAACTCCTTGCATTTTCTTAACATGTGAGCAAGAGGCTTGGCCAGCTTTGCAAAGCTTGGGTTAAACCTTCTTATAAAAGTAATCTTTCCTAAGAAACTCTACAGACCCTTCTTGTGCTTGGGCAATGGTAAGGATAAGATGGAGTCAAATATTTTAGGAGATATGGAAGTACCATCCAAGGACACTACATGACCTTATAACCTACCCTCATGAACACTAATATTAATTTTTTAGGATTTAATGACACACTAAATTCTCTACATCTTTCAAATACTAACGTCAAGTGAGCAATGTGATCAAATAAGTACTTTTAGAAAATATTGATGTCATCTAGGTAGATGAGTACCATGTTATTGATCAAAACTTTAAAGGTAACATCCATTACCCTCTAGAAAGTTAATCTAGCATTGGATAGTCCAAAGGGCATTTTCATATATTCATAAGTGCTCCACTTTGTGGTGAAGGTAGTCTTATGCATTTCTTCTTCCTTGACCATAATATAATTATAACTAGAGTATCCATCAAGTAAAGATAATATCTGAGAACTTGCCACCTTTTGAAGAATCTGATCTATTGAGGGTAATGGGTAATGATATTTTAGGGATACTTTATTGAGGTCCCTAAAATCAACACACAAACATATTTCCCCATTATTCTACCTCATTGGCACAAGGTTTACCACCCATGAGGAATGTTTAATGGAGAATATTATCTTTGATTAAACCAAATTGAATAGATCCATTCTCATTAACTCCTCCACTTTTGGGTTGATAGGCCTTTTGTTTCTAGATGATTGGTTTTGCATTGCTCTCTAGTTCAATGGTATGTTGTGCAAGTTTGGGATCAAAACCCTTGAAATCCTTATATTCCCATGAAAATACATAAGATAAATCTTGAAATAAATCAAAAAATGTATTCCTCTCTTCTATTGTGTTAATCTTTCCTAACTTTAATAGTTTATCTTTGAAGATCTCTATCCTTTCATAATGTTTCTCCTTGAATGAGATACATACCTTACCTCTTCTCATTTGGTCATCTTCATTGAATATGTTTTCCAATGTCACAAGCCCCTTAGGTAGTTTTTTATATCTTAGCTTCACTATCTTATCATCATACTAATGTTGGATTTTTTTTTGATTCTAATGTTAGAATTCTACCTCTTGCATCAAAAAAAATATAATTTAGTCATCATTATCAAACACCTACCAACTCACCTAATTATCATGTATAACTGGCTTTCATATGACCTTGATATTAACTTGACTCTGGTTTCCTCTGACTCCTTCTAAAACCTCATAATGATCTCTAATGGCTATAATCCTATCTACATGTTGATTTTCCTCTTTTGGTATGGATTGTATATTGAATACCAAGAATTCCTCTATGAGATCCCATACATGATGCTTGTAAGCTTTAAAATGATGGTTCTTGACTGTACTTATGCCTCTCATTTATTAAATAACAATCTCACTATCACCCTTAACTTGAATAAGTTTGACACCTATTATTTTTGCTTATTGTAAACCATATATAAGGGATTCATATTCAACTATGTTTGAAGTACAGCTAAATTAAAATCTTATAGTTGAATAGTACTTATGATCTAAGGGTGAAACTAACATTGATCTATCTCCACCACCATTCTTTCACCTTGAACCATCAAATAATAAATTACATAGACCACATTCCTTTTGAGTGGTGTTAGTTAGGCAAGGTATAGTAGCACCCTCCTCATGCATACAATACACCCCTAAGCTTGCTTCTTCAATATTAGTGTAGGGAACAAATCCATGATTTTCAGCTACCCATTCATCCAAGTAAAAGTCTAAAATGAGTTTAAAATGGTCATGAGGCTCTTTCTCACTAGAATTTTCATCTTCATCTAATATATTACATTTGATATTTGTAAGGTTAGGCATATAGGGCTCTAGATGGAATTTAGAGATAGGTTTTGACCTAATAGTGACCCTAGTACCATATCTGGTCTTAAAAACCATGTATGACTAACTAGAGGACAAATAGCCCCCAATTTTTGTAGTAAAGTTCCTAGATAGGCATAGGGAAAAATATGGGATAGGTCTATAACCATTACATCTTGAGTGATGACATAATTTAGGCAAGCTACCAATGTGATCTCAAGATCTTTCAATATACCTACTATTTTAGTGGGGGAACCATCCAATTGGAGAAAACCTTTATCATTAGGCACTTGTTTAAGCTCAATCTTATTTACTATGGCTTTAGGAATAATTGAGGTTAAAGTACCTAAATCTATCATATAATTGTGCACTACATAATCCCCTATGATGACTAACAAATAAAAATGGAGGAGGCTTGACAACCTTAGGGGGATGAACAACATTATGGTCTTGATGTTGACTAGGAGCTTGACTAGGAACTTGAATTTGACTAGGGTGACTACTATTTATAAAAATAATGTTCACCTTATCAGTTATCTCATTCACATGAGAAGGCTTTAAGAGCTCTTGATTAAGAATCTCTTTCTATCTTGAAATATATAGAGCATCATACATAGATATAGTCACACTAGACTTTTTCATATGATCCATAATATTGAAAGGAAAACTAGTACCTTTGAACTACACCTTGGGATTAGAAGTATCACTTGGCACTTGGTTGACATGAGGAATAAAAGGAGAATTTTTATTATATCAATGATATTGAGGTATTTTTTGAGTTGAAAGAGCTTTAACATCTATGTTTGAAGTGGTAGTTTATTTAATGACTTGTGGAGGTGCTGAAGAAGCCTTAAGCTACCCCAAATTGTCATCCAACATCCTTTTCTTAGCCTTTGTATTGGCTACAACTGGTTCATCTACCCTTTTTTTATTCTATCCCATGTTCACTTCTACATACTCAAACATATGCTCCCATTCTTGAAAGTTTATACACATGGTGTTAGCTAGTGCCTTACCCATGCTCCCTCACTATTGAATTTGAGCTTATAATGATGTCATGATAGACATGCTATCTTGATTCATTGAAGGGCCTTATGGTTGATGAGGCATTGTGTTATAGCCTTAGAATAAAGGAGCATGATTATAACTAGGATCTTGATAAATTTTTCCATTTATAGCTATTACCATCTCATTAGACTACCCTTTTGATTACCATTGACCCTCTTGTGCAAGGTTTTTTTATGTGGGGACCAAGGCTCTTAAGCTACTTGGAACTATGGGGTTATAATTATTATAAGATCTAGCTTGATTAATTTGGCCTAGGGAATTTTTATTTGATGGATAAGGGGGTATATTGTAGGATTGAGTAGGGTATTAGGTTTGGAAGGGACCTTGGTATGGCCTATATGAAGTTTTTTGTTATCTCTCTAAAGCCACTAGCTTATTGTTTTATGCCTTTAACAAGCTCTCAATCCTTACAAATTTATCCACTTGGCCATAATCATATTGGGTTTTATTGTTTGGAGTGGGTAATGGAGCAATGATAGGTGGGGTTGGCTAAATCTCAATAAAAAGTAGCATGAGAGGTCTTGGCATGAGTTTCCGTACTTGTATCAAATTGTTTTATGTCTTTATAACTATCTCATAAGCCCCATACATAGTTGTCCCACCCATAGATTGGATTATGACTATAATGTCTGAAGTTAATGCTCTAAAATAGTACATATAATCATAATTGGGTGTGGTATTAATGATGATATGGATCCTATCCCAAGTATTTTGGAATCTATAGTTGAAATCAACCATAGATTCTTAGGATGCCCTCTTGATTTAGGTGAGTTGTTCAAAAAGTGAATCATGGTCACTTTTATCCTCAAAATGTTTACATAAGCACTCACCAAACTCATCCCAAGTATTGATTTAGGTAGGATATAGACCCCTATACCATTTTAGGGATTTGCCTTTCAAGGATGTGGCTAGTAGTCTCATGGCTATATTCTCTTACATAATGTTATGTACTAAATAAAGGTTTGTAATGTCAAATATATGCTCTATAGGGGTGGTGGAGTTTTCTCTTGTAAATTATGGTAAAATATTCAAGGAGGTAGTATGGATATCATCATGTTGTTGAAGGTTAAGAGGGATGCCACCATTGAAGGGTATAAAACTTGCATTCTAGGCCTTTCCATTTGCATAGTGGGGGTTGTACTACTTAAAATAATAGGATGACCAAGAGATGAATATTTAGTTTGGGGATAAGGACTTGTCCTATTAAATCTTGATATTTTATATAAAATAGAAGGTAGATTAATGAAATCAAAGGGAATACCTTTACTAGGTAACCTTTTAGTACCCTTTGGCATGAGAGGTTTTGTCTAGATGATGATATGAACTCTACAACTTGGAGAATCTTTAGCTCCTGATGATGGTGGATGTCTTCTTCTACAAGTACCTATCCTCATCTCTAAACTTCAACTATGCCAAGGATAACATTTTTTTTGTCCCATCGAGCATGCCAAAAACTATTGGAGACTTAGGTTTCACCCTAGCTAAAATTAGAAGTGTTTAAGTCTTACTCTCAATCCTAGTCCAACATGGGAATGACCCTAGGTTGTGGGTTACCTAAACTTGGGTTAGACCTCTAGGATTTTTTAATGAGTCTAGCTCCTTAGATATGTTAATTTAAATCTCTCTTCTTAAAGCTTAATCTATTGGGATGAAAAGGGCAGAAAATTCATGAATTAATACCTACTTTAAGTGTGGTGATAGACCAAATGTTCAATGATCCACTCTCAACTTGGACACTTTCATTACTACTAATGAATATAATATAGACAAGAATTAATTAGATTCTATGATAAGGTTCCAAACATGAGTATTTTGTATGAAGGTTGAAAAAAGACCTACAAATTGAAGGATAGAAAGAGATATGTCTAAGTAAGGTGCTATGGACTTATGACACTTTAAGAGAAAATTCACTAGCTAACACTTCACACAACCTTCAAGAAACTAACAATCTTAAAGCAAGGTACATGAAGGACCTACAGATGATGAATAGATAACATAAATTTTGTAAATCAAAATTCAATAAAGTAAACTTAGCATTAAACTAGAATGTAAAATTATCTATATTACTTCAATAGAGTTTTTATAAAGTGATTCTAGCAGAGCTTCACTATATCAAGCTGAGGGATATAAATCAAGAGTTTAAAGCTAGTATTTATAGGAAAAAGGAAAGTAAGAGAGAGAGAAATTGGCATTGAAGGGGGAATTAATGAGCCCAATTCCACTTAGAATAACCACCACCATAATATTTCTTGATCCCCTCTACATTAATGTCCTTCATTGTCTTCCTCAATCATGCTTGATGTTATTTTTGACATTCCTTACATAGTCACCATTCTGCGATTTCTTTTAAACCCTAAATATAGATCTATTATGGATGAAAACCAATCACCCTATTTTTCATGTAGTCATGATTGAAAATAAATATCCACAAGCCAACGTTTATTAAATCATGCATAAGACGTAAACCTCCCATCTAAAAGCTTTTGAAAGCTTTTGTAGATCTTCAATAGTGATATATGATTATACAAGGTTTACTCTTGGTAACCTAGATCATGTTTGATCTTACAGTTATGTATTCTACCTACTTGAAGTGGAAAAATCCTTTGTTCTAATGTGTCTACCTACATGTGTTTTCCCTTGAAACATTTACTCTAGTTTGACATCAATGGCATGTTCAACTTATGATTGAGATCTCTTATCTTTGAATTTTGATATCAACCATTAAGCTCAATTTGGGTTTCTCAAGGTTGTGCTATTTATTTGCTTTGCATTTATATCATGGGTCTTATAGTAAATCTATTTGATTTTGTGCTTATGCCATTTTGTGGTCTTGCATTCATCCTAAGCTCCTTTAAATTTTCTACCTTTGATCTATACCATCGATATACGCTGGTACAATGGATAATGCACCATTAGATCTTCTAGATCCACTAACTTTGTCAATCACCATGCACCATTCGATATTTTCTTAATCCCCCATGATATTGACACTTGTCAACCCATCATTCATTCTTGGGATCTATTAACTAGTTAATCTCTTACTCATCATTGATCTGCATGTAGGCACCTGAGATCATGTCAATTGTCAGTCTATTGCTTGATCTTAGGATCCTTTGACTTGGTAACCCAACTGGCACTATTAGATCTTAGATGCATGATCTAATGCACACCATTATATCTTTGGGTCCCATTAGATTTTTAAGTTACCATACACCATAGATATTCTACCCAAACTCCTGAGATATTGACATCTATCAGCTTTATGTTTAACTTGGAAATATTTAAATTTAAATAACTATTTACTGTAACTTAAACTTAATATTCATCTGCATATCCTAGACTATTTATTTAACTTTGGAGCTTTATTTATTGATATAGAAAATAAATCAAGATATGAAAATTATAGAGGATTATTTAGGGACCAAAATAATCATGGCCATGTATTCTTTTGGCTCTAGTTGACTTCCCAAGTGCATATATCAAATGTGAAACTAGACTAATTTGTTCATTCCCTCATGATGTGACATGACGGTTTAGCTCCTTATAATCACCAAGTTTATAATTTAAGCCTACTTAAAGTGTTTCAAAAGCTTGAAAATGTCATGAGGCCTTCTTGAAACCCATCTTATCCTTCTACTGCTAGATCATTCTTAAACCAGGACTCTCCTTAGTTTCTCCCTCGAGATCTAGGCAAAGTTTTGTATGTGGGCCAAATTTTTCCAATAGATAACACTCATTCAAAATGTCCTATAGAATCTAAACAAGCCTAAAACTCTCTAATTTGACCTAGAAATCCCCATGACTCTAAGCCCAAAAAAGATGCTCGAATAAACTAACATGGCTTTAAGAAATGTTTATCTTGGATGATTCTATCTAACTCTTTTTGGTGATAAAAAACATCTTCAAGGGATTTAGACCAATCACAAGGCTAAATTTTCACTTAAGTAGTAATTAAAATGTATTTTTTCACTTAAGTCAAAATAACAATGTTTACACTAGAATTATATATGAATTACAATTAACTTTAATTATAAATATAAACTACTAAAATATGATCTAGGATGATATATAATGTAAAAGAAAGTAAAATAAATAGATCTATAGAATTTACAAAATTTGTGAATTGATAAAAATAGAAACAAGTGTTAAAGTTAGAGATACAATTGATTTATTGTATGTTGTGTTAAATTTTCTTAAGCTACACATATATGAAAATTATTATAAATATAAATGTATTATAAAATAATTATTCACTATCTACTAGGACAAGTTCATAGGATGCAAATAGGAGTGCAGTGCATTAGTGTCTATTACTATGATTTTTCTTATTAGACTATGTGATGAATCTAAAATTATAGGTTTATTCACCTACATCTTATGTAATCTCTATCTATGTAGAGATTTAATTGATGTATGAAATATATATAAAATCATAAACCTAGTCCTACATAATCACACAAAATAGATCAAATGCAAAAGGGAAAAAAATGGGGGAAGTGATAATCGCTGAGCTATCCTTAGAAAACCCCTTGTTGATTGAGTGCTACCTACATATCCCAAAGGGACTCAAATAGATGTATCTATCTATTTAGGGGAAGATCATATTAATGAAACTTTTAAATTTGATTATAATGTTTGATAAAAGGGTTCCCTCAACCTAAAATTAACAATGTTAGACTTGGCCAAAGACTGTAAACTTGTATCAAAATTGTAATAGAGATATTTACTTAGAAAATATATTATTTTGAAATTGGAAAGATAGATGCCTTGTAAGAGATTGATAGGTAGTTTCATGTGTGACCCTTGATGTAATTTTATAGAGATATATTTTTAATGTTTTTAATAACTTACCTATTGATATGCATGATAAATCTATTAGGAAGCATGCAATTTTAAAAAGATAGTCGTTAGAGCATGGGAGACGATTTGCACTCTGGACAAGTGCACAGTGTGCTCCTATCTACCTTGTGAAATTGTCCTAAAGGAATATAAAATAGTAATGAAAATAAATTATATACTAAATAGGGATGAACAAAGATAAAATAGGGGATTATAAAATATTTTCCTAGTAATTGTAAGACTTTGAAGATTTTCTTAGAGATTATGGGTTATCAAAATGGTGAATTAACAAATCAAGGTAAAGGTGTTAAGAACAAGTATTTTCAAGAATTTATTGGCTAAATTTTAGTGTCTATACCAACCTTATATTAATGATATATAAAATTACTAAATTAAGGGAAATATAAACCTGAGTGTGTATACACACCTAATATTTATCATGGAGATGTGCATGCCCCCTCATTAAGGAATGTGAAGAAGTTTAAACATGTGGAGAATTGAGATTGATCAAGTATAAATTAATATGCTTGAGTTATAAATATTATATGCTCTAACCATCATAGAGTAGTCTATAATGATTTAATAAATGAGAACCAACAAAGTGGTTTGTTTAAGTGCAACCAAGACATAGAGCATCACTAAGCTCAAACATGGATCACTTGTTGACTTGAAAATAAGAGGTAGGAACTAGTACATGGATTGATAAAGTGAAACCAATATGTGGATTTTCACTAATATCACATGAGGTCTACTTGAAAAATATGAATTACATGGTTGTAGATGGATCTATATTCAAACTATAAATTCTTAAAACTTGAAACTTAATTTTTTTTTTATAAATTTTGTAAAGTAGTAGATTGGACATGATATCATGCCCCCTATAATGGATAGAGTGATAATTTAAGATTTTGTAAACTATTTTAAATATTATAACTATCTTTGCACAAGTATATATGTCCTTGAGTAGTGGTAAGAGTGGATTGCATAAGTAATCCAATTACCCCCATAATTTAAAATGTATTACTTTTGAAAGCTTAGAGATAATCCCATTATGATGACCTATTTTTAAGATGAGGGAAATTGCTTTCAAATCACTCATATCAAAATAAAAATTGAGAGCCTTTGTGAAATATGTAAGCATGTAATAGCATTTGGATATTTTCATTGCATTGTAATCTTAAAGATGTAATAATTAATCATATGAAGAGCTTGCATATTGTATTGCATCATGTAATTTGATTATAACATTGAAGTAATGTATAGAGCATGTTAGGAACTTGAAAGTGTTTGAATATGTATTATGAACATTTTTTTAATGAAAAATTAAGCATTGAATCACATAAGTAGTATGTGCATGATATGCATCATGAAATCATAGATATATGTAATATATAGATATTAGTGCATGATAAGAATCATGAAACCATAGTAATGAATAATGAACATGTACGTAAAGTCACACAATGACATAAAATAAGGCCTAACAATACACATACAAGGGACATGTAACATGTCACATAGAATTATAAAGTTTGCATAAATGTCACACATAAGATCCAAAGGCTAAACACAATGGACATGTAAATGTTGTATAAATAGAGAAATCAAAAGTGTGCACACACATGGCATGGTGATGTCATACAAATAATAGGGTGTCTATTAAACATACATAAGGCTAAGGGCCACATTAAACAATCAATCAAGCTGAATAAAGTCATATAATGACTAAAATTTAGAGAAAATAAAGATAGAATATTTAGATCATATGTATTTATGTTCATGTTAGAAAATAACATATTTAGCATGGCATATGTAAAGTATGAATGAAAATAAGACATTTGTTTTCATTATAGCTCAACATGGAAAAGATGTTGTGGATAAATAGAAAATTTAAAAGTGTTTATATAGAGCAATGATATGCCTCCAACTAAGGAAGGCCATTGGGTAAAACATTAACCCAACATCAAAACCATTTAAAATTATATCTTAACTTGAAATTTGATAGATATTTGAATATGATTTCTAAAATATGATTAATAAATGTATATGAGGTACCTGTGACTGTGTTGTGTTTTGAAAGAAATATTAAAAATGTATAAGGATATATCCATAGTAGAGTACATGTGTAGAGTGCACTATTTTCTTCCTGGTGTGACTTTGTTCAGATTGACTATATATAATTTTTTTGATGGAATAACTTCATTTATGTATGATTGTTTCCTAGTTCTATATAAATATTATTGTTTCACACTTAGATACCTTGTGAGAGTCATTGTATATTGAAACTTTAATGACATATGCTATGTATTGAACATAAATATAAATGATATATGCAAAGATCAATCTAAAAACTCAAGAATATGTTTATAAGTCCTAATTTTATATTTTTTAAAATATTTTTATTTTTTTGTTTTTTTTTAGAATATATGAATGTTTTTATATTTTTCTATATTTGAAAAGTAATATATGCATAAGTGAAAGTTAAGAAATATTTGAAAAATAAGGTAAATAGCAAGGTTTTGAAATGGAATAAGGAGAATAAGATTTGAAAATCCCTAAAAAAGGTGCCAAAGTGTAACATGGCAAGAAAGATGGCAAGTGAAATGTCCCCAATGTAGGTGTATGTGTGCATAGATGACAAATATGGATATATGACCTCATGTAAAAATAGACAGATGTGATCATGTAAGTAAAAATGAGAGATATAACATATATAGATGTGTAATAATGAGCAAATGAGTTATCATGAAAGTTTTACGTTGAAAGCTTAGTAAGATAATTGTCTTCGATTGTTCAAATTAGGTTGAAAGAGACAAGGTAACAAGTGATCCAAAATGAAAAATAAAGCTAAAGAATATAGTAAAATTGAATTAGGTGTAGAAGAATAATCAATAGAAGTAAAGAAAAAAGAAGTTAGGTATAAGTAGGTACTATGTAAGGAAGCTAATAAAGATCATTGAACAAAATAGTAGGGTTGGAGGGAATGGTAGAATTTATCCAACCAATGATCTCATTAATAGAATTCACATATGTATATCCAACCCCTTGATAATAAGGAGTAAGATATTATGTAAGTTAATAAGTGCTAAGTGTATAAACTTATAAATCTAAAGAATAACCATGTGTTGTAAGGAAAATATCTAAGTCACTATTCATATATCTATCTAAACATGTATCTTCATGCATGTGAGAGAGCCCTTTGAATAAATTATGATTATGTATAGGTCAAAGACCTTGTGCTATGTGCTTCTTTATGCTTTGGAGTACATATCTTTGATGAAAAGTTTGACCTCATACGTCAAACTATCACCCCAATAATTTGAAACTTTGCTTGGCATGCTTTTACAACCTTGTTCATAGATTTATCATGATTTTATAGTCTTCAAATGATCTTTGTAAGGTCTTGTTAGCATTATTTAAGGTAATATATTTTCCAAGATTTCAAATGCACTCAAAGCTAGTCTAGTGGGTCCTAGGGGTATGTCATGATGTGTCAAGATGGAATATGGTCTTTTAAGGTTAGTCCTTTCTTTTTGATACTTGGTTTAAAGCTTGCTAATTTTGTTTAATGAAATTAAGGCATTTTAACAAAGTTTAAGGTTTTTGGAGAAACCTAGGTTTGTATTGTAGCCAAATAAAACCTTCTCAAGGTACTATCATTACATGGAGAATTAAATAAGATGGTGAATAAGTCATTTGAAGTCATATAAGGTCTTGGATTTATATATTCTCTCTACATGATGTCATCTAATATACACTAGCTTTGTTTACATTTAGAGATGCTTTTAAGGGATTTACTTCCATTTTCAAGATGGTTAGGATGGAATACATGTAATATTACACTTGTTAAGGATTTAAAATGAGTTTTAAATGTAATAATGTTTAAATAATAGTCTACATGTTAAAAAAATTTAGTTTTTTCTTAAAAAAGGTAGTTTTAGGTGTTTGCATGGACTTGGGTTATTCACTTATAGGTGAAAATGCATTCAAAGTGTCTAATGGTATTATATAGGTCATATCCATGAGTTTAAATCTATCAAAGGTCTTAAAAGTGCAAAAAATACTTATTATTCTCCATAACTCTCCTCACAAGCTCATAAAAGGCAATTTTTAAATGCTTAGTATGGACAAAAGAGACAGAGTTGGGTCCTAATAATTTTATATAGGAGGGGTTCCTAGTAAGCTTCATATTTGTGGAATTTATTTCATATCCATCCCTTCTCCTTTATAAATAATCACTAAGAAGATTGGGTAGTCTACAAGAGCTAGTCAACCCCACAAGCTGACTTTATTTCCTTGAAATGATAGTTCATATGATTTTGATGCATAATAATAATATGAAATTCTCCTTATAGGTATACATAAACATATTATACCTTCATCCACCAAGTTAGAATATGTGGGAGGTCATTTGAGCAAGAGAGCTTCATAAGAACTAGTTTTTGTGTTTGCACTTCAAAGTTTGAAAGTCTTGAATTTTTTTGTAGAGTTTCATGTATATAAGGTAGTGGTTACATGTTTTACATCATATTCTCATCTCCTTCAATATATTTCAAGGTAATTATCAAGAATATTGTATCTTGAAGCTTCCTACATAATTTGAGTTTGAAAGGCCTTAATTTTGCATTATCGGAGGTGTGTCATGATCTTGACATCATGAGGAAGGTGTTAGGCAATGTAGGGATGTACTAAATAATTGAGAAAATCACACTTGGACCAAGAGGAGGTCTAAATAAGATAGTTAGACTTGTAGTTTTGCATAAATGGATTATAATGTACATAAAGAATGCTATTTTGGGGATTAGATTGGTGAGCTAGGTATAGTGTATTTGAATTTGAAGAGTTTAAAATAATTGAGAGATGTGTCTAAAATCCTAACACTCAAAACTCTCAATCACCACTTACAACCATTCCTTAAGTAGGTATGAGAGAGAAAGGATTTGCTTGTCAAGATAAGAGGTCTTGGAGAGGTTGAGAGGTTTCAATAGTAAACTCTAAATCTCACACCAGGTTCAAGTGAAATATATAAGATATAAAATGACCAAGAACATCATCATTTAAAGGCATAAAACATAGGAATGTAGATCTACAAGTTTTCATACTTGTAGGCCTACATTATATGATAAATTCAATAAATTATTCATTAAATCTTATTTTTGAAGGCCTAAATGTTAAGAGGAATGTGATTTCATTATGATGTATAGGTCTAAGATCATGGAGAAGAGTGTTTCAAGACCTATTGCATAAGATAATTAATTCATCATCTACAAGCTTATAGAAAGCATGAAAGGAGTTTCAATGCAATGTTTTTGCATAAGAGATTGAGTTATAGATAGATAGTCTAGAGACATGAAACTTAGAAAGTAAATATTAACTATCCAAATAGATAAAAACTCTCAAAGCACTATCATTTGATGATCTAACACATTGAAGGAGTGAAGAGTCTAGCAGACCTACAGGTTGAGCAAAGAAGGCATACATGAATGACTAAATAGAAGAAGTGTTAATGAACCTAAAGGTAATTAGGTTGAATATGAAAAGATTTAAAAGAGGATCAATCAATATTAGAGAGATAATGGTCTAGTTTAAATGACCAAGTTTCAAATTTCAACAACCAAAAGAACCTAATCATCACCTACAATCATACTTTTAAAAGGTATAACATACATGTTGGTTTTTAAGTCTTGAAATTTGGAGGTAAATAAAGGTTATAAGTATTAAATATAATAATAAAATATCATTAAGTGTTTAGTGACTCTCTAAAGGGATTCTAACTCTAGATTGCAACCAAAACTCTAATTTATACCTATAGGTCAACTTGAGTAATCAAGTTGGTTTTCAAACATTGAGAAGACAAGGTAAGGTTTTGTGATGGAGTTTGGGTTAAAATATGTCTCAAGTAGGATATATTGGGTCCACTAAGGTGTTTAAAACCTAAGTAAGACATAGATAATATTTGATGAAGTGATTCAAACAAACTCTTCTTAATGTACAAGCACATACTCAATCTAGGCTCTTATAGGCCTGTGTAATACTGATAATAAAATTACCTTTTAGTTTGAAGAGAGTAAGCTTGAGGAGGAATAAAATAAAATATAATAAATATATAATTTTATATTAACCTCTATATGATCTTTTGGGTTCATTAAAGGCTTGTATAGAGATTGAAATATCAATTTAGATGTAGGCCTAACCCTCACAAACATGCATGCCTATATAATAGATGAAGAAAGGTTATTTGAAGAGAGATGGATATGAAAAAATCATGTAATATAATGATAAATATTAGGGTTTCCTAATAAAAAATAATACATCACAAAACTGCTATATTCACAGGGTCTTTTTGTTAGGCTTAATAGGCTTGACTAAGGACTCACAAACACATAGGCACGCATGTGTTAAGTGGTGAAGAAAACCTTTGTGAAGGTAATATGGTAATTAAATCTCTTTATGATGATAATATACATCAAAAAATAATTTCTTGAATATTTAAAAACCTACAATAGTGGAGAGAAGAGAAAACACAACTCTAGTGTCAAGAAGCTTAGTTTGCCAAGGAACCCTCATATGTGAAAAAGACCTATTTTAGGCCATTTGAAGTATCAATTTGATTGAAAAGAAATTATATAACCTAATATGGGATGTTTAAAACCATTTTTATGTATTATGAGAAACAAAGATCATTAAGAAGGCTCTTAAGCACAAGTTTCTCCTCTAGATTTCTTAAACTTCCTAGAGGTTACCCTAGAGTCTCCAAAACTTGATCAGATCTTACATAAAAATATGAATGGTGGGGAATGATATTGGGGAATTTTAAGTTAAATTTTAATCTTAAATACCCTAGTGGATATATTTCATGAAAGGCACTATCCTTTATGAATGATTATTAATAATTTAGGCTACTCATAGGCTGTCTAAACCTTCCTAGTGAACTGATGAGGGAAATATGCACTCAAATTCCTCAAGATGGAATAATATAGACTGAAAATTATTTTAATGACTCTTAAAAATCTCATGATCACCTAGTAATGGTAGTGGTTGGCATGTGAAGGTACATGGGTGTATGGAATATGGTTGAATACATAGTTGTAAACTTGTTTATGAAGGTTAAGAGTAAGGAGTGGATTATAAACCAAGTTTAGGGGTATATTAGGAGTATAAAATGGTTATGAAACATTATAAACACATATACATGTATATTAAAATTATACACAAGCTATGTAAGTCATCAAGTTGGTCAAAAGTGGAAAATGCACTAGTTTGCAAGCCAAGAAGCCTAGATGCAAGCCTGTGGAGTGTAATAAGAGACCTTAATCTCAAATTATGAATTCATATAATGATATTAAAGGTATAAAAAAGTCATTTAAAAGCATAATATCCTTAAAAATTATTTACAAACGCTCAAAATACCTCTCAAGCCTATACAAGCATATAGATTAGGGTTTTTGGCCATTTCATGGTTAACCCATTCGTATAAGGTCTCACGAGCTAAAAATTGACATGGAGAAAGGTATTGGAATGGGGAAAGTGTATAAAATATTTCTTTCATGTTTCACATGTGTTAGATTCATATAGTGCAAAATCTCAGTTTATAGGCAAGTAGGCCTAATTAGGACTAATTACAGAGAGAAAATGGGATAAAAAGTGTACTTCCAATCAAATTCAGGTCCTTAAACTTGGTATGGAGATGTAATGGGATAATGGGTCCTCAAATATGTCCATTTATATAATTTAATTTGTAAATTATTCCAAAAAATGAGGTTTACCTATTTTCAGGGCTATAAGGAGTTGAGAGAAAAATAAGGTAAAGGTGCAAAAGTAGATCTCTTAAACTATTTGATGTCTCTAAGTGTCTTGTTTTACATTTGGTATCATGTTGAGAGGCCATTTATTGAGTAAAATTTATTTCATCAAATCCAATCCATGTTTTCTCACTTTCTATGCCATATTGCTAATGAAAGAGTTCAAGTTGTCAAACTACCAAATCAATGTGTAAGAGCATTTCAAAAAGCTTTATCAATGTTACTCCTTGTCTCCCATACTAGGTCAAGTAAGAAAAGGTTAGGATTTGGTTTTAAAATGATTAAATTAGTTTAAGGAGTCTCAACAACCTTGAAGAGAGCTTTTCCTCTTCTATGCCAAGTCAAGTAAATAAAGTCAAACACATTTGAAGAGTCTTCTAACAACCTTGTCAAAGTGAAAAGACATTATGAGAGGATTTAAGGAGTAAATTTAGGAATCTAATATGACTTAATGGGATATTATCAAGGAGTTGGATTTCATCAAATATATGGGTGAATATAAGAAAGAATATAGGCACATGTATGGTTAAACTCTAAGAAACATGCTCATGAATTCTTCAAGCCTTCAAAACAAGCCCATCTCAACTCCCTATGCAATTTTAAAGAGAATAAAGAGATACTTTAACAAGTAATACATAGAAGTTGAAGGCAGACTATGTGGATGAATTATCCCCTACTTTTAGGATTTTCTCTCTCTCTCTCTCTCCCCTTTCTCACTTTATCTTTAAGTATGCCTAGTTTTGGAATTTGTATAGATCCTTAACCTGAGTTGTGGTAGAGCCCCACTAAAAAAAACACTTGTACTTAGCTCTTTGAATTTAATAATACTAAATTTTAGCATCCTTAATGCTTGTGACTAGTGTATGGTTATGGTTTGTAGAGGAATGTTAGTTATAGTGAATGCCCCCTCAAATTTATCCTCTCTTTTTTACCTATTTATAGATGGTTAATTATCCTTATAGATTGCATAATGTGACTAAATAACCTTTATATGTATGGTAAGTGTAATCCTTTATTAGTGTCTTTGAGAGGCCTAATGATCGACTACCTTAGATCATGCATCAAACTAGTAGCCTCTATGTGAAAAATTGATGTTTGGAGATTCCTTATTTGATTAGTGCAATTAGGTTCATGTCATAATTCAAATTCTTATTGCATATTACACAGGTTAAGGATACATTTTGGTGTATCACCCCCTTAGGTAGATTTTATTTCATGTTATCTTCCTCTCTTTTCCCTTGAAATCTATTAGTGTATTGTATAGAGTCTAATTGATACATCAAGGGGATCTAACCATAAAATATAAAGATTCAATCCCAATATTAGGCCACTGATAACTTAGGACTGTATCCATGTTAATCAAAACTATGAAGGCTTGAACAACCTTCACAAGGGTACAAGTTTGAGTAGATAACAATTTTTGGCATGCTTGGTGAGACTAAAGTCCAAAGAATTAGAAGGATTATTAGTGTTTCTCTTTTACATGTCACTCTTTGGAGGCATTCAAAACATCAATGGCAACTCTAACCTCATTCAACTAGATCTAGCATCCTAGGTACTGGTTGAATTAAGTTATGTTTTTAATTCACAATTTTTATGAAGTTTGATGGCTAGACATGATGATAATTTATGTCTTATACCTCCTTATCAGTCTTATAATAAACCATACCAACCTTGTCTTGATCCTTGTCAACCTTACCAAGAGTCTTATTAGTCTTATGATGAGTCTTACTAGAATTATGATAGTTCATATCAGTTTTACAGTGCTCTTTATCATCCTCACTATGACTCTAACTATATGCCTCAACATCCTTATCAAGCTTTTCACCCTCCTTACTATCAAGAGTGTGAATCTTATCCTCCTTGTGAGACATATCAGTATTATGATCAGCCTATACCTTTCCCATATAGATATGATGATGCATATGAACAACCTTGTTTCCAAGAAAAATGGATGAGATAGAGAACAATGTACTATAATGTGAAAAAAGAGTTTGTTCAACTTCTCAATGTGAGGAAGTGATTGGGATATTTAAAATTATGTCTAGTGATCCATTAGAGAGGAATGAGTTGTGTAATTTTGTATTGGAGAAGATGGATATTTGGGAAATACAACAAAGTGAGTTTGATTAGGTATGTCAAGATACCTCTTATATTCCTTATCAACCTTATTATACTCCATATTCTCATGAAACCATTAACCCTCCTCAAGAAGAACATTTAAAATAAAACATAGAAAAGCAATTTGAAGCCCTAAATTTTGAAAATAAAGAAGATATTTTGCCTATATGAACCACTTTTACCCCTTATCAAGAACCTAAAGCTATTCCATCTTGGAAGTCCATACAAAAAGGCATTAAAGATAGGAAATTGGTCCTAGTTGAAAAGTTTGAAGATCAATTTGTAGCTATTAAGTAACTATTGTCATCAAATTATGTACCCTAGGACGTTCTATGAAATTCCTTTAATTTGATACAACATTGAATCATCCCTAAAGTTTGTGGGAACTTTGAAGATAGATGAGTCTCTAGGATTGAAAAGGGATAACTCCCTAAATTAGTTTCTAAGTGCCTATCACCTAATCTATTGCTTGTTCAACAAAAGAGTTGATAATTTTCATATAATAAAAAAACTATGCTAAGGAGGTGATACACCAAGAATTTATCCCATCGACTATCACACTTATACCAAGTAATAATGTTTTCCAAGACTAATTCTATGCATTAAAATATACTAACATAGTGTTTCAATGTGAAGGTAACATGCTTGAGACAATCAACAAGATAATCAACCTAAGGGGTAAATTACACACCATAGATACAATTACATACTTGAAAAAGAGTTTGATACATTCAACACACTTCACATGACCTATTAACATAAGAAACTTTGTTTAACATGAATAATAAAGGGAGTAAGGATAATTATCACTTAGCTCTACTATACATCACTCACATACTCAAACAAAAATTCATAACTCAAAATTGGTCTTGTATTCAATGTTTAAAAGCAAAGTGAAATGCCATTTTAGTAGGGCTTTGCCATACCAAAAATGTGGTTATCTAAAATGGTAAATGTGTCCTAATTTATAGAACTTTGAGGAAGATAAAGAAAGGAGAATCTAAAGAGGCATAAAGACATGTGTCGTAGACATGAAAATTAGTTACAAATCTATAAGATGGATGAGTGAGCCATGCCATGTAAAGGTTTTAATTTTCCAAAACAAGTCTTGAGAATGGTGGAAAGTGGCATCAAACCTTCAAGAGGGGCATAGGAAACTACTTCTATCAAAGATCATCCATGAGAGTTCAAAACTAAAAACAAAAATGATGACACATCACATTGATGGAACTCATGATGATAGTTAGAAAATGCTCTTTCTAACTGCTAGTTATTCTCTAGACACCTATATTTGTCAATTTAATAAAATCTCCTTGACTTGGTCAGCTACCAATAATGAATCACTCCATCAACCTATCCATTTTACTCACTTAGTCTACTCTAGATGCTCAAGATTTGACCATTTTCCAACTCCATGTCTGTTCTTATTTTCCCATCAAGTATTTTGAATAGCAATGACTATTCTCTGCAGTTTAAAATTGACTTCCTATGGGCCATCACTCTGTTGGATATTTTATTTAGACTTTTATTTCCAAACCTTCTTTTTAGACAAATTGTCTATAGCTATTTATTTCTATTTACTTTTCAGAGCTTTTGTCGAGTCTTTTCCTTTAGGCTCATTGCTTGTTCATTTCCTTCAGAAAAAAATTATGAAGGAATTCTTCCTATTTATTTCCTTCAAAAAAAAGATCAAAGTAATTCTTTCAGAGTTCCTTCTCTTCATTTCCTTTCCTGTAGCTTTTTGATTGGTCCCTTTAGAGAAGTTAAAATGCCCTTCAAAAAAGTTGTAATGGTCCTTTAGGCTTTTGGAAATGGTCCTTTGGGCTTTTACAAGTGCCCCTTTGAAAAAATGAAAGTGCCCACTTTCCAAAGAAAATCTCCTTTGAGAAAGTTTCAAATGATCCTTTCGAAAAACTAAAGTGGACCTTTGCTTGACAAAAGATACCCTTCATAAAAATGAAAGTGCCCTTTGAAAAAAGTGAAATGTACCTTTTAGACTTTTTGTTTGGTCTATTTTTCTTGAAAAGTGCTCTTCAAAAAAATTACAAGGGTTCCCTTTGGCTTGAAAGAGTCCTTCAGAGAAATTTTAAAGTACCTTCAAAAAAATTGTGCAGACAAATTGTTTGAAAGAATTCATCACTTGGCTAGAAGAAAACTCAAAGAAATACTCTTAAGGAAAAGCCTCAGAAAAAAAGTCTGAAAGAATTCTAAAAAATACTTAAGACAAAAAACCTAAAAGAATTAGTCAAAGGCCAAAATGGACTTTCCAAAAGAAAAACACTTGGTATTTTTGTGGGATTTGCCAAAGAACATTTCTTCTGAAGAAAAGCTAAGTATTGGGCTTGGCCAAATTTGAAAGGTAAAAACTTAGGGGTGGAAATTGGCCAACATGAACCTCAAGAAAGCTATGAGAAAATTGAAATGGTTCTTGAGAAAGATGAGGCACCCATATCCCAATTTAACTTGCTTTATATTCAAGCATTCTTACAAAAATCCACAATCCACAAGGTCTTAAGTTGAAAATATGTTCCCTAAATTCACAAGATAATTAATGAGCTATCTACCATGCCTAATACTCCCTCTCAAACTCATGAACATATTCATCACCCTCCCACCATCTCTATTATTGAAGAGGAACTTGTTCTATGGAAGTTATAGGAGGAAGTTGTAGCCACAAGTGAGTTTTTAAGGAGAATGTGATGAAGACACGTCAAGTGAATTTTATGAGGAGATCTCATTGGTACCCCACTTAAGGAAGAAAGAGGAAATTTAGGTTTTAGAGATGAAGTGAAAGAGAATATTGAAGAAGGGGTACAAGTTGAAAATCAAGTTGTAGCTAGTCTTGATGTGAAAGGTTCTCAAATCCACCAAGTTATGGTATTGTATGGATATGACATAGTTTTAAATGAGAAAGAAGATGAGTTGGAAGAGGTTGAATGACAATCACATCATGACTGCATAGAGAGGTTTGACACTCTTGATATCCCTATATCTATTAAGGAGATAGATGAAGATGCTTTTCAAGTTGGTTTCATTCAAATTAACTAATGTAATGAGATAGAAGATTATTAGTAGTAATACCTTGAGTATCTTCAATATATTTAAGACCTTTGTAAGGATACATATCCTATTGAGCATGTTTATGATGAGTTTGACGAATAAACACCCATTGAGGATAATGATGTAGCTTGGATTGCATATGCAAAGATCCTTGAAGTGCTTGAGGATCTTTCATCAACTGATAAAAATAAAGAGGTCAATTAATATGCCATATAGACCTAAGGATAATTCTTAGATGGAGTGTCATTTATTGAGGTTATAGCTAAAAATAAGTATGATAAGCAAGAAGTAGGGTTTATCAAGCACTATGTTCAACATGCATCTTGTCTTATAACATTGTTCATCTCATGAAGTGGAAGATCTCAAAAATTTCCCATTTGATCTAGGAGGGACATGATTTGAGGTCAATTATTTATATTAGTTTGCTTATGTTTATTATGTTCCCTAAGTGCTTTATTAGCATAGGTGTGTGTGTTATCTTATTTTATCTTTTTGTGTGTTTTTGTCCTTATGTTGTGTGTTTTGAGGTCAAGAAAAGAGTCTTGCAGCCAAGGTCAAGGTCTGATCATGTTCATTTCAGAGTGTGAGAGATACTCTATGAGCCCAAAAGAGATGCAAATTTATTGGTTCATTAGCATCATAGGCATGCTTCCTAGTCGAGTAACCAAAATATTGACAAGTTTGACCTCATAATTCAAAATGTCACCCCCATGATTTGAAACTTTATTTTTCATTATTATACAACCATGTTCATAGCTTTGTCATGCTTTGATAGTCTTTAAATGGTCATTATAAGGTCTTGTTAGCATTTTTTAAGGTAATATCATTGCCAAGTTTTCTAATGCCCTCAAATTTAGTCTAGTGGGTCCTAAGGGTATGTAATTATGTTTCAAGATGGAATATAGTCCTTAAATATTAATCCTTTATTTTTTATACTTGGTTTAAAACATGCTAATCTTGTTTGATGAAATTAAGGTATTTTAGCGAAGTTTTAGGTTTTTAGAGAAACCCAAGTTTACATTATGGCTAAATAAAACCTTCTCAAGGAAATAAATTTTCAAGGAGAAATAAATTATATGGTTAATAATTCATTTGAAGTCCTAGAAGGTCTTGTATTGATATATTCTCTCTACATGAGGTCATCCAATATACATTGTCTTTCTTTGCACTTTTAGATGCTTTTAAGGGGTTTAAGTCCATTTCCAAGATGGTCAAGATGGAATAAACATACCATTAAAATTTTAAAGGATTTAAAATGAGTTTTAAATGTACTAATGTTAGAAATAAGTTATAATAATGGTCTACATGTTAGAATAGTTCATTTTTTGCTCTAAAACAGGTAGTTTTAGGATTTTGTACAGACTTGGGTTATCTACTTGCAAGTGAAAATGATTTAAAAGTGTCTCTTAGTATTATAAATCTCATATAAATTATTTTTAATCTCTCAAAATTATTAAAAATGAAAAACATGCTTCTTCTCCTCCATCACTCTCCTCACAAGCTCACAAAGGCAATTTTCAAATGCTTAGTATGGATAGAGGAGAGAGAGAGTTGGTTATTGATATTTTTGACATAGGAGGGGGTACTAGTAATATTGAAATTTATGGAATTTATGTTTAGATACATCCTCTCTCATTTATGAACAAAGGTAGGGCAGTATAAAAGAGATAGTCAACCCCACAAGCTAAATTTATTTCCTTGAAATGATATTTCATATGATTTGGATGCATAAGATCAATTATAAAGGATCCTCAGAGGTGTGCATAAACATATTATACCTTCATCCACGAAGTTGGCACATATGGGAGGTTATTTGAGCAAGAGAGCTTTGTAAGAATTGGTTGCAAGGTTTACACTTCAAAGTTTGAAAGTTTTGAGAAAATTTGTAGAGTTTCATGTATATAAGGTAGTGGTTATATGTTTTCCATCCTCTTCTCATGTCCTTCAAGATATTTCATGGTGATTATCTATTTTATACTAGTCATCTTTATGGCATTAATGTTCCTAGCAAGAAGACTATATCTTAAAGTTGCCTGCATAAATTGAGTTTGAAAGGCCTTAGTTTTGCATTGTCATAGGTGTGCTATGACCTTGACATCATGAAAAAGGTGTTATGAAATGTAAGAATGTCCTTAGGACTTAAGAGTATCACACTTTCACCAAGAAGAGGTCTAAATAGGACAGTGAGACCTAAACATTTGCATAAATGGATTGTAATGTACATAAAAAATGATATTTTAAGGACCAGAGTGGTGAGATAGGAGTAGTACATTTGAATTTGAAGAGTTAAAAACCATTAAGAGATGTTTCTCAAAGCCTAACACTCAAAACTCTCATCACCACTTACAACCATGTCTTAAGTAGGCATGAGAGAGAAAGAATTTGCTTGTCAAAATTGATGTCTTAGAGAGGTTGAGAGGTTTCAATAGTAAACTCTAAATCTCTCACCAGTTATAAGTGAAATAAATAAGATATCAAATGACCAAGATAGTCATCATTTGAAGGCCTAAAACATAAGAATGCAGACGTACAGGTTTGTAGACCTGTATTATATGAGAAATTCAATAAATTATTCATTAAATCTTATTTTTAAAGGCATAAATGTTAAGAGGAATGCAATTTCCCTATGATGTATGGGTCCAAGATCATGTATAAGAGTGTTTCAAGACCTAATGCATAGTACAGTTAATTCATTACCTACAAGCCTATAGAAAGCATGAGAGGAGTTTTAATGCATTTTTTTTACATGGGAGATTGAGTTATAGATAGAAAATCTAGGTACATGAAAGTTAGAAAACAAAGTTGACCTATTTAGCTAGATCCAAAATCTCAAAGCACTATCATTTGATGATATAACATATTGAAAGAGTGAAGAGTCTAATAGACCTATAGGCTAAACAAAGAAGGCATACATGAATGACTAAATAGAAGAAGTGATAATGAAACTACAAGTAATTAGGTTGAATATGAAAAGTTTTAAAAGAGGTTAAATCATTATTAGAGAGATAATGGTCTAGTTAAAATTAGTAGGTTTCAAAGTTAAACAATCAAAAGAACCTAATCATCACCTTCAACCATACTTTGAAAAGGTATAACAAACATGTGTGTTTTTAAATTCTTAAAATTTTTAAGATGTCAATGAAGGTTATGAGTATTCAACATTGTAATAAAATATTATTGAGTGTTTAGTGTCTTGTTGAAGGGATGCTAACTCTATAATGCAACAAAAATCCTATTTATACCTACATATCAACTTGAGTAATCAAGTTAGTTTTCAAACATTTAGAAGATAAGGTAAGGTTTTGTGATGGAGTTTGGGTTAATATATGTCTCAAGAAAGATATATTTGGGCCACTAAGGTGTTTTAGACCTGAGGAAGACCTAGAGAAGATCTGATGAAGTGATTTAAACAAACTCTCCTTAATCGTGTAAATACATAGTTAGTTTGGGATCCTATAAGCATGTGCAATCTTGATAATAAAAGTATCTTTTGATTTTAAGAAAGTAATATTGAGGAGGAAAATAATAATATAATTAATATATAATGTTATATCAACCTCTATATGATCTTGTGAAGTCATTGAAGTCTTTCATAGAGATTGAAATATTAGTCTAGACCAAGTAGGCCTAACCCTCACAAACATACATGCCTATGCAATAGATGAAGAATAGTTTTTTGAAAAGATAAGAATATGAAAACATCATGGGATATCATGATAACTATTGGGTTTTTATCAAATAAAATAATACATCAAAAACTTCTATATTCATAGGGTCTTTTTGTTAGGCTTAATAGGCCTAGCTAAACACTCTCAAACACACAGATATGTATGTGTTAAGTGGTGAAAAAAATGTTTATGAAGGTAATATGAGACATAAATAGTTTTTTTTTGTGATTATTAGAGACCTCAAACAAACATTTCATGAATATTTTAAACCCTACAACAATGAAGAGAAGAGTAAACACAACTCTAGGGTCAAGAAGCTTAAATTGTCAAAAAACCCTAGTGTGTGAATAAAGCCTATTTTATGACATTTGAGGTATAAATTTGATTTAAAATAAATTATATAACCTAATATGGGGTTTTTAAAACCATTTTGAGGTAATCTATGTAATAACAATCATTAAGAAGACTCTTAACCACAAGTTTCTCCTCGAGACCTCACAGACTACCTAGAGCTTGCTCAAGAGTCTCCAAAACTTGCTTAGATATTACATGGAAAGCTACATGTTGGGGATTTATATATAGGAGAGTTAAGTACAATTTTAATGTTACAAACCTTGGTGGAGAGAGTTCATGAAAGGCCCTAGATTTTATGAATGATCATTAATAATTTAGGCTACTCACATGCTATCTAAACCTTCCTAATGACCATATGAGGGAAATATGCACTCCAATACCTCCAAATAGAATATTATGGAATGAAAATGATTTAAATGACTCCTAAAACTCTAACTATAACCTAGGCATGGTAGTGGTTGGCATGTGAATGTATAGGGGTGTACAAAATAGGGCTAAATACATAGTTGTAAGCTTGTTTGTGAAGGTGTAGAGTAGCGAGTGGATTATAAACCAAGTGAAGGGGTATATTAGGATTTTAAAAGGGTTATAAAACCTTATAAAAACCTATACAGGTTTCTCAAAATGAGATACAATATTTGAAGTTGTCAAGTTGGTCAAAAGTGGAAAATGCACTAGTTTATAAGCCAAGAAGCCTAGATGCAAGCCTATAGATTGCAATAGAAGACTTAATTATCAAGGTATGAGGTTTTTAATGATTTTAAATATATAAAAATTTAATTTCCAAGCCTTAGATCCTAAAAAATTCTTTCCAAATACTCAAACTACCTCTCAAGCTTATACAAGCACATAGACTAGGGTTTTTGGCCATTGCATGGTTCACCCATCCATATAGGGTATCAAGAGATAAAATTGAAATAGAGAAAGGTATTGGAATAGATAAATTAAATCAAACATTTCTTGTATGTTTCACATGTGTGGGAGGCCTGTAGAGCAAAATCTTGATTTCTAGGCAAGGAGGCCTAATAAGAGAGGAAAAATGGGCTAAAAAGTGTACTTCCACTTAGATTAGGTCTTGAAACTTGGCATGGAGATATAAGAGGATAATGAATCCTAAAATATTTCTTCAATTCTCTAATATCATTCATATATTCTTCCACACAAGGAGTTTTACCTATTTTGAAGGCTATAAGGAGTTGAGAGAAAAGAAAGGTAAAGGTGTACAATTAGATATCTTGAACTGTTTGATGGATGTAAGTGTATTAATTCAATTTTGGTATAATATTAAGAGGCCATCCATGGATTAAAATTTATTTCATAAAAAAATCCAAATTTTCTCACTTTCTATGCCATATTTCTAAAGGAGGAGTTCAAGTGGTCAAACCACCAAATCAATGCATAAGAGATTTTCAACAAAATTTATCAATGTTACTCCTTGTCTCCCACATAAATTCAATCAATAAAAGGTCAATATATGGTTTCAAGAAGATTAAATTAGTTTAAGTAGTCTTAATAACCTTGAATATACCTTTTCCTCTCTTATGTTAAGTCAAGTAGACAAAGTAAAACAAGCTTGAAGAGTCTTCAAACAACTCTGTCAAAGTGGAGAGACATCATGAGAGGATTAAAGGAGTCACTTGAGGACTATAATGTGACTTAGAGGCCTATTCTTAAGGAGGTGAACTTATTCATCAAAGATATAGGTTCATATAAGAACTAATATAGGCACATGTATGGTCAAACTCTAATAAACATGCCCATGACTTCTTCAAGCCTTATAAACAAGTCCATTTCAACCCCCTACACCATTTTCAAGATAAGAAAGAGATAATTAAGCAAGTACTATGTAGGAGTTGGAAGACTATGTGGATGACTCATCCATATTTTTTAGCCTTTTATCTCTCTCTCTCTCTCTCTCTCTCTCTCTCTCTCTCTCTCTCTCTCTCTCTCTCTCTCTCTCTCTCTCTCTCTCTCTCTCTCTCTCTCTCTCTCTCTCTCTCTCTCTCTCTCTCTCTCTCTCTCTCTTAGTATTCCTAGTTTTGGCATTTTTATGGATCCTTAACCTAAGTTATGGTAGATATCTATTCATAAAAACACTTTTACTTAGCTCTTTGAACTGAATAAGACTGAATTTTGGCTTCCTCAATCCTTGTGACTAGTGTATGCTTATGGTTTATAGATGAATGTTAGTGATAGTGAATGCTTCCTCACATTTGTCCTATCCTTTATACCTATTTATAGGCAGTTAATCATCCTTATATGTTTCATATTGTGTTTGAATAGCCTTGTATGCATGGAAAGTGTAATACTTCATTAGTGTGTTTGAGATACCTATTGATCAGCTACCTTAGATCATGCATAAAGATAATAGCCTCTATATGAAATAATGATGTTTTTATATTAATTATTTGAGTAGTGCAATTAGTTTTATGACATAATTGAGATTCTTAATGCATATTATATAGGTGAAGGAGACATTTTGGTGTATCACCCACTTAGATAGTTTTTTCTCATGTTATCTTCCTCTCTTTTCCCTTATAATCTAGTAGTTTAGTGTAGAGAGTCTAACTTATACATCAAGGGGAGATATACCTATAATATCAAGATTTAATCTACCTATTAGGACAACCACAACCTAGGATTATCTCCATGTTACTCTAAATTGTGAAGGCTTAAACAACCTTGATAAGGGTGCAAGTTTGAGTAGATAAAAATCTTACTTTTTTAGCCAAGTGATCATGCTCATGTGTAGTTGTATTATCATTAAGAATATATGGATAAACTATAATATAATTATACTCATAAATAAGTGAATAAAATGTAATGTGATAATGCTCATAAATAGGTGTGAAAAAATAGTTTGCCTATGTCTATATGCAATTTATATATGTGAAAATCTTGAATTGACATGTGAAATACCTATAAAATTATAACACTAGTCTTGCATAAGCACAAAAAAAATATAAAATGAAAAATTGGGGAATGAAAGAAGTGGGAAGGGTTGAGCTATTCTTAGATAACCTACATAGCCCAAAAGGCCTTAGGTCAATGTAGTTATACCTTTAGGGAAGATCATATGAATGTAATTATAAAATTTGATTAGAATTCTTGACAAAAGGATGCCATCAACATGAAATAAAAATGTTATAATTAGACAAGGAATATAAAATTTTAGAAAAATTGTAATAAAAATCTTTACTCAAAAAATATATGCTTTTAAAATAAGAAAGATAAATGCCTTGTAAGAAGTGCTAGGTAGTTTCAAGGGTGACCCTTGATGTGATTTTATAGAGATGTTTTGAATGTTTTAATAATTTACATATTTATATACACAAGAAATACATTATGAATAATTTCATTTTAAAAAGATATCCATTAGATAATGATAGACAAGTTCACACTACTAGACAGGTGCATAATGTGCTCTTGTCTGCTTAGTGTTCACTTATCTTAAAGGAATAGAGGCTTATAAAACAAGAGTGAAATTAAATTATTTTATGAATAGGGATGAATATGGATAAAATATGGGATTATATAAAATGTTCTTAGAAATTATAAGACTTTGAAATATTTCTTAGAGATTACGGATTATTGAAATGGTGAATTGGCTAAATAAGGTAAATGTGTTAAGAACAAGCATTGTTAAGAATTTATTAGTTAAATTTAAATGTATACACATGGAAATTTTTCAACCAAATATCATATAATCAATATAAAACCTATAAAGGGGTTTGAAATGTCTCAATTAATATCCTTGAGGATGGAGCAACTCATCTCCACCATCAGATCTAGTTAATCCTTACCATTGAATCAGGTTCAGGTGAAAAAACCATAAGAATCCTTATGGTGTCCCATTCAAGTTTATAACCCCTCATTTTAGGTGTTCATTAGGGTTTAAAAATTTATATTTGGGAAAATATGAGTAAATGTTAGAGAATGACTTATCCATAGTCATCCCTCTCCACCTTCCTCACCCCTAGATGATCATCATTAATGGGGTCTCCAAGATTTTAGAAAAAATTGAATTATTTATTTTATGAAATATTAAAATAATAAAAATGTGTGTGGGATAAGTTTTTAAGTACATAGATTGACTGAAGTCTCTAGGTGGTCTTGAACTCCCACAATTTTTGAAATAATGATTTGGGAGCTTCAAGATCCTCTACAACCATTAATGGATGAAAAGATAGATTTAAGGTAAAAGAATTTAAAAAAAAATTAGGTTACAAATCTGGTTTCATATAATAGAGGATAGAAAAATAATGGGGGTCAATTTTTGGGCCAACGGGGATTTTAGGAACACACACTAGCTATCAAGGTCAAAAAGTAACTCTACTTGAGAAATAGAGTCATATCAAAAAAATAAGTCATTATAAGCCTTTTTTTTTGTAGAAGATCAAAAAAAATTGAGTGGTGTTACCTTTTGGGTTCCTCTACCTTTGGGTCTCCAAGTATTAGTAAACTTCTACCAAAAAGGTCTATCTTTATTGGTAAAAGTTATAGTTTTAAATATATCCATGTATAGGAAAAAAACTTAGAATGCTAATTTTTAATAAAATAATATTTAGAATATAATGAATTTATTTATTTTTATGCTAACTACATAGTTATATAGGTGAATTTTAACACATGTTGACCACTACCTTCACATCACCCATGTAGTGATTATAAGCCACATGGCTCCCAACCACACACTAAAAATAACATGTGACTACTTTGGCCATAAGGCATGATGGTCACCACATAAATATTTACATAAGCCCTCAAGGATTTTTAGCCTCTACCACATGGTCACATGGGTGACTATTGAACCTATTCTAGTGTTACCCTACACAAAGAGTCAAGTTCCCTTCTTAAGGGCATGTGTGTTAGAAAGGTCCCCTACATAATGCAAATTTTCAAAAATTCACCACAACTAAACCAAAGAACCAAAAATTACAAAATAGGTGGTGTTGGGTACCAAAAATTTTCAATTTTATAATAAAATTATTTTGGGCCCAAGATGATCTCATTTTTTATGCTAAAAAGTTGTGCAAAGCAGGAGAGAATTATAAATGAGATCTAGGTAGAATTAGAATTTTTAACTTGAAAAATCTGTATCTTTCTTTTCATGACTCCAAAAATTAAATCCATAATTTTTTATATATTTTTGGAAGATTTTATTTATCATTAATTTTTAATATGTATAAAAATATAAAACCATAATAGCCTCTTTAAGGCCTTAAGCTAAATAAGGTGTTTTACAAGCCTTCCAAGAAAATTACAAACTAGTATTATGTTATGCATAATTAAAAACATGTTTAAATTTATAAAAAACATAATTAGGATTTAATTTTCATAATTAATTTCATTATTTTCATTCATAGTCAAATACATTCTTTTTTAAAGAGAGTGCAAGAAAGAGAAAGTCTTCACACTTAATTCCAATCCCTATTACAACTTTTATTTTGATTTACATAGATTAAAATTACAACTTAATATTACATCATAATGGATTTAAAACCAAAAAATATATTTTTTTAAAATAATTAAAAAACATTTAAATAATAAGTATTCAAGTACACTCCACATATAAGGTAAATGCCCTAGATATCCCTAAGCCTAGGAATCCCATTTATGAGAATAATGAACATTGAGAGTAGGAGGTGTTATCATGAAAATTTTCACCCATTATAAAAATTTAAATAACTTACAAAATCATATGTTATACCATGTTAGTTCATAATTTATGTGGCAGGGGCCAATTTCTTTAGAACAACTTAGTTATTACTTTCATGTTTAAATGTAGTTGAAAATCATATATAATTATGTTTTAAGGATTTTAATTTTATATTTAAATTTAAATAATTGATAAAAATGAATATTATTTTCAAAGGTAAAGATCAAATTTATATTGATTTTGCATGAACATCGTTATCTTAAGAGTTAAATATCATAATAAATGATTTTAGTAAACAAAATAATGGTTTAAAATATCATAAGATATATGTTATAAATAATTGATGATATATAAATACTCATTAAAATATGAAAATATTAAATGTTTTCTTTAAATTTCAACTTGTCAATACAAGTCAATAATGGGAAATAGAAAAACTATAAAACATTGTTATTTGTTATCTTGAAACATAATTCACTTATTGATCTTTGATCTTAACTTGGTTATATTCACTTGAAAATTCAATCTAATTTTGATAAAACAAGTTTTATCCAATTTCATTTGATGTGAAGTGGAAATCCTATTTTTTTAAAAATCATAGAGATCAATTATTCTATGTTCTGTAATGTGAAAATAACTATACATTGAGGAACAAGTTTATTGGTTACTTGAATAGTTTGGTATACCTTATGAAGAATATATAAACAATGATAAGAAATTGTATATTTAATATGGTAACATAGTATTCATATTAAATAATACTATTTTTATTATGGACAATGGTTTATGATTTGATCCATTTTGATACATTGATAAATTAGAACCAAGATATTATAGTTTAAATGCTACATTTTATGCATATATTTTGAGGGCATTTACTAATGTTGAGCATTGTAATTGAGTGTTGAGATTTGATATTTGATATTGCCATGGATGTCAAAGGTTCTAATGAAGATGAAAGGTTATTTCATTAATGTCAATCTAATGTCATTTAATGTCAAAGGTTCTTGTGCAAATGCCTGGTCAAGTAAGCTTTGAGAATGTTATGATCATTAAGAAGTAGCATGAGTAAGTACAAGTTAGTACAATAAATATAAAGAATATTGTAATGATTGTATAGACCTTGTGATATGGTATTTGTAGGTGGAAAGATGAAATGAGTGAGATTATAAGAAGAATCATGTTGCTCCAAAGTTTTATTTAAGTAGTTCTGAAGATGATCTGAATGGGATACAAAGATGAGAATGCTCTAAAGAGAATGCTATAAAGAATACCTAAAAATATTTGAGGATGAGTGAGATTATTTAAGGTTGTATTTGAGGTGTTTAGGACCTTGAAAGTGTTTGAATGATTAGTTTCTAATATTTGTATATGCAATTATAAAGTTGTTGTGAAGATATCCCAATTAAGCTCTAAAGACCTATAAGTGCCTCCAAAAAAGTTATGTTGAAGCTCCAAAGAAGAGTGAGTTTATGAATTTTTTTGAGAATATAAAAGAGACATTAGAACACAAGTGATTTCCAAGTTGAAGTGTATAAAGTGACTAAAAGGTTAGATTTAAGGCATAATAAGACTTATAAGTCAAGGCTTAGAAAACAAGAAGAAGAGATGATGACCTGATGAGGTAACAATATCAATTTTCATGACATGGGTGAGAAAGATAACATTAACATAGGTAAGTAAATATTTTTTGAGTATGTGAATGAAGTTTTAGGACTTTGTTTATGATTAAAAGACTTGAAAAGTATTTCAAGGTTTCTCAAGTGCATAAAATGAAGAGTGGCCTACCTAAGAAGGTTTTTTTAGTAATCATGGGAATGTGAAATAAACAAATGATAACCTAAGATATTATTAGTATATGATAAGGGTTATATCTCAAAGATATAAGCATTGGTTTCTAAAAAGAGGAGACAAGTTTTATGAATGATCATTAAGACTGGAAGTTAGTCTAAACTCTCATTAAATCCTAATAAGGACCTGATATTGAAGATCTTGTTGTAAAAATCTTAGAAAGGTCTAATATGATTAGATGAGTGATTTGAGGTTGAATTCAACTCTCCCAGGCATTTATATTTGTGATTGGTTTTTTAGGCAAATGAGTAGAACATATAGAAAAGTGATTGTCTTCTAAAGATTTACTATAGAAGATAACATTGACCAAGTCAATGGGTCTAAGTGGATATATATCAAAGTGTGAGACTTGTAGTTAATATTCATAAATATTTGTAGATAGGTTCCATATCTAAAGTTCACAAAGTTTATGATCAAAGTTGACCAACCACCAAAAAGACCTAGTGGTGTAGACTATGTGAACATCTTACAGAGGAGTGTTTATGCTTATTTACCTTAAGTTGAAGCATCCGATGAAGTTGGTGATGACCCTGAGGTCATGAGGATTTTTAATATGCAATTTATTCCCATGGTTGTTTGTAAAAATTGAATATTTTTCTTAGTTTTTTAAATCAAAGTTTTTGTATATGTGTAAGCCTTTTGATTTAACTTTTTTTGGGAATAATGAAGTTTTATTCCTATTTTAGTTAAGGGTCTAGATTAATAAATTAGTGAATAATATTGCAATAATTACAGTCCTAATTTGTATAATTTATCTATCTTTTTTACCTTTCTAAAATAACAATAAATAAGAATAAATATAACTTAGCTTGAAATTAGACTAAAATAGATGATATAGAGACTATAACTAGCTATGCTGGACTAGGACAGTATGATGAATCTAAATCTATATTTTGTTTAGTGAAAGGACAAGAACACTAAAAATAGGACACTTTATGGTCAAATTATTTTTTACTCCTGCCACTATTGTCGAAACTCGTCATAGAGACCTAAAAATTTTTGGGTTTTTGTGTTGTTCCTATGTGAGTCTGCTTGTGAAATCTTGAGTGTTGATTATCAACAGAACTTGTTGTAGAGCTGATTTAATATTCAAACCCTAACCCTCCATCATGCTTGATAAAAAAATGTTTGAACCACTTGAGGAAATGGGGGGTTAGTACGTAAAGTTCACTAAAGATGTAATCCACACCCCTTGTCTAGGTACATTGCCTACATACCAATAATTCAAAGAGGGATCAATCGATATGTAGTTTTCCCACCTAACGTGCTTTGTGAAATAATGTGATGTAGATGTAAAAATGTCAAATTGAGAGTGATTGAGGTGGTTATAGATTGGTATGGGGGTTTGAGTGTGTTTGCAGCTATGTTGGGTGATTGTATATAGAGAATAGGGAATTTTGCCTTAGTGTTTTGTTTGTATTCTTGCTTGCTTTGTAAGATATGTCACCTTCCTTGTAAATGAGATTTTAATGGGTTTTTATAGGGAACCATTGGTCATGGGTTATATGTATTCATGCTAGGCCAAAATAATGAAGGCTAGGGATTAGATGAAAATGATTATTTTGGATTAAAATGCAAATGGATAGGAGCATCAAAAATGGGACACCCTAAGGTCCAATGCTATATTAAAAGTATGGCACTCCTATCCTATAGGATCAAGACCTAGGGGAATAGGATTGGCTTGGGAAAAGAAGTTTGGCTGAGGTGGAATGACTGTTTAGAAGGTTTTGGATGGATAGTAATGAGTAAAAAGATGTCTAGAAGGGTCACAAGAGCATGAAAAAAGGAGCTATGGATAGGGTGTCACAAGCCACACTCAAAATAATAATTTAAACATTTTATATGACTAAATTTTCCCTCCATATATTATAATGATGAAAAAAATGAAATACTAGGATAAAGGAAAATTAGAAAGCATACTTGAATTTACCTGCAAGGGTAAAGCCCATGAAGATGTGTGATGTTGAGTGATGTTAAGTAATGTTGGGTATGTGTTGTATGAAAATTAATATCATGAATGGAGCTAAGTGATTAATTCCCTAAGAGTTTCTCAAAAATACAAAGGATATCCCTTTGGCTCCATTATCACCCACTAAGTTAAGCTATGCAATCATGCATGTGTTAATTGATGTTTGGACTATGTGTCCAATCCATATGAATAGGTGGCTCAAGAATACAAAGGCTAGATAGTCCTTTGGCTCCATCATTTCCCACTAAATGAAGCTATGAATTGATACCAGCATGAATGTATGTTGTATGAGATGGCTCCTTAGGCCCATAAATGCTCTATAATATGATAATATGGCATGGATAGCTGAATGTGTACTAGGAACTAGGCCAATCTTGGCCACTCCAAAAGGTAGAGATTGGGCTTATATGAAATCCACTCTAAACTAATAACTAGTCTTATATGAAATCCACTTTGAAATTATGCTAATGATGTATAGATGGAATAAGGTACATAACTACTAAGAATACCTAGGTAATATAATAAACTAGAAAGAAAAAAAGTCAAATGTGTTGTGTACATTACCCCCAATCATTGGTGTCTATAACATGGATTCTAATTTGGAAGTTGTACCAACTATCCAATGTAAAACTAGAAGTGAGAGCCATCATGCTATGCATGATGCCCCCTATATCTAGATACTCTGAGTAAAATTGTACTAAAACTACCCAATCTAAACTATACTATAGCTGATAAAATTGTAACTGATCTTACCTTTCTATCTATTTTAAAAAAATCTAAGTTTTTTACTATTTGGATAGGAGAACCAAAAATAAGACACTTTGTTATTTTATTCTATAATCCAAGTATGGTGCTCTTGTCCTTTACTATTTCTAATAACTATTCTATATTTGTTACTATCTTTTTGGTCTACTCTACCTGGTTTAAATTTTAAATACTATTTTGAGTGTTTTAGAAACTAATTTTTGATTGGTAGAAGGCTATGATATATGTGACAAAAGCCCTATTTATTGACCCCTTTTTTTAGGGTAGGAATGAATACCTTGTAATGACTACATTCAAAATAAAGAGCCCTGTAAGTGTGTTATGCTATGAAATACATGATATAGTAATGATAATAACAAAGATGTCTCAAGATAAGAATATTTTAATTAATGATTTAGTTTCTATGAGAGAGGAGGATCATATGGTTTTGTTTCTACTCCTGCTATGGAGATTGAGGAACAAGAAAAGGAGGACCTTGTTCAGCATGAAGACCCTGTTGAGACTAAACAGGAGGAATAGATGGAAAGGGAGGAACAAAATGAAAAGGTTGATTCCCCTCCACATGATAATACAAAAGACATTCATGACTCTTGATAGAGGGACACTAAGCTTTCCTTCCTACATTCTACCAAATTCAAAGCCAATTCTATTCTCCAGGTTGATTCTTTGATCTATAATGAATTAATGGGGCTGAAGAAGAAAGTGGAAATAATGCAACACAATTAGGAAGTTGATCAGATCAAAATCAACCATATGGAGATGTAAATGAGAGATATCCCAAATAAACTTAAAGATTATGAGAATGATCTTAGAATGCTCATCAAGGAAAGCAGAACTAAGATGGAGCAGGTAACATCCAGCATCTGTGCTACTATAGCTAATCTTGGAAAAAGAGAAAATGAAGAAATAATATCCTTAGATGGTCCAAGTAAAAGGACCAGGTAGAGCTCAAGGAAGAAATCCATACAAGATGCTACTACTTCGACTGCTATCTCCATGCAAGATACTGCTACGATTGGAAAGGAGGCTGTTAAGATGATCCTAGAATTGCAATAGAAGACTAGGGTCTTATTTGTTGATTTTTTTCTTATCCAGGTCCTTACTGCTGGATGTTTTAATTGGTTTTTGTTTTTGGTTATGATACTTGGTTCTTAGTCTTAAACTTATTTTGAGTTTCTAGGTCTCTGTAATACCTAGGTACTTCTATTGGTTTAGGTTTATGGTTTCAGGGCCTTGTAAAACCTGATTTTGTTGCTATTTTTTAGAAGGTTTTAGGAAGCTCTTCCTGGCAGATGTAATTGCTTTATCTTTTTTATTTCTATTAAAGGGTTTTGGGGTCCCTTCAAAACCTACTTTTACCTTAATCTAAAAAAAACAAAGATGTCTCAAGATATATCATAGTTTATATTAGAGGTTGTTATATCAATAGGGGTATGCCTAGATAGATGTAAAAATTTAATAACATGTGTAATATACTAAAATTAAATCAAAAAACATTAGTTGTTAGTTATTAGTTTTCAAGGAGGGATGGAACATGATGCCCATCATGGCATCCAAAAAATCAAGATAATGCATGATGTGGATCATGGACTTGTAAATAATTGAGAAGTAAACAAGCATGTAAGGCAAGAAGCATACAAAAGTTGCCAAGGGGCCAAGCAAACAAGGGACATTGACATATGTCACTCAAACTATGAAAGTAAACATATAAGACATGTTCAAATACCCACACACACACACACACATAGAGATTATATATATATATATATATATATATATATATATATATATAAGGAGGATTGGCACAAAGGCCACAAACACATACAAGAGTAAAAGTGAAGGACATTGGAAAATGTCGTAAGGCACACACAAGTAAAAAAATAAGAATTAAAAAATGCAATCACATATAGCTACTCAAAGAAAGAAAGAAGGCATTTAAATGGTAGAAATACTATTGCATATAACCAATCAAAGTAAGAAGTGAAAGTATGCAAAACATGTAGTACAAGACTAGGTAGATGCTAAGAAATACACAAGTGTTATATACTAGTGAGTGTTGATAGAGTAATCTATGTAAGCTAGTAAGTAATGTACATCAACATGATAACTAGAGTGTGACATAACCTGGATGGTGTAGTCATGTAGAAGATGCCCCTGATGGGTAGATATGTCTATGTATGTATCAAATGTAAAATTATGATGCCCCCTAAATAGGTAAAGTAAATCAATCAAGGATCTAGGTGTTACTGCACACACTCAAAGAAGATCAAGTGAATCATGGTAATGTCGATAAATCAACAAACAATAACATATAACAACAAAATTTAAGTCTAGTATGGTAGTAGAAATGTAAAGCATGGATAATGCATACAAATGATTTTTTTTATGTGTTTTGAGTTATTTGAATGTTTTTTTATTTTGACATGTTATATTATTTTTGGTATTTTTGAAATAATCTATGTATAAGTAATCATAAGGAAACTATGTATAATTAATAAAAAAGAAGATATATACAAGAAAAACTATGAAGAAATGATACTAACTGATGAGTCTCATAAGAGACTCCCTATCATGGTGTCCTGTATCAAGGATAAAGATCATGCATGATCATGAAACATGATGGAAGGGATGAGACTATGATTTTGAAATCTATGTAATGGAAATAAACTATGGGGTCCCCCTGTAACTCTGAGAAGTGGATGCAATTGTTGGGATCTTAGGGACCCATCTAATAGTAAAAGAAGCTTTCTAAAAAATTTCTCTATGTGTAGAGACATGAGACCTCAATGATACTAATATGGGTGTGAATACTATAGCTAGAAACTATCTAGAGTCCTAGAACTATCGCTGATGGAGTGGTTAATCTAAGAGAGGCCTCCATGGAAGTGTATGAAATCTATGTGCTAGTGAGTGAGGCCTCAACTATGTCTGAATATCAATTGGAAGAATGACTATAATAGGTGGAGATTCTAAAATTGGTTACTATAGATTAAGAGATGGATTTGAAATGGGGAATGGTAACTCATATGGAAATCTATCAACTATAATAACCTAATTAGCATGAATGAATTTCATGCATTTATGAGCTATAGAAGGTACTAATCAAAGTTTCTAAATCCATGGTCGACCAAGCAACATGTCAAAGAATCTTGCACTGGGAATAATAGTAAATTATGTGGCCACATGTGTAGGTCCAACTTGTAGAAGAAGTACAATCTCACCCATGAACTTTGTATGTGTCCATTGAATCCAATGATAACTATGTCTATCGAGGTAATATCCTTCTCTAAATATCCCAAATGCTGAAGTAATGTCATAGTGCACATATTCATGCTAGATCCATATGAGAACACTATGAATGGGATGATGATTAATGTAGGATATGATAAAGAGTTTATGGTAATCTAAACCATCCTCAACTATCTCCTACTCTAATAATGAGATTAAAGGCCTATCTATAACTCTAGAATTATATACACCAGTTATGTTGCTTAAAAGATGTGACTCAACTGAAGGTACCTAGTATGTAGCTAGAGGAGGGTGTGTATGATATACATGATGTATCCCATGTTTCTTATTTAGAATGATATAAGAACGGATCTAAGAAAATTTTCAAAGCCTTGTCCTATATTTTCTTTACATAAGGAGTCTTAATTAGAGTGCCAAGATCAATAAGGTTGCCATCTATCAATTCCTATATCTTATGTTGCAAACTAATGCATTTGTTTGTTGTGTGGTCTAGTGCCCTATGAAAATCACAAAATGCATTTTGATCATATCCATATTGAAGAGGCTTTATTGTATCAACTTCCTGAATAGGAGGGAGAGATATGCTATTGCATTCCAATAACTACTGTAAGACTCTGGCTGGAGATACTAGTAGATTGGTAAATGCTCATTGAGGAGGTACTGATAAAACCACTCATTGAGGGGGATCTGAAGTTACATTAATTATAGGTTGATTTTGAATTTTTTTTATCATTAAATTTTACTTTGTATGGGACTTTGTTTTTACTCTTATTTTTTATTTATGATATACTTATGTACTTGAGTTTGCTCGTTAAAATTAATTTGACTTCCCTTTCCTTTAGTGTATGATATAACTTAGTGAAGGAAGAGAATCTTTTGAACATTATTGACTCATGCAAAGATGATAGAAGACTCTATTTGAATAGGTCTTGTAATTCTTGATCAACCATGGGGCTAATCATTTTAGCCAAGATAGTCTTATATCTAAGAACATAATTTGTGAGATGCTCATTTGACCTTTGTTTATATTGTGAAACTTGGGCATAAGAAACCTTGTGACTTATGTTAATGCTAAAATGAGTAAGGAACATGTTAGCTAAAGGATTGAATGTATTGATTGATCAATTTGGTATACTATAGAACCCTTATAGAGCATAATCCTTTAAATTCCATGGAGATAGCTTGGTTAATAACTAGTCATTTGGCACATAGTCTAAGCATGCTTCATGAAAATCTCTCAAGTATGTCTCTAGATCACCCTTGCCATCATATAAAGTGAGATTGGGTTGAATAAAACCTGGTGGTAAGGGTGTAGAAGAAATACAACATGCCAATGGTGTATGAAGTAGAGCAAAAGAGTCTAAGGCTTGTGTTGGTCTAAAGGTACCTTGATCAATATGTAGCACCTAGGATTGAAGAGATTTTATCTCTCACACAAGGGTAGCCACATTAGGAGACAAAGATGTACTAGCCATAATTGGTGGTGCCTCATAAGAAGGTTGGAATGATATAGGGGATTGTTGAGACATAGTTGCCCTCATAGTGTCATTTGTAATTGGTTATTCTAAAGGAATGGAAGACTCAACTTGATTACCCTTTTTTATTTCTATGATATATTATAAGATAAGGTCATGATCTTGAGGCTATTCCCTAAGTCTCTCTCTAAAATTTATAGAATCAAATCTTTGTAGAATCAAATCTTTATTGATGACCACATTATTGTCATTAACAGGTGGAAGTGGATCAATAACCCAATGTGGTGGGTCATGAACATTAATGTGTGTATCATCATTTTTATTATAATATTGTAAATTATCAAAATTATCCTCATGGAAATTAGTGTAATCTAGATGTGTAGGATCTATAGAAAAAGATTGAGCTAGTTTTTTATCCATGGTGTATGGATGGGTTAGAGGAATCTAAGTGAATTCAGGAGGGTTGCCACTAAGTTTTATACTTCATATCAAAGGAAGAGATGAAAGTAGCCTAGGTGGCATAAGGAAAAAAACTTGGAAAATAGAAGAGAAGATTAATTAAATTTAATCTAGCATTTTAAAAATAAAAAACTGGAATATGCATAAAAAGGATATGAAGTTCACAAACATGTAAGATGATACCTCAAGAAGCAAAAGAATCTAGTATATTACACTAGTGTTTGAATGATAATTTTTAAAATTATCATGGTAAATTTTAAAAATTAATTGTGAAATTATAATTTAAATATGCAAGAAAAATCAAGAAAATATTAGAAAAAATAGAAAGGAATTTTCCCTAAGGTTTTAAGGGATTTTGTGCACAAATGAAGTAAGTCGGGTTCACTAAATGATTTAATTTTTTTGGGAATAATGGATTTTTATTCCTATTTTAGTTAAGGGTCTAGATTAATAAATCAGTAAAGAATATTGAAATAATTATAGTCCTAATTTGTATAATTTATCTATCTTTTTTACCTTTCTAAAAATAACAATAAATAAGGAGAAATATAACTTAGCTTGAAACTAGACTAAGATGGATGATAAAAAGATTGTAATTGGTTGTGCAAGACTGGGATAGTGTCATGAATTTGAATCTAGATTTTATTTGATGAAAGGATATGAGTGTCAAAAATAAGATACTTTAGCGTTTGATGTTATTATCCATTCCTGTCGTTGTTGTCCAAACTGGTCATAGAGACCAATTTTTTTTTTGGTTTTTGTGATATTCCTATATGAGCCTGATTATGAAAATTTGAGTGTTTATTATTGATTAAACTCATTTTAGAGCTAATTTAATCTTCAAACCCTAACCCTCCATCATGCTTGATAAAACAATGTTTGAATCACTTGAGGAAAGTGGGGGAGTTAGTGTGTAAAATGCACTAAACATGTAATCCACACCCCTTGTGTGGGCACACTACCTACATACTAATACTCTAAAAAGGGATCAAGCTATATGTAGTTATCCCACCTAATGTGATTTATACAATAGTGTGATGCATATGTAAAAATGCTAAATTGAGAGTGTTTGAGGTGGCTAGGGACTGGTATGAGGGTTTGAGTGTGTTTGTAGCTATGTTTGATGATTATATGTAGAGAATAGGGAAATTTTCCTTAGTTATTTATTTGTATTCTTTCTTTATTTGTAATATTTGTCACCTCCATTGTAAATGAGCTTTGGATGGGTTTTTATAAGGAACCATTGGTCATGGGTTAGTTATATTTACACTAGGATAACATAATGAAGGATAAGGATTGGATGAAAATGACCATTTTGGATCAAAATGAAAATGGAAAAGAGAATAAAAAATGGGACACTTTAGGGTCCAATGTTATAGTCCAAGTATGGCATTCCTATCCTACAGGCTAAAGATTTGGGGGAATAGGATTGGCCTAGGAAAAGTAGCCTAGATGAGGTAGAATGACCATTTAAAAGGTTTCGAATGGCTGGTAATGAGAGAAAAGGTGTCTAAAGGGTCAAAAGAGAATACAAAAATTATCTATGGATAGGGTGTCATAACCCACACTCAAATTGCCAATTTGGACATTTCATATGATTACACCTTTCATAAGCAGTGATTTGAGTAAGGGTTCAAGTGTGAACTTGACCTAAAAGGTATTGTATACCTAAAGTAAAGTTGGATAAGGGATATTTGAGTATATTATGGTGTATTACTACAATGTGAGATTTTTTGATAAATTTAAATAAGGATCAAGGGGTAACATGTTGTTAAGAAGACCTATAAGGTCTCAATAAACCTAAAAGAAGAGCAAGGGATAACTGATGTTTGGCTAACCTATTGTAGTGATTGATTCATGACTAAGGCATGTTATTTGGATATTATTTAACATATTCATGGATAAAATAATTTATTTTAATGTATATCCAACCTAAAATAATATGATCAAATGACTTATATAAAAGCAAGGTAGTTAGGCATATTTTGGTATGCTTAGAGGATGTTAAGTGTGTGTATGCTATAAGAGCGATAACATAAGAGGATAAGTAAATGATATTGACCATTTTTTATCATAATTAAGTCATGAAAACCAACAAATATGTCATGAGTATATAATAAAGGTTCTTCAAGAGAGGATCAAGGTCAAAAGACCTAATCAAGCCAAGAAGAGGTCTAGTTGAGAGAAGAAGGTAGAAGGTTAGTTTGAGAGGGTTGAAGAGAGAAAAGAGATGAACAAGTAGATCATCACATTTTTTAGAATCAATAAGGGTTTATGAATGTGATCAACAATCATGTGGCTAATCTGGTGCTAAGTCATCTAAGGGGTTGAAGCCTCCTTACAAGTTATAGTTTACTAAAGCCAAGTGGGTGCTTGGTAAATTAGGGGTTGGTACTCCTTGATGAGTTAGTATTTAGCTAAAGTTTATATTGATTTATTACTTTAAAAATTAGGGAGTTGGTGCCTCCTTGTAAGTTAGTGATTAATAAATCTAATTTGGTGCTTGGTAAATTAGGGTTTGGTGTTCCTTACTGAGTTAGTGCTTGACAAATTGGGGTTAGTTCTCAAATTTGAGTGAGTGATCAACTAAAGATTTATGTTTGCTTATAATACTATATTCCATTTTCTTCATTAGTGGGGTTTTTTCCCTAAGAGGGTTTCCCATGTATATGCTATGTTCATGTGTTTCATGCTCTTATATTTTTATGGTTATGATTGATAAGATGTACATGCATGTTTGAATGGTTCATATATGTTAAATGAAACCGAATGAAAAGTTTTGAAGATTGATTCACCCCCCTCTTATTCATCTTATTTCTAAAAATTTGTAGCTGAGCTTGATCTCTTATGTAGACGTAATTGATCCCTTATGTAGACTTAACAATCTAAGGGAGATATTTGGAGTTTAGGAATTGATTGTGACAATGAAAATGTTTTTTGTGACTACATAGTCATTAAAATAACTTGTGAATGCTCTTTAAAAGAAAATAATCATATAAAAGAATGTAGTCAACTTATAATGAAATTAAAGTCTTTAGAGGCATAAGTTGAGAAAGATGCAATCAAGATAAGAACTTATCAAAAGTATAAGGAAAGTACTAGAAAGCTTAATTGTATTTTGGATAGTCAAAGATACTTTTATGATATGACAGGTATTGGCTTTAGAAAATAACAAAAGGAGTTTAAGAAGAGTCTATTTCCAAATGACATTGATTAATCTAGGAGTGATGAAGCTAGTAGAATCAAGACCTATGTGGAAGTAGTCAAGTTTGAAGTCAATCATCAACAAGCCAAGAAGGGTATTACTCCATCAAAGGATATAAAAGGAATTGGTGTATCATACTATGATAATCAAAGTATAAATAAGGTTAACAATCATGGTATGTGGATTTATTCATCGATTATTATTTCTCTTGTGGTAAATTTAGACATAAAATTGTTTAATATAAATGGAGAAGTAGAATCTTGTGTTATAACTACAACCAAAGAGGACACATTACAATAGAGTGTAATATAATATCTATAAGGAAAACTAGTCATGTTGATAAGATATAGAGTTATGGTACTAAAGAATGGATCAAGAAAATAGACCCTATGGGTAAATTAAAAGAAAATAAAGAATCTATAGGAGATGATTCTATGATAGCCCAAACATATTTTCATACTTAGAATTAAAATTTGAAGTGGTACATAGATAGTGGTTATTCAAGTCACATGATAGGAGACAAAATCAAATTCATTAGTTTGAATAAGAATGCCATAGTTTTAGTAAGGTTTGGAGATAACACATCTACTAATATAGTTGGTGAAGGTGATTTGAGCTTAGATAATGGGAAGACCAAGACAATTTTTTATATATATATAGATGGATTGAAACACAAATTGTTGAGTGTAAGTCAAGTGTCCATCCAAGGACATACCCTAATATTTCATGACAAAGTTTGTGAGATAAGGAGGGAAAAATCAAGAAGATTTATTACCAAAACTAAGATAACTAAGAATAATATTTATGTACTAAATGAGATCACAAAAGAGAAGTGATTCATGATTAAGATAGATTAATGTTAGATATGGCATAGGATGTTAGGTCATATTAGCTTTGAAAATCTAGTCAAGATCAGATCCAAGGGATCTATGAATAATATTCCCAAAATTTATAAACCTACAGATCCTCTTTGCAAGGCATATCAACATGGTAAGTAGACTAAGAGGAGATTGAAGTATAAAGAATATTATACTACTAGATGTTTATAACTAATCCACACTGATCTCTATGGGCCTATGAGAATTTAAAGCATTCAAGGAGATATCTACTTCATGTTACTCATTTATGATTACACAAGAATGACTTGGGTTGATTTCTTAAAAGAGAAATAAGAAGATCTTAACAAATTCAAAACATTTAAAGACCTTGTTGACAATGAAAAAAATGGGAAGATAAAATGCTTAAGAACTAATAGAGGTGGAGAGTTTTATTATAATGAGTGTGATGACTTCTATGATGTTCATGGAATAAGAAGACAATTTTTAGCAGCCAAGACACCTTAGTAGAATGGGGTAGTAGAAAGGAATAATATAATGGTTTAAGAGATGACTAGAACAATGATACATGAATCTATGTTATCTGATGGATATTAGAGAGAGATAGTTAGCACTACTATTTACATTTTTAATAGAGGATAGATAAAGATAAATGTTAACAAGACTCCTTATGAACTTTGGAAGGGTATACCTAAAAATATAGAACACTTTAGATTTTTTGGGAGAAAACATTTTATCAAAAGAGATGATGAAAACTTGGGTAAGTTTGACTATAGATTTGATGAAGGCATATTCTTAGGTTACTCATCAATGATCTCAGACTATAGATGTTACAACACGATACTACAAAATATAGTGAAAATTAAAAATTAAAAATTGATGAGACAAGAAAATATGACTCACAGTCAAAGAATACTTTAGAGAAGTTAAAATTAAAGAATGATTAGGAGAATTTAGATGTTTATGAGGAGGAAAAATAATATGAAGAAAGATAGGACTCAAAAGGACCTTCAAAATAGATTCAAAAAATCATCCTAAATCTCAAATCATTGGCAACAAAAATATAGGTATGCAAACAAGGAAAATATTGGTAAGTAATCTAAATCAAGATAATGTTGCTTTATTGTCCAAAATTGAACCTAATAATCTTACAGAATCAAGAAAAGAAATTTTTTGGTTAGATTCTATGAATGAGGAGTTATATCAAGTAAAAAATAATGAAACTTGGAAACTAGTTCCTAGACCTAAAGATAAAAATGTTATTGGCACAGAATGGGTGTGTAGAAATAAGTTGAATAAAAATGGAGAAGTCATTAGGAACAAGGATAGATTGGTATGCAAGGGATATTCATAGGTTGAAGGGGTAGACTTTGAGGAGACCTTTGCACTAGTATCTAGATTGGAGGTAATTAGATTATTTTTAGCCTATATAGGATTCAAAGGATTAAAAGTATATTAGATAGATGTCAAATCTTCTTTTGAATAGAAATCTAGAAGTTTAGATTAAGCAACCTGAAGGATTATCTCTAACTAATAACAAGGACTATGTTTTTAGATTGAAAATGTCCCTCTATGGTCTAAATTAAGCTCTTAAAGCTTGGTATGCTAGGCTTGACAAGTATCTATTGGATCAATCATTCAAGAGAGGAGTTTTAGATATTAATTTATATATCAAGACATAAGATGACCATCAATTGATTGTAGTTGTTTATGTGTATGACATCATATTTGGTGGAAATAATGAAAAAATGACAAAGGCTTTTTCAAAAATAATAAATAAATAATTTGAGATGTCCATGCTAGGATAACTACCATTTTTTCTTAGGTCGTAGATCACTCAATCTAAAAAAGGTATATTTATATCACAATATAAGTACATAAGAGAGATGTTGAAAAAGTTTGAGATGGAAGAGTGCAAGGTAGTTAACACACCCATGGCATTAGGATGTAAGTTTAACAAAGAAGATGAGTCTTCAAAGGTCAATCTGATATCATATAGGTTAATAATTGGAATTCTGTTGCATACCATGACTTCTATACCTAACATCATACAAGTAGTAGGTCTAGTGGGAATATTTAAATTAGATCAAAAGTAGAATCATCTAAAAATAGTCAAAATGATACTTAGGTATCTAAAGAGAAATAAAAAATATGGATTATGGTATCCAAAAGGCAAGGAGTTTAATTTGATAGCCTACACAAATACAGATTAGGTAGGAAGTATAGATAATAGGAAGAGTACCAGTAGATGATATTTCTTCCTAGGAGGATGCCTTGTGTCACATATAAGTAAGAAGCAACTATTACTAGCTTTCTCCACTTGTGAGGCTAAGTACATTACATCAAATTCATGTTGTACATAGGTCTTATGTATGAGATAGACTCTAAAATACTATAAGGTAAACTATGATGGTCTAAGCCCCATCTAAGTCCTATAAGTATCTCAAATAACCTTGTTATGCACTCAATAACCAAACACATTCCTATCAGATATCATTTTTTAAGATATAAGGTAAGTGAAAAAATTGTTAATATTGAATATGTTTTTATATAGGATCAAATTACAGACATCCTGATCAAACCACTTCCAAAGGATAATTTTGAACATCTAAGACAAGAATTGGGTGTGATTCTTAATCCTAGCAGTCACTAAGAAAGTTAAGTGATTAGTGGGAGATAATAAGGATGTGATTTAGCTCCAAGATTATGAAAGAAGTGCACAAGCTATGAGGTCAAAGGGGGAGTCATATCAGTTTGACAAGAAGAAGATGTCTGAAGTATGCATAGAGATAGAGGAACTTGTTGATATGATATTTATTTATTGATATTTTTTATAGGTAGTGATTTATCATTAATGTCAAAGGGGGAGAAATTTTAAAAAAGGATCAAGATTAGAAAGGGAGAAAGAAAAGGCAAGAACTAGGTCTACGAGATGATTACCATAAAGAAGTGGTTGATAGAGTTTTTTGAGTATGTTTTCCATCAATGACAAAGGGGGAAAATATTGAGCATTGTCATTGAGTGTTGAGATTTGATATTTAATGTTGTCATTGATTTCAAATATTATAATGAATATTCATGGTTATTTCATTGATGTCAATCTAATGTCATTTTATGTCAAAGGTTCTTGTGCAAATGTCTAGTCAAATAAGCCTTGTGAATGTTATGATCATTAAGAAGTAGTATGAGTGAGTAAAAGTTAGTAAAATACATATAAAACATATTTTAATGATTTGTCTAGACATTGTGAGATGGTATTTTTAGGTTTCAAGATGAAATGAGTGATTTTCAAAGAAGAAGCAAGTTGTTTTGAAGTTCTATGTAGGTAGTTCCGAAGATGCTCTAAATGAGCTACGATAATGAGAATGCTCTAAAGAGAATGATCTAATGAATAAATAATAGTATTTGAGCATGAGAGATTTTTTTTAGGTTATATCTAAGGTTTTGAATACCTCAAACGTGATTTAGAGATGAGATCCAAAGATCTGTATATGTAGCTTCAAAGTTATTGTGAAGATATCCCAGTTGAGCCCTAAAGATCTATAAGTGGATCTAAATAAGTTCTATTGAACCTTTAAAGAAGAGTGAGTGTATGAAATTTCTTGAGCATACACATGATATATTGGAAAATAAGTGAGTTCCAAGGTGAAGTCTATAGAGTGACTAGAAGGCTAGATTCAAGGCATAATAAGACTTGCAGGTCAAGGATTAAAAAACAACAAGAAGAGATGGTGACTTGATGAGGTAACATGATTAGTTTCCTTGACATACATGAGTAGGAGAATATTAAAATAGGTAATTAAATATTTTTTGAGTATGTTCATGAATTTTTAGGACTTGGTTTGTAATTAAAAGGCTTGAAAATTATTTCAAGGTTTTTTGAGTGCATAAAATGAAGAATAGTCGACCCGAAAAGGTTTTCTTAGTGCTCATGGGCATGTGCAGTATCTACATTAGAACCTAAGATATTCATGGTAGATGAGGAAGGGATATAGATCAAAGATACAATCATTGGTTTTTGGAAAGAGGATATAATTTTTATGAATGATCTTTAAGATTGGAGGTTAGTCTAAACTCTCATAAAACCCTGATAAGGACCTGATATTGAATATATTATTATAAAGAGCTCAAAATGGTCTAATATGATAAAAAAAGTGATTGGAAATTGAATTTAACTCTCCTAGGCATCTCTAGGTGTGATTGGTTTATCAAGTGAGTTAGTAGAACATATAAAAAGTGCTTATCTTTTAAAGATTTATTATAATAGACATTATTAACTAAGTCAAAGTTTTTAAGTGGATGAAGATCGAAGTGTGAGAATTTAAGTTAATATTAATAAATATTTATAGATAGGTTTTATATCTTAGATGTGTAAATTTGATGATCAAAGTTGGCCATTTGCTGAACAACCATATTGATGAAAATTGTGTGAACATATTAAAGATGAGTGTTTGAACCTGTTTAACCAAAGTTGAAGCATTAGATAAAGTTGGTGATGACCCTAAGGTCATGATGATTATTAATATGAAATTTTTCTCCATGTTTGTTTGGAAAAATTGAGTATTTGGCTCAGTTATACAAAGCAAAGTTTTTATATATGTGCATGCCTTTTATAAGTAGTGATTTGAGGGTTCAAGTGTTAAATTGACCTAAAAGGTATTATATACCTAAAGTGAAGTTGGTTAAGGTATATTGTAGTATATTATGGTGTATTAATACCATGTGATATGTTTGGATAAAATTTAAGAAGGATCAAAGGGTAACGTGTTGTTAAGAAGACCTATTAGGTCTCAATAAACCTAAAAGAGGAGTACTTGATGTATGGCTAACCTATTGTAGTGATTTATTCATGAGTAAGGCATGTTATTTGGATATTATTTAACATATTAATGGTAAAAATAATTTATTTGAATTTATATCTGACCTAAAAGGATATGATCAAATGACTTGTATAAAATCAAGGTAGTTAGGCCTATTTTGGTATGCTTAGAGGATGCTAAGTGTGGGTATTATGTAAGAGAGAGATAAGAAGAGTATAAGAAAATGATATAGATAATTATGAGAAAAATTAATTCATGCATAATAGTATATATGTCATGAGTATTTAATAGAGGTTTTGTAAAAGAGGATCAAGGTTAGAAGACCTAATCAAGCCAAGAAGAGGGCTAGTTGAATGAAGAAGGTAAAAGGTCAATTTGAGAGGGTTGAAGAGAGAGAAGATATGAAAGAGTAGAGAATCATCTATTATATAAGAAACAAGGGTTTCTAAAGGTGATAAAAAATTATGTGGTTGAGTTGGTGCTAAGTCATCTAGGGGGTTGGAACCTCCTTGTAAGTTGGAGCTTGTTAAAGCCAACTGGGTGCTTGGCAAATGAGGGGTTGGTAATCCTTATTGAGTTGGTGATTATATAATATTTATATTAAGTTTATGCTTGATAGATAATGGGGTTGGTTCCTCCTTGAAATTTTGTGCTTGCTAAATCTAAGTGGGTACTTGGTAAATTAAGGGTTGGTACTCCTTGCTGAGTTGGTGCTTAGCTAAAGACTATTAAGTTGGTGCTTGATAGATTAGGGTTGGTACTCCAATTTGAGTGGTTGATCAACTAAATATTTATGTTTATCTTATAGGACTATAGTCTAATTGATTCATTAGTGGGTTTTATACCCCAAGAGGATTTCCCATGTATATGTGGTGTTTATGTGTTTCATGCTCTTATGATTGCTAATATGTGCATGCATGTTTGAATGGTTCATATATGTTAAGTGGAATTGAATGAAAAGTTTTGAATATTGATTTATCCCCCCTCTTAGTCATCTTGTTTCCAACAAATGAGACAATTTTTTTTAAAACTAAGAAGATATAACGTGATATGAAATACATTTGATTAACCCAACCCTATTTAATGCATAGTTATTAAAAAATCTTTAATGATTGAGCTTTTGATTATAAGTGAAATTCAAGTTTGCATTTTCACATTAATAAGTTAGCGTATCACTAAGTTGTCACATTATTAGGTTGTAATAATTTAGGTTGGAAAAGATAAATTTACCAAGTTTTAGAATGTTCAAGACAAAGTGATTGAAACCATAAAACTTAATTGAAAGATTGGTAAAGTAGTCAAAATTGATGGTACATATGGAGGATGTTGAGATTCTGATCCAATTGGAAAATTTTCTACATTCAATGTGGTTTTGGTGAATGGTTAAACTCAAAAAGTTATGCAAATTCATTTGGTTGTCCTCATCAAGATCTGAGTCAAAACCAAGATCTAAAAATTTATCAAATATTTGGTTGACTCTTATACAATTGATATGTTTAGTAAATAATAACAAATTTGTACCAAGTTTTACATCTTGACATGCCATATTTGATAGGTTTGAGGATGATGGGATTAATTCTTGAATCACATTCAAGTATGACTCACCTTTTTATTATTTAAGAATAGAGTGATTTTTCACTATATATTTTAGAGAGTATAAAAATATTAGTCATTGAAATGAATGGCATATGGTTTGAAATTTATTGATGAAATATATATTGCATGCATACACAATTTTTGATGATATTTTGAGTGGTTTTTAGTGAACTTATAGCTTATCTCTAATAATTAGTTGAAAATATAGTTGAATATAGATATATAAGACAATTTTGTTTGGAATAGAATGTATATGAAATGAGTTTTAGGAATGTATTTAAGTTTTTGGATGCATGCAAATGTTTTCTTGGTTTGGTCTTTGAGATGATTTGAAACAATATAATGTTGAAATTCACAACAAATGTTTACATTATGAAATGTCTTTTATTGTGTAAATTTTTTATTTTATGCACATACTCAAAATTTTAGTATGTTAAAATTAATGACTAAATGATTGTCACTTCAGACCAAAATTTTTATAATAATACACTCATATCGATGTTAAATTTAACTTTAATAGAAAAATTTCTAAAACGTTCATTTTAAGCAAAAAAAAGGTTATTTTGTACTAGTCTTGGTCTCATATTTCAAATCCTTCAATCAAAACAATTTATTGAAAAATGCATAGGCATAAAATTATTAAAAATAATGGCCTAGAATTGATAGTATATTTGAATGTCATTTCTAGAATGATTGATATGACCTACATTAAAAAAATGTTGAGATATGAAGAAAACTTAAATTACATAGTTTATCAAGATCAGAATATTTGGTATGCCCAATTTTATTTTATTTAATTGAAAGAATATTGAAATCTAAGTTTTCAATATTAGAGGTGGTTTTGAAATAAATCATACAATGATTTGTCATATGAAAACCTAGTTCTTGGGGTTCAATGCACCAATGTGGATTCAATGAAAGAATTTGAGAGTTAGATGTATTTGTTGATGATTTAAAATTGTGCTTGATTCTAATCAACAACAATGGCAAGTTTCAAGATGTGGGACTTGCATCTTGAAATAACCTCTAGATTTTAGAGAACCTGGTTCTTCTTTAAATCAAGTAGATACTAGGAAAAGGGATAAGAATTTTAATCAAAAACACAAATGTAAGAAAAGGAAATCTAATCTATGGTGAGGCACTTGAATGTAATTCGACCTTAATCCTAAGCATAGTGAGACTATATATAGGATTCATTTACATTTAAGAGCAAACAAGTGCATGATCAATGTAAAAGATGGAAACAATAGAAACAGAGGCTCATAGTATAGACTACTTTTGCAGTGATATAAAAAATGTCAACAAAGGCATAGGGTTCAATCTTCTTATTTGAATCTTCTAGTCATATAAAAGGTGTAGAAACATGTACAGTTATATAAAATTTTCAACTCAAGAAAATGAGACAAAAGAAAATGACATTCCTAATCACAGCTCTAGAAAGTCTATAGCCTAGACTACTTTTGTAAATGACACAGAAAATATCAACAAAGGCATAGGGTTCAATCTTCTCATTAATTTTCCAGTCACATAAGAGGCACAAAAACACACATAGTTACATAAACCTTCCAACTTAATAAGATGAGACAAAAGCAAATGATATTACTTAGTCACCACTCTAAAAAGTCTAAACTCTTTACAATAATCTCTCTCAAAAATCTCTCTAATATCTTATTCTCCCCCCCTTTCTAGTGATCTCTGCACCCTTATTTATAGCCTTGGATTCACTCTAGATTGTATGTTTGTTCCAAATCTAATGGCCCAACTGAAATATAATATAACTGGAAGTGTCTAACATAAGATATTTTATATATTCTGAAATGCTTTGTCTTCTGGTAGTTCATTGGCTGAAATAGATTGCAGGATGCTCCCTTCTCTTAAACGCTAGATAACACTTAGGCAATTCTTTGAAAATCTTCCTATTACTTAGGAGACATTAGAAAATGACACTTGGCATGTTCTATAGCACCTATTGAAGACACGCGGCACTTTCCACATAACTTATACTCTTTTGTGTCTTTGCTCAGGAATGTTCCACCTTTGACACTTATCGCTATTCGCTTCCTCAAAACTTCAACAACTTAAAATAAAATAAGACCCTCAACATTTCTCACCTGGGTAACTTTGAAAGGGACACAGGGACATGTGTCAATCTCTATTTATTTTATTAAAGGACATATGGCAATCTCTACTTTACTTATCTGGGGTTATGTGGTGATCTCCACTAATTTTAACTACCCTTTTAGAAACCTACAAAAGATGACATGTGGCGGTCTCCACTTTACTCTGTTTATACCATAGAAACAATTGGATCTCATTTCACATTTACATGGACAACAACACCTGGCAGCTTCTGCTTGCTTCAAAGACAACACTTGGGACCCACCATAGTCTTTGCTATATTGGTGAAGCAAAATGAAGATAATTCAGATCACGACACATGGTGACTTCCACTCTCTTCTACTGGGATATGTGGCATCTTCCTTCACTTTTATAAAAATGAAAATGAGACCTTTCACTATTGCCACTTGGCTCTTTCTGCCTGATCTCGATACTTAGCTTTTGAAACCTTTTGTTGAAAAGAGATAGACACTGGTGCTGATATAAAACTGTAGATGCTGACACTTGGCATGTTTCACTGAGTCACTATGAGATACGTGGCATGTTCTGACCAACTTATAGGAAATATGAAAGGTGCCTCAGATGATGACACTTGGTAGCTGCCACTTGAGAAAAGATGCCTTAGATGATGACACTTGTCAGCTTCCACTTGATCTCGACACTTAGACAAAAAATGAATCAAAGAGGAAAAAAGAGCCCGTGCTCTATTTCAAAACTTTGCCATCTCAGACCAAAGAATGCAAAGACAAAATTTTGTAGTGCGTGACTGAACAAAATAGAATGAAACATAGAGTAAATTTTTACTCTATAGTTATTGGCAACCCCAAGGACTTTTGAGCCTACTCAAAAAGAAACCACAATTTTTTGCATATAAAAATGTGGCAATAATCCCAAATTCAGTAAAGCCATATGATAAATAGACCATTCAATGTTAAATAGCCCCTACTTATTTTACAACTTCTAGAAATCTAAATCAAGGTTAATGATGCCCTTATATGAAAACTTTGCAAAATATGAACTGCAACCTTCAATTGGAATTCAAGCTAGATCAAAATAGTTTCCACTTCTAGCACTGACAAATCAGACACATCTGGGGAATTATGGAGATTTGAGAGAGACTTAATGTGTCAAGAGTCTTGAAAATTTTGAAAAGATTCTGAGCCATAGCCATGTGCTCAAAGAACACTTATTTAAAAGAGAGAGCAGGAAAGAAAAAATGGGAAAATAGAGCAACAAAACTGAAAGCAAACTACTATATACAACTAACTAGGTATATTTGCCTCCCTCCTAAATTAAAAGGAAATTTTTTGAAGTTTCCTTCATGGTGATAAGACTTATGATGCTAGAAAAATGGCTAAATGGGATGGAGCTCTGGTGACTTGCTCATCTTGCTTGCCACCTTGATTGGCCTACATCTGAGTGAATCAGAGTCAAACATGTCCCCAACATATACATACTCTTCTTGTTCTTTAAAAATTATTGAATGCTAATTATTTATACTATCATGTCTCATCAAGAAATCAATGTTTTTTGGTTCTCCACTCTGTGTCTTTTGATATACATCATTTTTTGGCTTATCTCCTTTTACCTCATGCTCGGGTTCTATTGCATGATCATCCACTTTAATGACTTCAAAAATATCATCTTCAAATTTACCAACCTCTTGAAAGGGTAAGCCCAATAGTTTACAACAATTTCACGTATTTATTTGAGTCCCAATGCTACCTTCTCCACCTAAAGCCAACTCACAGCCTTCTTGAAGAATAGTGTAACCTGCCCCAATGACTTCAAACAAGTCATTCAAAACATGATAAAAAATTATCTCTTTTTCATCAGAGATAGAGGCAAAAGCTTGTGACTTGTCCTTTGGTTCATCAAAGGGTGTACCTATAGTGATTTCCTCCTCATCTGCACTCATGAAATCTTCTTGACTAGCCATGAACTGAGCATACTCCTCTACATACTTATTTACTTCCTCCAAAATATATTCCTCTTTAAAAAGGGATAAAGAAGAAGACTGATGGTTATACATATGTAGAAGAGGAGATAATTCTTGAGATAGAATCAAATGATTTTCTTCTTTCCATTTGTCCATCACTTCATCTATATCAGATGTAGCTTGATAGCTCTCTTGGAGGGGTGTAGATGGGGTGTGTTCAAATGTAGGATCTTCTGCTTGATTATCACCATGAGTAAGAGCAGCCTCAACTTCTTCAAGGTTTTGAGCAAAACTTTTCTCTTCTTCCCTTCTACTCCATGATTTCATTATTTATTTCCAACTCATGACCTTAGTTCTAGAACTTTTCTCTTGGAAAGAGTCAGCAATTTTATCTTCTTCAAGATCCCTAACTGGTTCATGATTTTCCCTCTTCAAACTTAGAATTTGGACATCATGTTGAGAGATCTGAGGATTGGTAGAAGAGGTATTTTTTAGCATAGGCTCCTCTCTAAGGTCTGAAAGCTCTATCTCTCTTTCTCTAAGCAATCTCATCTTTGCCTCTAATTCCTCAATTTGCTTAGCTAGATTTTCTTGAAAAAGTCTTTCTTAGAGCTCATAGAAATCATCATAGAAGTGGGGAGTGCATGAAGGCTGCGATGAAAAACAAGAAGCTTCTTGAGGAAGGGTGGGAGGGACTTGAGGGGGAAGTGAGGGTTTGGATTTCACTTCCCTTGCTACCAACATAGACTCAACATAATTGGGGGAAGGACCTTGATAGGTTTGACTTGGCTCATGAGCAGGGGCTACGTATATTTGATATGAAACTTGTGGTAGTGAATATGAAGGTTGATAGACTTGATAAGGCTATCTCTCATGAATACTTAGCTTCTCTTCTAAAAATTCAATCAAGCCACACACATCCAACATCTCATATGTAAGCCTTTGCAAATTTGCTCTTTCAATGGGAGCCCATTCACTTTTAATCAGATCTACTACATTTATTACTTGATAGATGACATTATTAGGAATTTATTCACTACATCCCCTTCTATTATCAAGCTCTAATACATGTTTTTTATATCCCAGCAATGCTTGTTTGAAGGTGGAAATGAGATTAGGTTGAGTATGAGATGTAACATATTGAGAAGATTGGGCATAAAACTGATATGGCTCATGACAGGGTTGAGGTTGGTCATATCAGACCTATGAAGGGCAAAACTTATAACCATATGCATCCTTATTTCTTGATGTGATTCCACAAGCAACCTGATCTTGATTAAAAATATATTAAGGGGCATAAGACCCATAGCTCTGAGTCATAGAATTATACATACCAAATGGTGATTTCTTGATGATATCAGGACTGCTTAACCAGCTGATTCAACTAAGAGTCACTATTGGTGTTGATAAAATAAAAACCTTCAAAGGCTGGTTGGCTGAAGAACACACCAAAAATTCTTTAACTCCTTGAAAGATTCATCCCATTGGGCATGCCAAAAACTATTGATGATTTAAAATTGCACTTGATTTTAATCAACAACAATGGGAAGTTTCAAGATGTGGGACTTGCATCTTGAAACAACCTCCAAATTTTAGAGAAGTTGGTTCTTCTTTAAATCAAGTAGATACTGGGAAAAGGGATAGGAATTTTAATTAGAAACACAAATGCAAGAAAAGGAAATCTAATCTATGGTGATGCGCCTGAATGTAATTTGACCTTAATCCTAAGCACATTGAGACTATATGTCGGATTCATTTACATTTAAGAGAAAACAAGTGCGTGATCAATGTAAAAGATGGAATTAATAGAAACAAAGGCTCATAATATAGACTACTTTTGCAGTGATACAGAAAATGTCAACAAAGGCATAGGCTTCAATCTTCTTATTTGAATCTTCTAGTCATATAAAAGGCACATAAACACATACAGTTATATAAACTTTTCAACTCAAGAAAATGAGACAAAAGCAAATGACATTCCTAATCATAGCTCTAGAAAGTCTACATCATATACTACTTTTGCAAATGACACAGAAAATATCAACAAAGGCATAGGGTTCAATCTTCTCATTAATTTTCCAATCACATAAGAGGCACAGAAACATGCATAGTTACATAAACCTTCCAACTTAAGAAGATGAGATAAAATCAAATGATATTACTTAGTCACCACTCTAGAAAGTCTAAACTCTTTACAATAATCTCTCTTAAAAACTCTCTCTGATATCTGATTCCCCCCCCCTTTTTTGGTGATCTCTGCACCCTTATTTATAGCCTTGGATTCACTCCAAATTGTCTACTTGTTCCCAATCTAATGGCCCAACTGAAATATAATAGAACTGGAAGTGTCTAACAAAAGATATTTTATATATTCTAAAATGCTTTGTCTTCTGGTAGTTCATTGGTTGAAACAGATTGTAGGATGCTCCCTTCTCTTAAATGCTAGATAACACTTAGCCAATTCTTTGAAAATCTTCCTATTACTTAGGAGACACTGGAAAATGACACTTGGCATGTTCTGTAGCACCTATTGAAGACACATGGCACTTTCTGCATAACTTATACTCTTTTGTGTCTTTGCTCAGGAATGTTCTACCTTTGACACTTATCACTATCCGCTTCCTCAAAACTTCAACAACTTAAAATAAATTTAACCCTCAACATTTCTCACCCAAGTAGCTTTGAAAGGGACACAGGGACATGTGTTAATCTCCACTACTTTTATTAAAGGACACATGGCAATCTCTACTTTACTTATTTGGGGTTACATGGTGATCTTTGCTACTTTTAGTTACCCTTTTAGAAACTTGCAAAAGATGACACGTGCTGGTCTCTACTTTACTCTATTTATACCATAGAAATAATTGGGTCTCATTTCACATTTACACAGACAGTGACACCTGGTGGCTTCTGCTTGCTTCAGAGATAACACTTGGGACCCACCATAGTCTTTGCTATATCAGTGAAGCAAAATGAAGATAATTTAGATCACGACATGTGGTGGCTTCTGCTCTCTTCTACTAGGATACGTGGTGTCTTCTGTCACTTTTAGAAAAATGAAAATGAGACCTTTCACTATTGCCACTTATCACTTTTCTCTTGATCTCGTTACTTAGCTTTTGAAACCTTTCACTGAAAAGAGATAAATGCTAGTGCTAATATGAAACCATGGATGTTGACACTTGGCACGTTCTGCTGAATTGCTATGAGATACATGGCATGTTCTGACCAACTTATAGAAAATATGAAAGGTGCCTCAGACGATGACACTTGGCAGCTGTTGCTTGAGAAAAGATGCCTCAGATGATGACACTTGTCATCTTTCACTTGATCTTGACATTTAGACAAAAAATGAATCAAAGAGGAAAAAAGAGCCCATGCTTTGTTTCAAAACTCTACCATCTCAGACCAAGGAATGTGAAGACAAAATTTTGCAGTGTGCGACTGAACAAAATAGAATGAAACGTAGAGTAAATTTTTACTCTATAGTATTCAGAGATAACAATGAAGTTTAATAATTGTTTGAGTTGGCATTTTTTGTGCTCTTTACCTCAATTTTGAATAATTAATTATTATAAAACTATGAACTCATATTGCAATGTGCTAGTCTAACAAGAATTTATTCAAGACAAAGATAATTATATAGCTTATTTGTCATTATCAATGTTGCATTTATATTGATAAATATTGAATAAATGATATCACAAAGTCTATAAATTATTAGTGAATTTTGAAAATAAATACTTGGCTTTCAAGGCTTGAGTTTAATGTATATTGCTAATAATCTTTGGAGATAAGTTTTTTTTTGAAATTTTAATGTTATTTATAACTGAAGATGATTTAAATAATCATGTATAACTTTTAGTTGGTTCTCATTAGATAGTTATTCAGTTTTAGTTTAGAGTAATTTGTCTACTCTATTTTTCAAAACTATCTAGATATATAAAGTTGGTTTCAAAGTTTAAAGATGACATTTAATTGAATTTATTTTATTTCTCAAAAAAATTGTCAGTACTTTTCCAATCTATCAATATATTTTATTTTTGGTTTCATATCATCATTTGGTATTTGTGAGACAATTAATAATTTAAATTGGATAAATGGTTAAAATGTAAAATATGGAATTAATCATTACGCTTAGTCATTATGATCATTTAAATTACATAAATTGTAAATGATTAGTAGAGATATTTTAAAAGTAAGGGCTCACACTCATTAGAAATGTTTGTTTGATATTTACTTAAAAATATTATTTCTCAAGTATCATGAACTTATTATTTAATAAATTTCAACTTATGAAATTTTATAAATTATAAATGGTTAACTATATATTGGTTAACTTTTATTTAAAATTTTGTTAACTTTAATATTTAAGTTAAATAACAGGTAATTGTACCTTAAAAAGACAACTACATATAATAAAAAAGACTTGAAGGACATTATAATGGAGGGAACCTTATACATGTACATAAAACTTTTAAAGTTTAGTTTCTTATTGTGTTTTGTTTCTATCAATAATATTTTAGATGAAGTATGATTTAAAGGAAGATTGAATAACATATTTACTAATGGTGAAGTGATTTCACTTAGTACATCTAATATATTAAGTTTTATTATTTATTTATAAACTAATTATCTGAAAATGGATAGGATTTGTAATCATTTAGGGACTACATAATAACTTATTCATATGCATGGAACTTAGTTTGAATTCATGAATAAGTCATACCTAGTATGATAGATTGTTGTGTCTTGTAAAGTTACAACATTGTATTCTCAATTTTTTTAATTAATTATGAAACAATAATTGGTTTCTTAATAAATTTATAGTTTCATTACCTTCATGTCACCTTATGTTTTTGCATTTTAGTTATTATTTAGTTTTATTTCCTCTCTCTTAGCTTAGTCTATAGTTATCTTTCTTTCATTTTGTTTTCTTTCAATATGTTTCATTTTGAAAATCTTTGATAGTTTAGTATTTGAATTTCTTATAATGTAGTGTAATATTTGATCTCTTTTTTCTTTGTGTCTAGTTTAATGTTTTATTTATGTTAGTGGGTAAATATGAGCATAAAACTACAAGTTTGGATGTATGTGCCAAATATATATAACATTGGCCTTTATTTTAATTGGTTACTATATATACGTCACAAGCATATTTATGCCTTGAATAGATCAATAAAGTTAGAACAACTCAGGGTTCAAGTCTATATATGTTTTTCCAAAATGTACTAGCGAGGTTGGACCCATTATAATCGATAGATGGATTGATAATTATTGTTCCTTGTTTTGATAAACTCTATAATAGAGAATCAACTATGTTTTGTATGGTTTTCCCCTATGTTTATTCATTGATTCACATAGTTAGACAAATGTGAATGGATTATTTTTGTATTTATATTAATATTATTCTGATCCCTACATAGTTAAGTTTTATTTGTATAATTATAGTTATTTATGAAGTTAAGAACCTACATTTCCTACTTGATATACTTTATCCCTTGATTATCTAAATTTTATCATATTTTAGAATTATATTTACATATTTATCCATGTAATTAGCATCTTCTGATGAAACATCATGAACCTCTATAAACAATGGTGCAATGAGTATAAATCTCATTGCTTAAGGAGATGCTTCAATGGTTACCCAGTCAAAGAGAGGTAGAAAACTAGCTAGAATAAAAGATTCATAAATTTAAAAAGGAGGAAAAATAAGGGATAAGATGTATCAAGATAAATTATATAAGAACATAACTATGGTGAGATTTATGAAATATTTTGGTGTGAATTACCTAGACTATTAGCTACTTGGTTGACTTGATTAGAATATCAATGTTTTCAATCTAGAGATACAAATGTTATTGTATGGATTGAAAAAAAGATAAAGTGGATACATAACCTGGATACTAGTTAAAATCATATGATCGATCATTAGATAATTGCTACCATTGATGAATACATAACTGAGTTTATAGTATAAGGTTATATAATATTTGAAGTGGTAAATGATCTATTTATTAGAGGGATCATGGGTAAATTTTTATATCAAATTCCTATGTTGATCAAGATGTTGGCTACGAAAAAGGCTATAGTGCCTATTCTAGTCAACATGGAGTAATCACTTTGATCACCATGGGGATGTGTGTGATAGAAGGGTGAATGGTGAGAAAATAAAAAGGTAGAGCTTGAACTTGAATCTAGAATGGAAAACCAAGAGGATATAAATTAGAAGAAAACTCTAGAGTTAAAAAGAGCTACAATAATAAAAATTATGGAATAAATAAAGTGAGACCCAAGAAGTTATGAATAGGAATAATAGTAACATTGAAGATAAGAGTGAGAAGGAGAAAAATGAAGAAGATCTAGGTGATGAGAGGAGTAAGGAGCCCAAGCATAGTGTGGATAGAAAATGAGAGGGTGATGAGGACCAAGTGAGAGAGGAAGGGGAAGAAAATAGTGTAGAAGTAGATTAGGTAGTTAATAGTTCATAGTCGTATATAAGGGTATTCCATGGAGGACAAACATGATTGTCATATATTCATAGACATATCATAGATTTAAGTTCAAATAAATATGTTGTTGGAGGTACAAATCATTCAACATGGGAGCACACATACCCCAAGCCTATTTTTTTCAAAATCATAGTATTACAATACAAACTTGGATGACAAGGATTGACATGGACCATTCACAAAAGAGATTCACCAAAAAGGTATCAAGGCACATAAGGTAACATGTTATTAAGTCACACATAGTTTTCCTAAATAATAAAAAAAGAATATACAAACATTAGCATTGATACAAATAGACCTCATTATTCTTATGAAAATAAGGGAGTTCATTGTAAAAATCAAAATCTTGGAAGAAGAGGAAGAGAATACATCAGTGGCTATTTCATCACCAAAATGAGTGGGGACACAGTAGGTGTTGAAACCATAGGTATTCCCATCAATTAGACAAAATTCACAAACATAAATTATTTAATAATTAACTATGACACCTAAAAGAAACATCAGTATATAAACTTAACTGGGTGCCTTTATCAATCTAGCACCCTATGATGGGTTTGTGGACCCAAAAGAGTACATGCTAAGCTACAACATGAAGTGACAGGTCAAAAGAATTACTGATGATGTGATAAATAAGTGAAAAATGATTGGATCTTTATGTGGTCATGTGTTAGAATTTAGGTTATATATAAATTTTAATCAAGTAGATCTATAGTAGGTAAAAGACATTCTTATCACATAATTTAAGATCAAGAAATTATTGTTCCCTAACACACATGCCCCATTTTAAAATTTTCAAATAGGGTCCCAATACTATTTGAATATTATTTTAAGGTCCTCTGAAGTATAAGCCTATGATTTTATAATTTTTGAAACCATGAATACAAAAGAGTTTATCTAATGCTTTGGAAATTCATTTGATTATTTGGGTTCTGGTTATTTTATTAACATAATTTATATATTTTATCTCATGTTTTAGGGTGTTTTCAAGACTCAAAGGGATTGAATCCATTTCTAAGCCATACAATATGCTTTACTATTCACCTTCAATATATTTAAGTGATTATACATGTGGTATTATTTATGATTTATATAAATAATTGATATAATGTATTTCTTTCAGTGGGTTTTTTGTCTATGTTGTGTATTAAACACAATTATCCTTCACTTAGGAATATTTTTGAACCATCTTGGAGTTCATACCTACCACATGACATAATTATGCTCTTCTATAGCTATGAATAGAAGGTACAAGTCATATCACTCACCTAAAGGTGACATCATAATGGAATTTTGTATGAACAACACTGGGTAAGTGAAGAAGTGAGATCCATCCACATGTCACCATCCCACTCCCATAAAGGCCCTTAAGATACCATAGTCCCTAAAGCCAAGATATATAGTAGATTAATAAGATCCATCTATGTGTTACCATCTCACTCACTTGGAGATGACATAATCATGGATAATTGTATGGATAAAGTTATGTAAGTAGAGCAACAAGAGTTATCCATGTGTCATCATCTTGCTCAATTGAATTCCCTCAAACTACCCACATTCCCTATGCCAATCTATATAGTAGATAAGTGAGAGTCATCTATATGTTACCATCCCACTCACCTAGAGCTAACATTATCATGGACCTTTGTAAAGATAACATTAAGAAAGTGGAGTATTGAGAATCATCCATATGTACCCATCCCACTCACCCAGAGGCCCTTGAACTATGCATAGTACTTGAAGCCTAGCTATATAATGAAGTAGAGAGATATTAACACTTATCACCATCTTGCTAACCCATAGCCCATAAAAAAAAAGTAAAAAAAATTACACCTTAGCCATTAATGGAATGGTGATAGACACACATGTCCTCTAGAGAAATTTAAATAAATAATAAAGACACTAAGGTTGATTTTGAAGGAGTGAAAAGGAAACACTATCATATTAAGATGAAAAGGCATCCAAGAACTTATAGAAGATGCCACATGACATTAAAATGATGCAAAAGTCAATTTTATGGAATTTAAATGAAAATAATAAGAATAAAAATTCATTTTTGCACATCATTCACATGAACTAGAGAATTAATGCATTTAATTCTCACATCTAATGTAGCCAAACCAATATATTTAGAATTGCCATTCTCAGTCTAAATACATTACCTCCAAGCTATCTAAAGTATTGTGAATCTTGAGTCTAAGTGTATATTATGAATCCAAAAATACATTACAACCAAGAATTTACAAGATTTTCATAGAGTAAAAAAGAGTTTTTAAAAGACATCAATGGATTCCTCATCTTGCATCCCCATCCCATCTAATTATTTAATTGTAGGACCAACTAAGTTCATGGATAAAATATTTTATTTAGCATCTTTGAATCATGAGTTAAAACATTATTTAGAGATTTGGGATAAATTTGATTCAATCAAATCTTATATAGCAAAGGATCATCTTTATGTCATCACACAAAGATACATAGATGACTTATTGGTGATTAACACAGGAAGCCTTCACAACGTAGTGACTAAATTTAAGTTAATACCCTACATTGACTTACTATATGATTTATTATTCAATGGAAATGTTTCTAAGAAATAATATATTTTTAATTGGGAAAGACACCTATAACGTATATTAGTGTGAATTCCTTTGATAGTAATATAGGATTCCCATACTAAACATGCCATATATGTAAGATGTAGTGGACTCATGGCTTCAAAAACATAATGTTATTAGCAAGCTATAGGAATGGGTTGGCAACCCAAAAAAATTTAGAGTATAAGGTCCTCCATATTCTATTCCCATAATCTCCTTTAGGCCAAAAATCATAATCACCATGGATATTTTAAATAGGATATATGGTGTTTCAACCATAACTTATGTCAATGAAGCATGGGTCCCTTTGATGGATATAATTTTGACTTCTAACAAAATTATATCCCTAGGGTAAACCATCAACTCTAATCTAATTTAAAAACTCACCAATTTTGAGAGCTCTCTAGATGGGAGTTTTTATATGATGTCCTACATAGTGAATGTAGTAACTGTAACTATGCATGCATCCCATGATAAAACTTGGAAACCCTATATTGAGTACCCCAAGAATAGGGTATGTGATGAGCTCAATATTATTCATGTACATTTATTTATGAGGAATATAAAAAGGGTAATGAAGAATTTTTATCCCATAGTATATCAAACCATCTATGGAAAGAGTATGCCCAAGAATTTTGATCATTTAATAAAGACTATTAGGAAAGTAGGTGACTAGTAGCTGTATCCTAAGCACACTATAATAAAAATTGAGGGTATGAAGGCACACTCTCTATAATTACCAATTATTATATAATATAAAGTTGTTGAGAAGGAAATTAATGTTCAATTGGATTCTAACATTGACACTAAGTTGAAGAAAGCAAAGAATATAATGCTCCACCCACCCCCCTTAATATTGATTAAATGTAATACATAAGGTGAGAGTACCTATAGATCATTGGTAAAATTAGGACTCATTATGTGTTCAATAAGGTACTTTTTAGGCATTAGATCATAGAAGGAATGTCAGATGACACCTTGGGAAATATGAGAAAAAGGTAAGAATTAACTATGGGCATAAATTATATGAGCATGAAAGTGTGTTTATTAATGTTGAGGATGACTCAAAGGTTTCCATCAGGATGCACCTATCCAATATGTCCATGATAATAGCATATAATATTCAATATAATCTAACCATTAATAAGGAATATGACAAAAGGTTTGAAAAGTAACAATGGGTTTTCAAACACATTCATGGTCCCCCTCTTCAAGTGGAAGAAGGAATTCAAGAAGAAGTTGGCCCAATTGGAGTAAATCACATTGAAGAAAGAGTTGGGATTCCTTATACATCCCATGAACATATAACTACTATAGCCTCTCCTCAATTGTGGTTTTAATAAGAAAGGTCGAGAGTTGAAGAGAAAAGACCTATAAGTCCTAGTGGAGTAACAAATATATTTTATATGTTTCCCCTACCTCTATTAACTATTATAAAATAGGTAACTCTTACCTCTTTTTTGTCTTAGGTTCTTATTACTTATAATTTGATGCCATCAACAAAAATTACACTTTCTACTAGGTATCCCACTTCACCACCCATCATGCTCTTAGTGTTGACTACTCTAGTCAGTCCATCACTACCTATCATTCCACCATTGAAGCCCACCATTCCCATTCCAAAATTACTTATTTCCCATAATATATCTTTATTTACCAATTCCATTTCAATTGGGTTGGTATCTACTGTTGCCAAAATAATCTTGACCTATATGAGGAAAACCAGGACCCCACCTATGTATCTTATAAAAGAGGAAGTGAAAAAGGAACTAATTGAGGTTACTAAATAAAGGGGTAATAGAAGGAAAGGGTAAAGTAGAACAAACCCTAATGAGGTCTATGATAATGAGGAAGAAGAAAAGAAGATGGACTAAAGAAGGGGGAATAGAAGGAAAGGGAAAATTAAAACAAACCATAATCAGGTCTATGATAGTGAAGAAGAAGAAAAGAGGATGGACAATGAAGTAGATTGGATATCTAGGATAAATCGAAGAGTCTTGGTTTATAAGTGAAAAATTAAATATGATCTAGAGGATGAATGACTAGAATAACAATCAATCAAGGGGAATAAAATTAATATCTGAATCTAAAGAAGTCAGTAAAGGAGATGGTGAATTAGCTACTTCTAAATTACTATTAGATAAAGAAGGAGATGTAGAAGAAGAGAACAATCATAGGTTGTAGATCAAGGGCCATGCCTAAATACACCTCCAAGCTCTCCACTACAATTAATTGTAGTCAATATCACTTTTGCTACTCATCTTATGACTATAAGTCCTAACATCCCACATTATTTGACTATTTCTATAGTATCTAAATTATTTATAGTATAATTGATTATTTACATTATTTACATTTATTGAGCTCAATAAACCAACCTTAGGCTATTGTTTTAGATTGAGGTAAAAGCAGGTTTTGAAGGGGCCCCGAAACCCTTTAATAGAGAGCAAAAAAAGAACGTCTAAGCCCACAGGCAATGCCTAAAAAACACTACAGTGAAGAAGCAAAAATAGGTTTTAAATGGACCTGAAACCATTAGAGACACAACCAGTCAAAACCTAGAAACAAAAATCTGGTATCACAACAAACAAAAGCTAACAAAAGGAGTACAAAGATCAGTACCAGTTTCTAAACCAACAAGAAGGACCAGATTATTCATCCAGTTCCAGTATCAAGTTCATGGCTTCTTTTCCTTTCAAAGCATTTTCCTAGGTGGTAACCTCCAGCAAAGCTCCTTTTTGTGTATCTTTCTTTTTGGAACTTTACCTTGTCCTTTTGCTGGGACCCTCTAGTGCTTTGGTCTCCTCATTGGCTTGTTTACCTATATTGATAGCAGCTGCACAAATGTTAGATGTTACTTCCTCCATTTTCTTTCTGTTGTCCTTTATTAGTTCTCGGAGGTTGTTTTCATAAGCTTTGAGCTTGACAGGGATCTCGCTTAACTGATTTTCCATGTTGTTTACTTTGTTCCAAGCAGCTTTCAGAGAATCTTCCAAAGTTTTTGCTTTTCTCTTGAGATCAATGACCTCCCTACACAACCAAGAATCAAATTGGGAAGAAGACTTAGCTTTACAGTTAACCCAAGTCATAGGAGTGTGTATTTCATCATTCTAATTCTTCCCTCTCCAATCCTCAGACTTTTTATTGGGGCTATTCCTGGCTTCTTCAAAGAAGTCTTCTTGACTCTTTTGTTCCCGCTCATTGATTCCAGCTTGAATTTCCATCTCCTTGTTTTGAATATCTTCCTGGACAGAGATTTCCTTTTCATTCTTAGAAGTTGGGTCCTCACCAGGATCTTCCTGGACAAAATCATCCTCCGACACTTTTTATTTTTCCTCTGTCTCTTCTATTCTGGTAGAACCTTAGGCTATTGTTGCATAACTAATTTTACTCTTTTTAAAACCTTTATCTTAGCATATATATAAAGCTTCCATGATCACCATAACTATGAATATTGGGGTCACTTATACTTCCATTACCAAATATTTAAAAAATTTGTTGAATACCCTAATGACATATTCATTTTTTGGTGGAATTAGTCCTCAAACCCTTGAGCCTAGCATCAGATTGAATTTTGAAACCTTAGTGTCTACTTTCATTTTTTCTACATTGGCCAATATCCCTAAGATGACCTCCCAGATAGATATGTTGATTGGTCAAACTCTTAGATTAAACTCTCTAGTGATATTTGTCACCAAATAATCTATAAAGGCTACATTCATGATAGATACACAAGTTTAAAATTAGGTTATTGGATGGAGGAAGGTCACATCACCTTTTCCTATAACATGGATATCATCTCCCAAAGATATGATACCTCTTCTAACATTATATAAAATTAATCAATAAGGTGAGCCAACTCAACCAACTCAAGGAGCATATCTATCTCAACTTGATAAGCCTACTCAATTATCATAAACAAAATAATAAGTTTCCTAGCCTGTCCCCTCATGGATCAGGTAATTATCATAATAAAAAGTGATAAAAAGGCATGATTTGTTCATCTATGAGTAACCCATAGTCAAATCACCTTGAGAAAGGTCAAGAGGAATATTATGATTGATGAGGGTCAGTAAGTGGAGCTAGAACAAAGAGAAGACAACTCTCTCACAAAGATAAGGAAGATAAATAACTCAAACCCTGACAAGATCAGATAGGATCTATATGGTTTCATGGATTCCATAGGAGGAGTCATCAAGGATATGTTCAAAACTTTTAATGAGGCTATATAGAGGCAATTAGAGGTAATCACCATACAAACCCCTAGGTAGATTTTAGATCATTTATAAGGGGTGGCCAAAAAATTATTTGACACAATTAGCTCAATAAGGTCTACAAAATCCATTTCTTAGCCTAAGTATGTAAATGTTCTCTAATTGTTTAAAAATAAAGGACATGGATGAGAATTTGTATTTTTTTATCCAAACAACTAAAAATAAGGCTTATGCCCAATTAAACCTAATAACTACAACTAAATCAACAAGGGTGCAACATTATATTACTACAAAGAGAGATAACATATTAGAATGGCATGGAGATGTATAACATGGTGCAATAGTTTTCAAATCATGGAGGCATGATCTCAATTTTAACAAAATTGAGAGTAGTTCATAATAATAACTCTATAAGGGTAGTTGGTGCTCAAGCCCATTTTTGAGAGTATATAATGATCAACATTGGACATTTTTATAGCAAAGATTGAAGGAATGGTATTTAGGACCATTTATGAAATTATTTAATTGATATTTTTTTCAAGCTATGAAATCATAAGGCCTAAATATTTATATGCTAAGGTCAATCCAACACTAGGCTTTCAAAATAAACTAATGGATAATATCACTCAGTTATATAAGAAAGCTTTGTTTGACTTTGAGAATATTAATAATATTTTTTAATCCATTCATGCTCTCTATATTTATAAAAGGGTAGAAAAACATATGACTATGGAAATATAAGTGTTTTCAAATCTTGTATAAATCTCTTGGCTTTTAAAGTACACATTGGTGCACATGCAGACTGGGCTCACTATGTCCCTCTTCTAGTTAAAACACAGTTTAATTGAATTTACCTTGACCCTTATGTCTACTTAAATTTCATCTATTATCTCAATACCAATTCCATCTACAACATCAATTGTAACTTTAGTTTTTTTCACATCAACTTATACATTAGCTATGTTACAGTTAGAAGTCTTCTAGCCATGCTACATCATCACTAGCTAATTATACTTATGCAGTTACATTTTCAAATTTAATTAGAATTATAGTTCATAATTTATATATATTTCATGTATATATTATTTTTTTAGGTGAGGAATTATATTTTGAGCAATTAACAATGTACATGCATAATTTGCATGAAATTAGCATATATTACTATTTTAAGACTTGTACTTTTAAATTTCACTTGAGAGATGATGCCTTCCTCATTGAAAGCCTATATATATTTCTATTCTCCTTTTCCAAATAGAGGATAATTTTTGGCTATTAAAATTAATAAGAAATTCTAACAAATTTTGCTAATTTAATTTTAATGTGCAAATATTGATTCTTCTCCAATTTTGTAGACCATGTGGGACATGTTATCATTCTCATATATTATTTCATTGATTATTTAGGATTTAATTTTGTAATATAGTTATTCACATTAAGTTATAGCTTATTTATATGCCTTTTGTATGTTAATTATAATCCCCCTTATAGAAGTGCAATAACAATCTGACAAATGTGGTAACATTTAATTTTGCATGTTCAAGTTTACTATGTTTTTATTCCCTTTGAATCCTTACTATGTTTTATCATTAGTGTGATACAAAAACTTAAAATAAATATTGGTCTTCTATTTTTTTCCCTTAGTTCAAGTGTTGGTCTTGAAAGGTTTCATCTTGTGTGGTCCACATGCCTCTTTTCTTCCCTTCCTTTCCATATTTTTGAGTTTATTTGAGAATATTTCCCACCTTAGTTAAAACCATCATCATTCCACCAACTCTAAGTATATTCAAGTTCATCCATAATAGACCCATCATTGGTAAACAATCTATATCTTTCACAGATTTTATACCAATAGGTTATAAAAATTAATACCTCACAACTCATGCCTTGGAGTGAAATATTTCACCAATCCTAAAACATTAAATGCTACCTCATAATGGTCTTTGTAGTGTGTATAAAAAACACACCAATAAATTTTTTTTAGCCAAGCTGTATAATATTTGAAAGAAATCTGATAAGGAATAAAAGAGACCATCTTTGAATATGATCACAATTTTTTTTGATGTGATGAATAAAGTAGAGTTTAACCTATAAGGTAATGATAAAACAACTTGGTTTTTGGAAGGAATGCAAATAATAATATGGGTTGCCATTGCTCAGGCATAGTTAAACACTAAGGTAGATGTAAGAGAAGCTATGATTAGAGTTGAATAGATTGAAGAGTATGGTGATGTTTTGACTTCAAACCTCAAAAATAGATAATTCTCTACAAACACTACTAAAAAGGATGGATTGGTATCAGGAGGGAGGAGATAATTATAAATCAATATTATGGTATATAAAGTTTGGAAATGAAGGGCATCATAAGAATGAGTACCCAAGAATCAAAATAGAGTTTTTTGAAATATGTAGAGTGGTAGGACATGCGACATCTCATTATAATCTTCTACAATATAATGTTAAGAATTTATAGACTCTATATTTTTACTTAAGTAGGTCATCTAATAAAGATGAAAAAATTTGTATATCTTTCTAAGATCTAAGTAGGATATTACAAAGAATGTGTTTGTGGTTGCTATGTAGTAAAAAATTACTACAACTCAAATAATTCATAGTATAGAAGTTAACATGATAGGTGAAACTTATTTAGGTACACCATGGATATTAAAGGCAAAACAATATCAAATTTTTAGTATGGTTGGTTGGACATCGCTATCTCAAACTTGGATAACTCCATCCTAGAATTAGACACCTCCATCAACATAATACCAATCTTCGTCTTATTAGAATCCTATAATTCCCCATGCATAATAGGCAACTTGGGTACCATATCTTACTCACTACCAATATGGTGGGTATGATGGCCTATATAAATAATAAGGGTGGAATTCACAATAGGCTTCTAGGAGCTTTGGGCCATAATACTCAAATGGTTGGGGATTTTAGGAAAACAAAGGAGGATATATATGAGTATATTGAGGTGGTTCTCAAGGAGGTATGGGAAATAATTCCCAACAACCTCCAATTTAGTGTTATTTATGTAGAAAATTTAATCATGTAGAAAGGAATTATCCAAAAAATCCTTAATGACAATCCTAATATGCATACTATATGGTTTTAGATCAACACAACATAAAGGATTGTCTAGTTTTATAAAAAAACAAATGGAGAAGGTAATAATGAATGTGATCATGATTAATTCACAACCCTAAGAAGGTGCCTTTATATAAGTAGTCACATGGAGACAACATGTGGAACAAGAATTTATATCTCTGGATATGCCACAAGATAACATAATAAGAAAGCTTTGGAAAGAACAATATTCCAAAATAGTCATTGAGAAAGGACTAATGTGAGAAGATGCAAAGATTTCAAAAATAATCTAACAATAAGAGACTATCAAATATGATGCAACAATTAATGATGTATAGATGTATGGATAAATAGTACACACTATATGATAAGATGGTGGTCACCACCTTGAAAAATTTAATGAAGTTACTCAACACATAGTGTAATAAAGACATTTCATAGAATATCACCAATATATACCATAATTTGTTGAAGTGTGTGTAGAAAGGCCAATAACAGATAGATATGGTATGTTAAGACTAAGAAAACTTTGGATATTAACTCAATGATGGATATCAAGATGATAAGGTATGATTTACCCAATGCATTATTTTATTTTGGTAGCACTATTAACATGAATATGAGACCAACATGGGTAAATATTGGGTGACCTACATTAAGATATAGTCCTATCACTCTCAACCTTATGGAATCTGGATGAGTTTAAACTATTAGTCATCTATAAGATGTGGAAATAAAAGTCATAGAGTTGAGTCTGTGTGGTGACTTTGAAGTCATTGACATGAAGATAAATGAGACTCACTACCCTACATTGATTAACAAGAAGTGGCATATGATGGTCAGATGACCATAAACATAGTGAATAATCAATTTTAATCCCATTAAGGAGATAAAATTATATAAATTTAACTAAATAAATGTGGGAAAATACCATATTTCATACCCAAAGATCCTGAGTTATCTTATGTTTGTGGGGAAAGTAACTAGATGAAAATGAATGTATAAGATAAATAATAGGCTCTATGAGAAACTAAATATAACTTTCTCTATTATAAAACCAACCCATAAATATAATATTAATGCAAATAATATATAATTTATAAACCTATGCTAAATCACATAGAGATTTCATAACTAGAAATGGAGGATGTGTAATATTTATATGTAAGGTTACCAACTTGATCTGACATAGACTTCTTATACCAGATAGGTCACACAAATAAATATTACATAGAACCAAATCTGTAAAGCATTATACCATAGGATATAACTTCTTTAGTGAGTGGATATTGTGATATTCACATGTTCAACTGGGCCAATGGAGATCACAAGATAGTCCTCTATGATGGTATTTATGACAAAGCACTAAATACCTTAATATTTTGTGACTAAGGATGTTAACCAATTTATTATCTGATTCTAATAACCTATTTCAAATATTTAATAGAGTGTTAGTTCTCTCAATTATGAATTAAAGGTAATTGTTAAAAATTTGTGTCCATTTCACCATGATGAGAAGTTATGCTAGGATAAAGAGTGCAAAATACATATCCCAATTATAATTACTAGAGGTTGTTAAAAAATACTAGCTAGTGTTCTAATAGGGATACTATCCATAGCTTCATATTTATTGGTGTGTTTAAGTTTACACTATCAAAGATATGGCCTTAAAGCATTGGATACATGTTTTAAAATATACACTAAGTGTTTTCCCAAATGTCTGGTACATACATCAGAAGCACATGTAGGATAAAAATTAATAGGCATAGGTCCAAAGTGACTTCATTAAAACATTCATTGTTGAAGATGATAACTCCTTGATGCACAAGGCATTATAGAAGTTAAAGAACCCCTTGAATAGATAGTATGGGATTAATGACTAGGTATAACCCCTTAATGTACAAGGTGGCACGGGATTATATTTTAGGGGCTAGTTAAGGACTTAGAAAGTGTGTCTAATTCATCTTCTTAACAAAGTGAAACCTATGATTTGAATGATGCCTTATAGATCTACAAAGAAAAAAAATAAGGAACAAATCCTCATTTAACCTTGTCATAGGATAAAATATTAATAAAAATTAGATGTCTAATTTAGATAATGAGGATGACATGGATTTAATCGATCTATCTTAACTCAAAAAAGAGAGGTTGAGCCACTTCTAGACCCAGTCACAAAGTAAACAAAAGAAGAAAATCTATGACATATCAATTTTCAAGAGTGATAAGCCCAAAATATATTACATGACTAAATTTTTTAGGGGAAATGAAAAATATATAAAGAACCCCTAAAACAATATATGGGGATCAATAGAATAAAGGTTGTTCCTAAATTGGCACATATTAAGATTATTGGACTCAAGAAGAAATATCAAAAGTTATGTAGTTCTAAAGGGTTAACATGATGTATTTCCTATAAAATTTATAGGGGTTAAGGTTTTAGATCCATCCTTAGGGGAAATGCACATTGAGATAAAGGAGTGAGCATGACCAATAAATAAAAAACCCTACCAATTAAAACCAAATATGAAACTTAAAGTGAAAGATAAGTTAGATTGAATGCAAGAAGTTGATATTATCTTTGTCTTAGAGAAAATGGACTGGGTTAGCCCCATGGTCATGTAACTTACGAAGATTATTGAGATCTAAATATATAGAGAATATAAAATATTTAATAAGGCTTATGTCAATGATCTATTTCCTATTCCATTCATAGATGAAGTTTTAAAAGCAGTAGTGGGGCATGAAGTGTATTCCTTCATAAACAACTTCAATGGATATCATCAGATATTGATTGTAGAAGAAGATAGGGACAAAACCACTTTCAAAACTAAATGGGTATCATTTTCATAAAATGTAATGTCTTTTGTTTTGAATAATTCATAGTTGGTTTTTTCTAGAGCTATAATCACTGTATTTAAGGATTTTATTCATGAATTTTTGGAAGTCTACTTGGAAGACTGGGCATTATTTTTCTTATTCAAAAATAATTTTTCTAAACTTAGACTTATGATGAAGAGATGTAAGGTGCTATGAATTGCACTTAATTTGAATAAATGTTTATTTTTTATGCCATTTGGGGTCCTGTTAGGACATGTAGTTTGTAGTAAAGACATCTTAGTAGATCAAGCTAGGTTCATAATAATTATGGGAATGCCTCCACCTAAAAGTTCAATAAAGAAGTGATATTTTTTAGGATATTAAAAATACTACCAAAAGTTTATTAAGGGGTATACAACCATATTTTACCCTTTGGATAAGTTTTTATGCAAAGGAATGTAGTTTGTATGGATAAAAAATTCTAAGTAGCATTCATTGAATTGAAGTGGGGGCTAGTGATTGTGCCAATCATAGTCTTCCCACACTAAAGTAAACCATTTAATGTACATGTATATGTATTAGTAAGCATATTTAGTGCTATATTAACATAACCAAGAGAGGGTGGATTGGATCACCCTATCCATTTCTTAAGTAAGCAATTATTTGAAATTAATAAAAATTATACAATCGAGTGATAGGCCTTAGTAATGATGTTTACACTTTAGAAGTTATAAAACTACCATTTGGACACACCCTTTGAGCTATAACTGATCACTAGGTGTTACAATACATGGTTAATAAGTCGATCCTAAGAGGATGTGTTTCAAGGTGATTGATGATCTTCCAAGAATTATAAAAGTGGATCAATGTTGATATAAGATAGGAGAATGTGGGTTTGATAATTTGAGTAGGCTAAAAAATAATGAGGATCCATAAGATATCCTTGATGAGTCTATATATGCACATCTATTTCATGTGTTTTTGATCCCAAAACATTTATAAGATATCAAAAAATTTATAAAACAAGGGATATTTTTGGAATCCTATGTGGAAAAGGATAAGAAGCAACTCATTACTGGAGCCTTGCCATATGGTATTATCAATGGATTCATTTATCATCTGGGTAAGGATGAAGTGTTATATAGATTTATGCTAGAGTATGAAAGGCCATAATTTATTAAAAAGGCACATCAGAGGATCGATGGGGGTCACTTCATAGGAGAAAAAACTATGATAAAAATCTTATAGAGTGGTCTTTGGTTTCCCTATCTATGTCAATATTCCCATAAAGTTTTATAATAGTGGGATGTATATTAGTAGATGGGAAAGCTAAACTATAGAGATGAAATGCCTCTATAGCTAAGGCTAGAAAAACTACCCTTTAAGGCCCATTAGTCCACCTAGTAAATATATCTATGCATGATATAATATTACCATGACAAACTATTTTATGAAGCTGGTGGAAGCTATTATGATGCCTAGCTATGAGGATAAGGAAATAACAAAGTTTATATACAAAAATATCATTCTTAGGTTTGGTTATCCTATAAAAATGATGAGTAATAGGGAAACCCATTTCTTGAAAAAGACTATAAATATTCTCACTGATGAATTTTTAATTTCATATCACAAAAGTATAATATATCATCCCCAAGCCAATGACCAAGCTAAAATTATGAATAAGGTGTTGGGTAAGATGTTTACTAAAATATATGATGTTAAAATGGATGACGAGGATGATCAAATTTATATATTTATATAGGTCTACCACACACATTTTAAGTATGTGATATGGTTCACTCCATTTCAACTAGTCTATGGGTTGGAAGTAGTTATGCCCATGGAGTATGTAGTTGATTTAAACTTTTAAGGTTTTAATATGTAAAGCCTATGTTTAGATTAAAGGGATGAGATATCTAAATTAGTTAAATAATATTAAATAATTAATCACTAATTTATTATGTATTTTTATCTTCTTTTACTTTTTAAAAATAGTAATAAATATGCTTAAATAAAGACTTATCTAGAAAGTGGCTGTTAAGGATGATCTGAGTTCTAAAAACTAAGCTCTGGATAGCTTCAAGTGTCATCAATAGGGTATCATGGTTTGTTTACTCATTAAACAATATATCCTCACCTATATAGTAGCACCATATTACTGTAATGTCCTCAAAATGGTGCTGGTTTCATCTTTGTAGGACTATTCTTATTTTCTAGGAGCATCTACACCTATGTTTTTTAGGTCCTATTCCTACATGAATGAAATTTGGAATTCTATGTCTTGATTGGAAAACTTGATTTAGTGTGCAAACCCTAATCCTCCTTAAAAGTATGGCATGATCAATAACTATGTGTTTGTTAGTAGGATACGCTAGACATCCTCAACACCTTGCTGTGAAGAGAGTTTCCTACATACCAATACTATGGAGAGGGATCAAGCCTGATATAGTTCTCCCACCTAATGATTGATACAAGTGAAAGTGAATGCTAGAATTAGAGTGGACTTGGATGCTTTGAATGTGATTAAGCTTTGAAAACTTTGAAATCTATGCTTAGGGATGTTATATATGGTAGTATACATAAGTTGGGTAGAATAGGGATCAAATAAATTAATTTTGCTCAACTTGTCTTTTGTTTGAATGGGATTTTGCATCTATTTTCCATCTAATCAATAAAGGTTAAATAAAATTATATTTATATAGATATGTAGCTTGTGTAGATAAGAAAATGTGCTTAGACTGACCTTAGGAGGGGTACACACTTGAAAAAGTATCCATTTAAGAGAGTTAGGGCTGAGGATAGTAGAGACCAGTTGGGGACACTAGTGCCATGTGGTTGTAGTGTCCTAAATATGGTGCTAATGTCCACTTGGTAGACTACCAAGAAAACTAGATTGGGATCTTGGAAAGATATCTTACGACTATGTTTGAGCTGACTGTAGATGTATGTGGTTTATAAAATGGTTGGAAAAGTGTCTAAGGCTCTAGGATAAGTCTAGGGCTAATTTAGGGATAAGCTAACTCAAGCAACACTCTTATCATAAAAATACCACTTTTAGGTGATTAAATTTTCCCTCCCTTATGATAAAAATGTATCAAAGATAAATGAATAATATAAAGGAAAAATAAGTGTACCTAGACTTACCTTGGAAGTAAATCCCATGTAGTTGAGTTTGAGTATATGAATTTGGGTATGCATATGTGAAACATGATCCAAAACAATGACCTATAATGAAACATGTAAAAATCAATCCTTAAGAAATGATCAAAATCAAAAGACTATGTTGAAATAAAGTAGCTAAGTAAAGATGAGTAAAGAGGGAGGAAAGGAATGAACACACCTCATTGGGTACGTGAACCGATGTATGAAAATGGTGATAACCTGTGTGTGTGATTGTACATAGTGATCATATTATTAAAAAATATTAGACTAAGTTGATGGCTTACTCAATCTTAATATGTGTGGCTTAAGAACTCAGTTTGGTTTTGAATCCATCATTTCCCACACTTGGTTGATGGATCATGATCTGTGAATATATTAGATAAGACTATAAGTGTGTCTAACCCTCTCATGTGGGTGGTTCAAGAACTCAAGCAGATAATGAATCCATAATTTCCTACCCATGTGAAGTAGATGCATATTTAACTAAACTACACAAATTGATAAAAGTATCTAACTATGTATTCCAGTTCCATGGCCACTCAGGTATATTAGGCAGCTTTGGGCCACTTGGGAATGCCAACCATTATAGGATGAATAAGGCATGAACTGGTGACAACCTAGAATGTGATATAAAGTGTATATAATTTAGATAATGACATGGAATTTTTCCATTACATTTGATTAACTTATGTGTAGCTGAGTATATGGAAACTATGTGCCATGTCCATGTCCCTAGTCTAGTATTTGTATATACTAAATCTGAACTGAGTATGTAATAACCAAATATATGTAATTAAACTAAATGTGGGAGTGATCATTTCATGAATTATGCCAAAAATCTAAGAAAATGGTATGAATATGAGCTAGAATGAGTGTATTTGAGAAAAATCTAAATTTAATTATCAAATCTATAATAGTATATGTGCATATATATATTATACTTGGTGTAATGGCCTAGCTAATCTAGACTGCCCTAAAAATATGGATACTAGACAATAGTACCCTATAGTGGAATTAGTGCCCTATGGTTCTAGTGTCTCAATATAGGAACCAATGTTTGTCTGATCTAAAATCTAGGTGATATGAACTAACTTCTAAGTCTTTAATTTTTTTTATGTCTACCCTATGTTTGATTTCTAAAATTGAGCTTGTGTGCTGAAATTTATCTATGAATAACAAAGTAAGAACTTGATCTCTATGAAAAACCCTTGTGACTGCCCCCTATTTTGAGGGTAGTTGTAAAACCTATGTAATAAGTGTCCTCAAAATAAGTATCTTTTCAAAATGTGTTAATCAAAACATGTGCATTATATTCTAATACAATGTACAAACATAACATCAAAATGTAAAAGTATCTAAACATAAGTAGATAATGTAAGATGTATGTTGTAATCTATAATTGCACAAGGGTGTCAAGATATATGTAATCAATGTGTACATTATTAAATTTGAGTATATATCTAGGAGGATGGGGCATGATGTCCATCATGACACCCCAAGTAGGAAGTATAAATGCATGAGGTACCTCATGGCATGAAAAACTAGTGTGTGTATAATAAGGAAATACAAGTTTCATGATGAAGAATCATACATACAAGCACATGAAGCACACAATGGTAGGCCAAGGGGCCAAAATACAAGGGACATGGACACATGTCACTAAATTTGAGAATGAAGACATACAAGAACATGTTTAAATATCCACATAAGTAAGCAACAAGAAATTGGGCTTAGAGCCACATACAAGAACATGTTCAAATACCCGCATATAGAAGTAGAAAAAGCACACACAAGGCACATGGGCACATATACAAGGCATACAAAGATAGAAGTGGCATAGAGACAAATAATAGTGGTATATTCAAATTCCATTGAATATGGAATACGAATAGGAAACATGATCAAGTATAATCTAGGAAAACTAGAAATGAAAGCATGTATAACAATGTAGTACAAATCTATGTAAATTCTAGGATGTACATATGTTGAGTCTAACTAGTGATAGTTGGTAAATTATGAGTAATGAGTATCAATGATAAACATCAATATATATCAATGCATAAACTAGAATCTATAGAATTTAAAGATAGAAATTGATGATAGGAACTATGTAGGAGATGTCCTCAAGTGGATGGATGTATCAAATGAATAAACTTGGACTAGTGTATATGCCCCCAATGGGTAGAATATAGCTAGTTTAGATCAATGTAGAGGACCAAGGTCCTATATATAATTTTTAAGCACTCAAAAAGGATAAGTGAAGCATATGTATATGATAAAATTGACTATGACCCAACTTAACCTTATCATTCTTGATAAAACCCAAGTTAAAGGAGTTGATAGGTCTCTAGTTAAATGGTCACATCCTATTCCTCAGTGGGTTAAATTTAATTTCAATGGGGTAAAAAAGGGGAATATAGGCCCAATATGAATAGGTGGCTTGATTAGAGGCTCTTCAAGAAATATCAGAGTGGCTTATGCAGGCCCCCTGGGGATCCAAACTAGCCACATTTCTAAAGCTACCATGGTGTTATAGGGTATCAAGGAGGTGGTTAGACTTAGATACGAGCTCAGCCATATAGAGGGAGACTCAATAAATATCATCAAATTCCTAAAAGGGCTTTCTCCACCTTCATGGATATTTTTGGAATCATCAGTGATGCTAAAAACTTTATAAGTTACTTCAAAGGAGTCCTCATTGAGCATGTTTATAAGAAGGCAATAGGGGTGCATATTTATTGGTAAACATAAAAGTTTTTAGAAGTGATTACACCACTTGGCATGAGTGTGAAGCCTCAGATGACATCATTTAAATTATCAAGATTGATAAAGGACATGTCACCTAAAGTCACGATGGTTAATTTTATTATGATTAGCTTGAGTGTATAGTGTGGTGTTTTTTACATGTGCGACACTCTTATTACTAAGGATTTTCATGAGTGGAAAGTTTTGAGACTTCAATTCATGATTGTTTCAGGTCTTATATAACATATTCATCATTTTATCCTCCTATAAAGAGCATTTGGTATATTTAGAAAAAGAAAATTGTAGAGAAATAAAATGGGAGGGGATAGAGAACATGTCAAGCTAATTCTTACTCAGATGTGAAAAAGAATGAGAATTTTTGGAATAAAATTGTTAAAGGGGGACTCACTCCATTCATGAAACATCTGTTGGGTCATGACACTGCACTCTCTAGGGATTTTGCTTGTAGGTGGAAAAAGTGTGAGGTGAGAATGCATGGTTAAAGATTCAGATCACAGAGGAACTAATTGGTGAAACCACTAGGATGGTTTGTCATGAAGTTAAGGATTTCAAGGATAAGAGATGTAAGGAGGAGCTCATGAATGTCTTCTTCAAGAAGGAAAAACACAAACTAACGTATGCCTCCAATAAAGGGTTTATGCAAGCACACCTACCAAGGAAATGGCTAGAGGTTTGTCTTCAAATTGTGAAATATATCATGCTTGATGGTAAACACATAGTTCTCTTCTTGAATTACTTTTTGAGTTTAAATCATTTAAAGGGACATTATATCAGTATTCCCTTTTACCTACTATAATCATTAGAGGTGTCTATCCTAAATTTCAATAAAAATAGTATAACCAATTTAATCTACTAGGGCCTTATCTACTTTCTCATCAAGAGGGGGAAGATGGTTTGGTCTAAGATTATCCCTGAGGCCATTGACATTATTAGTGAAAAGGAGGACTCAGAGGGAGAAGGAGAGTATCACTCCCATGTAGATTCTAAATAACAAAAAAAAGGCAAGGTTTGGGGGACTTAAATGTTTGGGTGTATGCCCACCCCAAACATAATAAGGGAAGCCATTCTTTTCATCTAAATTCTTCCAAAGGAAAGGTGGCCTCAGGGATAGATGTAAATGGGATAATTTTGGATTGTCTCTAAAAACTCCACATGAAATTAGCAATTTGTAAACTCCTATGTGGAGAAATTTTTGAAGAATTTGAGAGGCTTAGAGATTTTCTCTACCCCAACAAGACTGATAATAATGATGAAAAGACCCCCTTGTCATGTACCCCAATAGGTAAATCTTTGTAAAAATATGGAGGAGGAAGTCTTCCAAGCTATAGAGGAAGATAATAGTGAGACCTTCCACTTGGATCTCAAAAGGAAGAGAATAGACAAGGATGAGGATCAGTTCATCAAGAGTCAGACTAGGGGAAAAATCCATAAAAAAGCTAGTGTAGAGACCAATCAACTGGTCATTTACTCTAAGTCAAATTAGCCTATCTCTCCCCATTCCCATTTTGGTTTCTTTTTGGTTTTTTGGCTACTATGTGGCTAATTTTTGGCTGCCCTTGGGTTAATCCATCAATTTTTCTCCCTTACCCCTTTTTTTTGGTTTACTTAATCATCTCTATCTTTATAAAGGGTATGGTCCCTTCAACCCATCTTATACCTATTTATTAAAAAACAAAACTGACTATACTAAGATAGCTAAAAATATTCAATATCTAAAAAGTAGTAGAGATGTAAACATAACAATGCATACAATCTATAAATTTTGTATTTTCAAAATATTTGAATGGTTTTGTCTTTTAACATGTTATATTATTTTTGTGTTTTCTCAATATAAGCTATGTATAAACAAATGAAAATATAATATATACAAGGAGTGTGAAAGAGAAGGAAGTATGTGTAAGGGTAAGAATCAAATTAACCAATGAGTCTCATGGGAGACTCACTATCTCTATGGCCTGTGTTGAAAATAAGAATGATAATCTCTCATGTAATGTGATAGCTATGCTATAGTTGAATGTTATTACAATAGGAATATGAGTATTATTCATCATTGGAATCATAATAACTTGGAGTGTTAGAGGGAATTTACTCATGTTATGGATTTGATATTTTTGAATTATGATTTGGAAGATTGATTATGAATTTTAGCTTTAAAACTTTAATTATTATAGACACCCAATGTTATGGAGGCTATTTTAATAGAAAACCTATTTTGAGAATGTTTGTGTAGCATGATTTTGATTCTTCAACTTAAGATCTTTATCTTTTTGTAACATGTTAGGTGTATCTAGATTTTTTGTCTTGATAAACTATATTTATGACTTATGTGCCTTATGATGTTCAATAAACCCCAAACCTTGTTGACTAATATTATCAATTGCTAGAATTAAAAAAGTGATGCATTGGGCATGTTTGCCCAAAATTCAACCATTATAATCATAATATTATAGATAATTTTGAAAAATACATACCATATTGAACATTTAAACTCATTTTGGAGAGGTATATTTTATTCTTTATCTATTCTTGTAATATTTCTTGCCATTATTGTGATTTTGGAACCTTTTATTGTTATTAGTTATGCTTTGGTAACCATTTTTGTATTATTTATGAATTTGACCCTTTTTGAATTAGTAGATGTGCCAATGCATGTTTTTTGGATTAAGTGTCACTATGTGACTCATCTACATCCATCATCTATTATATTTTCCTTTCAATGCTAAACATGAGTCGGTGTGGTGCCCTTGCATTACATGATATACACAAAAATATCTAGATCTCCTCATTGGGTGTAGAGGAGGTTTATTTAATCAACTTAAATTTAATAATGTCCCTTATTATATCACTTGAACTCTTATTTAAACTTTGAATTCTTTTTTAATCACTAGTTGTATATGTAATTTTTTGTGATTTATGTTTTGTATATGTAACATTTTTTTCCACAAATTGACTAGGTGAAAATATATATACATGATTTACATTATTATGTCCTAGAGGCCTTTGTCTTGTAAATTATTTTGAAAATGTTGTAATATTTTCATTTAATAGTTGATTTTGATTTTTTAAACCAAAAATAATCTTTCTCATACTAATAAGTTGATCACATAGAGTTTCACTAGTGTAAACCCTAGCTATTTTTGTTTGAACATGTAAGCACACACCCTATGGGGAACATATGTGAATATGTTGAGTAGGGGGATTAATGACATTGGAATAAGATGATTCATCTCATGGAGAAATGATAACATGGACCTATTTATAGTGAAATTAGATATCACCCTCATGGAGATGAGGAGGAGGAGGTGATTCTTTCCTGTGTATAATATATGACATTGAAACTTGAAACATAGTTGTTAGCTTATATGCTAAATCTAATATATGCATATGGGTTTAATTTTTAATTAAATTCCACATAGGATAAAGATAACATGCTATGAGATATGGCATATATTGTAATTGGTATAAAATATCATCTACACATGTATTTATGTATTTTCTAATTTCATTTCAAATTAAAGGGAACAAGTATGCAAATAAAAATATTAAAATTTGAAATAAAAAGTGATTAATTTATTATGTCATTATGATCATGATTATATGAAATACAAATTATAAGATATATTAATCTAAAATATGAGTTTTAGAAATAAAATTTGAGTATAAATAGAAAAGGATACAAACCCTAAGTGTGTGTAGGTTAGGTTTGATTTGATCCTAGGGTTTCTTTGCAAATGAATTGAAACCCTAATATGAAATTAATTTAATTAGCTAGGTTGTCTTAAAGAATTAAAAAATTAGAAGTATGCAAACCTAATTTATTTCACAAAAAATTGGATTAATGTAAACTAGGGGTTGAAATAATATTCAAAGTAAGTTATGTTCACTAAATGATTTAAATTTTTAGTGTTTAACTATGTAATTCCTATGTTTAGATTAAAGGGCTGAAATGTCTAAATTAGTTAGTTAATTAAGAACTAATTTGTTATGGATTTTTACCTTCTTTGAATTTCTAAAAATAGTAATAAATATGCTTAAATAAAGATTTAGATGGAAAGTGATTGTCATGGATGTGTAAACACTAGAAAACCACACACTATGCTTATAGATGTTAAAATACCCCTGGATGCCCAACTTACCATCTGCACCCGCCTTTCAAACATAAACCTGAGTCAAAACACTCTTTAATCAACTCACCTTCTAACCCATCATGACCAAAATTAACTTGTTAACCAAACTTGACCATTTAACCTTTTCAACCAAACTTAACCTTTAACCATCAATGATCAACACTCTAACCACTGATGATCAATACTCTAATTACCAATGGTCAACACTCTAATTGGTGATGGTCACTCTAACTATCAATGTTCACTCTAACTACTGATAGTTAGATCCTCACCTGCTTTAAAACATCAATAGCTATGTATGAGATGGGAAACTTCCTCCTAAATAGTAACTTTCTTTAAAATCATTACAAAGCATTGTAATTAGCAACTTTATCCTCTATCTAATTAGTAACTTCATCTTCCTCTCCTCAATCTCCTCTTACTTATTAAAAAAAAAGATAAAGACCAAGAAAGGGGTTTCAAAATCTTGATCTTCTTAATATTCTTAGATATTAGAGTTTTCTTTATAAGTTTATAACAAGTTTATATGTGTAACAGAGACCTAAAACTCTACTAAAATCACTCTATGCTTCACCAATCAACCTCCTATTACTCTACTAAAATTGTTCCAAACCTAAATAATCAAGCTACGTATCTATCTCTTATCAAGATCAACAATTAGTTTCTTTGTCTTATTCTTTACCTATCTCCTATTTCTAACCTACCACCTCTATTCTCTCAACCAATTAACTAATCCCTAACAACTTGCCATTTTCCTCTGACCTCTAAAACTATAGATCTAAACTTTAACCTTAACCAGACCTATCAATAATAATTGTTGATGGTCATCTTGATCAATGATGGTCGATTGTCAAAATGCTATCAGTCACATTGATCATCGATGATTAGTTGTCAAACTATTGTTAGTCACCCAACTACTGATGGTCAACCCTCTAACTACTGATGATTAGCCTAACCATCAATGGTCACTATGTGAACCCTTTTTAATAAAAATTAACAACCATCAACCACTAACCAAACCTCAACCAAAACCTATTTTCTTGACCTCTATCACCTCATAGACCTGAAATAATAACCTGACCCTACCTAAACATTTCTCTAATAATTTAATATTCACCTAAATGTTATTATGTTAGAACACTATAATTTCATTTGTAAAGTATTTATCACTTTCAATTTAGTACTTTCATTCATGTTGTTCAACCTTTATTTTCAACAATTAACTTTTATCAAAAAGTGGATTGACAACCTCCTAGATATCTCACACTTCTTGGTTCTAGCTTGCTAGGCAAAATAACCAACCCTTTTCTAGTTCTTTCTTATTTTAGGTCATCTTCCCAAGCTAAAGAAGAGTATCTACAACCATCTAGATTATGGAGTGCACACCCATCTAGGTTCTACCAACCTCTACCCCTCTTTCATTTTTACCTTTCCTCTATAAATAGAAAAAGTGAAAATTTGAGTAAAACATTTTGGCATGCTCGGTGAGACATATCATCCTTTTTTATTCCTTTATTATATGCTCATCAAATAAAATCTAAAATTTATTTTGGGATTAAAATAAACATTTTGCATACATTGATTTCTTGATTTTTTTAGTTCATCTAGTAAATTAAAATCAAAGTAATTAACTATAAATTTCACTCTTGTTATCACACACTTTTGACAAACCACATAACTAATCAACACATCAAAGTATACTTGAGATCATGATCAACAAGGATTTTATCACCTAATGGTAAACCTTACCCTTTCCTCACAATCCTAATTGGAGATCACTACCAAGGGGAGAACCAACTCATCTCTTTGGTTGAGTATAAACTCTAAAATTTAGTATATTTTAGCTAAACACTTGACACCCATATTGCTACGGTGTGTGAAGTGAGGGTGTATTCCCTAATACCAAGCCATACACTAAAGATCAATAAAAATTTCTCTCTTGAGCACCTACAAATAACATAAAACCAACCTTAGATTTTATCTTTAGTACCTAATCTACAAACCAAATTTAATCTTCATACTGTCTAAGGCATAAGCCAAAAGTGATTTAAAAATAGCCCTATTTTGTTAAATGCACTTTTTTGTATGTTTGATTTCCTTGAGTTCTTTTTTGTCTACTCTTTGTCTTGAGTTATGATAAACCTACCTTTCACCATCTTACCTCCATTTCCTTTTACAATGGGTAACCAACCTATATTCTCTCTTGGAGATCCTAACATTTCTAGGATCTTAGAGAACAACAATCTTGCCTTAGAGTGATACCTTACATCATGAGCCACTTATGCTCCTAACCTTACCTACAATCAGTCAAATATCACCTAAAACTAACCAATAATATATTAAAACCATTTAACCATCATCATACCCAACCAATAACCTATTAACATCTATCATATCAATCACTCCAACCTCATCAATTTATGCGCTACCTACTATAACAAACATATCAAGCACCCTAACCATCATATCAATTACCTCAACCTACCTTATTAACCTTACCAAACCTATCAATTAAACTTAACCTATCAACCCAACCAACCTTTCCTAAAATCATGAAAAACCAACCCAACCTCACCCATAATCAATCAAACCTTACCTATAAACAATCAAACCTCTACTACAACCAACCAACAAACTATCAACTACCACTTAAGATTGTTAAGATGTTAATAGACCAGATAATCAAAGTAGAGTCATCTATTTTTGGTACCCATGACCAATCAACCCTCACATACAACTGATCAAATACCAACTAAAACCAACCAAAAACCTATCAATGACCATTTCACCATCATCAAACCCAAACAACAACCCATCAACACCAACTTAAAAATTATCATAACCAACCTCAACTTCAACCTATCCAACTTCATCAACTATTGGATCACTTAACCCAACCATCATATCAACTACCCAAACCCACTTTGAGGTAGCCCTATTTTTATCAACACCAAGATTTGGTCTATCCTCTTTTCAATCTGACCAATAACTATCAAACCAACTTATCAACCTTACCATTTGTTAACCAATTAGAACCTTCTCAACTCTCCTTCAAAATCCCAATTAAGAAAACCAACCAACCTCTTCCACCTACCCATGTGGAACCAACCAACCAACATTTTCCACCTACCCATGTGGAACCAACCTATCAACATTTTCCACTTACCCATGTGGAACCAACTAATCAACATTTTCCACTTACCCATGTAGAACCAACCAACCAAACTTTACCACTTACCCATATGGAACCAACCAACATACCTTTTCCACCTACCCATGTGGAACCAACCAACCAACCTTTTCCACTCACCCATGTAAAACCAACCAATCAACATTTTCCACTTACCCATGTGGAACCAACCAACCAACCTTTTTCACTTACCCATGTGGAATCAATAAACTAACCTTTTCCACTCACCCATGTGGAACCAAACAAGCAACCTCTTCTACTCACCCATGTGGAATCAAGCAACCAACCTCTTCTACCTACCCATGTGGAACCAACCTACTAACATTCTCCACTTACCCATGTGGAACCAACCAACCTACCTCTTCTACTTACCAATTTTGTGAAACCTACTATCGACCCTACCTCACCTACCATCAACCAAAATAAACCTACCATTAACCTAACCAAACTTATCATCAACCTAACCTTACCTATAACCATCCACCCAACCTTACCTCACCAACCAAAATAAATAATCAAACCAATCCAACCATAAAACTAACTTAACCATTTATCTTACCTCTCTCAAACAATAAAACAAACCTCTATACCAAATCAATTAACCACAATCAACACACCTAATAAATCAAACATTACCAACCTATATAACAACTTAAACTTAGATCAACCCATAAAACCAACCAAACCTACCCTAACCTACCAAAATCAAGCCCAATCACATTTTCTTAACCTTGGTACAATAGGGGAAATCCCACCTGAACCACCACCTATAATTTGAACCAACTAACCACTAACCTATTAACCACTAACAACTAATAACTAATAACCCCTTTTGGGAGGTGGATGAAGTCATATTTACCCCTCCTAAACCCTCTTATTCATAAACACCTCACCTTGAGATCATTTTCCCATATTCAACCATATATAGAAAGAGCAAACTGGGGAAAATTTTCCTCCATAAGGCTTTGACCATTTATCAACCCAAATCATACCTTAAAAATTGACCAAACTAACCTTTGGCCTTTTTAACTCAACCTATCAACCAAAGATATCAACCAACCAACCCTAAACTATTGGATATTACATTTTTCCTTCACCCAACCAACTATATTGGAGAATCACCTTCTCTCCCTACTTAGTGGAGTCACTCTCTCCAATAACCTCCATAACCTTTGGAGATTACCCTTCTCCACTTTACCAACTATTTTTGCTTTCTCAGGATCACATCCTACTTTGGATATCCATGAACCAATCAAACAACCAAATGACTTTAACCTTAGTCATTTTGGGCCACCTTTTTCACATTTTTGTGATTACCAACCATTGAGGAGTCACCTTCTCTCCCAAATCTTTGGAGAGTACCTTCTCCATCAACCCAAACTTAACCAAGTGGTATACCAAATTTGGGCAACCCATTTGGATACCAACCAACCTATTTGGGGAATCACCTTCTCCCCCAACCCTTAGAGATTACCCTTCTCCACCTAACTATAACCTAACTAACCTCACATTTTTGTCAATCTAAATCTTTTCCACATCTAATCAAGTATTAAAAAGTAACTAGGGGACATCTAATCTCCTAATTAACATCAACCATTTACATAAGCATTTATCTAGGGTATATCATAACCTCAACCTCCTCTAATGATTTTAGATTTTTAGACTTATTCTTTAGTTAAACCAAGTTCCTTGTCATCTTGTGTCTAACTTAAGTTCATCCCTAATTTTAAATCACCTTTATCTCCTCATATTTAAGGACAACCAATTGAAATAGGATCATGTGATTATTCATCACAAAATTAATCTCATCCTAAGCATGAATACGATAGATCTACCCATGACATGATCCTCATAGTACTTTCCAACCTTTTTAGAATGGATTCCCATGGTCATTGTCACTTAAACCACTTCTTCTACCCATCATCAAATTCCTTATGCTATGGATTTACCTCCATAAAGGAAAACCTTAGGGCTATATAGATAGTCCATGTATAAAACCAACATACAATCAATTTTGGATACTAAACTATCACTTGGGTCAACATATCTAGCACACATACTTCTCCCTTAAAGGACAAATACCCCAAAAAGATAAATTTCTTAAAAATATAGACTGCTCCCTTGAAGGAAAACTATCAAACATGAACAAATCCAAACTTAGACCAATCCCTTGAAGGATGGATAAGTCAACTTTATCAAAATCAATCATTTGAAGCTTTCTATATTTATCATCTTCCTATATATATCAACTAAGCAATAACAAACCCTATATCAAAATCAAAACAAGCTATCTCAAGAAAGTTATAATCAACTTTCATAATGGCATAAGTAGACTTCTTGCATCGATCAATCTACACTTAACATATGACATGGACTTGTCTATCATGGTTTATAGGTCACCTATAGAAGGGGTGAACCATCTCCATAATAAGGTTACCCTACCTATCATCAACATCCCATTTTATCCTCCATAAATCAAGGGATTTTTGAGCTTACTTGACACCATATGATCAAGTTACCATTTTTTAACCATCAAACTAACAACAGAGTAAAAGCATGAGAGGGTTTATGGTCATAAGCCCACCCATCTTGCCATCATGGTCTCTAAAAATAAAAGTGTTTAGCCTCATCTTTAAACTTTCATGACCACTTAAGAATACATGTCTTCCCCTTTTTGAGTCATTGAAACCAACCCATCAAACTAATCAATCAATGAACCTATTTGGGAGTCACCTTCTCCACCCTTTTAGAGTCACCTTATCCACCAACCAATTAAACCAACCATGACCCATTAGAGAGAACCTTCTCCATCAACTCCAACCTTTGGAGATTACCTTTCTCCACAAAAAATTAACCTTTAGAGATTACCTTTCTCTATAAACCTTCAACTAAATCAAACCAAGTGATACACTAAATTAGGGTAACCCATTTAAACGACACTAACCAACATTCAGAGAGAACCTATCCTCCACAAACCAACCATGAACAATTATAGAATACCCTCTCTAACCAACCAATTAACCATTTGACCATGCCCACCTTGATGTTGGCCACTTTTGACCCAAAATATTTGCATATTTTGGAATGACCTTACCTTGGTCCTTTTGACCACACTGATTACCTTGCCATGTTGATATTTTAAATTTATACCACCTAATGCACAACCAACAATTTTGTGTCTTCCCAAGATCACTTCTTACCTTGGATACTTATAAGACACTGACCTTATCTAGGAGACTTATAGAGTAACCTAATCAACTATGCTTAATGCTAGGGGTTGGTTACCCTATTGATTGTCCTTATAGAACCAACCTTATTTTAAACAACACTGATAACTTAGTTTTTTGCATGATCTTAACTATCATACTTAGTCACATTTTGTGTCCATATTTGTGCCTTAATGCCTAACCTCATGAACCATCCTTATCACCTACCTTTCACCCACATAACCACTGATCAAACCTAAACCCAATTTTTCTTCACTTCATCAACTCCCAGCTTGAGGGGGAACACCTCCTCCCATACTCAAGGTAATTGAACCTTTTACCCACAATCCATTTTTGTTGTATACCTTGTTGATACAATTTGGCAAACAAAAGGGGCAAAGTGTAGACATTATAAAATTACACACTATGGTTCTAGATGATAAAATACCACTAAATTCCCAGCCTACCATATACACCCCCCTTTCAACTATAAACCTAAGTCAAAACACTCTTTGACCAACTCACCTTCTAACCCATTATGACCAAACTTGAGCTGTTAACCAAACCTGACCATTTCACCTTTTCAACCAAACTTAATCTTTAACCACTAATGGTTAACACTCTAACTAGTGATGGTTATCACTCTAACCACCAATGCCTATCACTTTAACCACTAATAGTTAACATGTTAATCATTTATATTTAACATTATAACCATTAGTGATCAACACTCTAACCACTGATGGCTACTCTAACTATCGATAGTTAGATCCTCACCTAATTTAAAGCATCAATAGTTTTGTATGATATGAGAAATTTCCTCCTAAATATAAAATTGCTTTAAAACCATTATAAAGCATCATAGTTAGTAACTTTATCCTCTATCTAATTATCAGCTTCATCCTTCCTCTATCTCCTCTCGCCTATAAAATAAAGAGAGAAAGACCAAAATAGGGGCTTTAGAATCTTGATCTTCTTGATCTTCTTAGATATTAGAGTTCTCTTTGTAGGTTTATATAAAGTTTACAAGTGAAATAGAGACCCAAACCTCTACTAAAATCACTCTAAGCTTCACCAATCAACTTGATGTTACTCTGCTAAAATTATTCTAGACCTCAAAAATCAAGATAAGTATCTATCTCTTATCAAGATCAATAATTAGTTTCTTTATTTTATTTTTTACCTTGCTCCTTTTTCTAACCTACTACCTCTAACCTCTCAACCAATTAACTAGCCCCTAATAACTTGCCATTTTCCCTCTAACCTCTAAACCTACAAATCTAACCTTTTACCTTAACTAAACCTATCAATAATAACTATTGATGGTCATCTTAACTGCTGATAGTTAATTATTAAACTATTATCAATCATCTTGATCACTGATGGTCAGCTATTAAACTATTGTTAGTCACCCAACTATTGATGGTCAACCCTCTAACAACTGATGGTTAAAATAATAGTTGATGGTCACTATGTGAATCCTTTTTACTAAAAACTAGCAACCATCAACCACTAATCAAACTTTAACTAAACCCTATTTTCTTAACCTCTATTAACTCACATACCTAAAATAATAACTTGACCCTACTTAAACATTTATTTAATAATTTAGCATTCACCTAAGTGTTATTTTCTTAGAACACTAGCATTTCATTTGTAAAGTATTTCTCTTTCAATTTAGTACTTTCATTCATGTTGTTTAACCTTTCTTTTCAACATTAGCTTATATCAAAAGGTGGATTAGTAGCCTCCTAGATAGCTCACACTTATTGGATCTAGTTTGTTAGGTAATACACCCACCTACTTAACTAACTAATCCTTTTCTAGTTCTCTCTTATTATAGGTCATCAACCCAAGCCAAAGAAGAGTATCTACAACTATCTAGATAATAGAGTGCACACCCATCTAGGTTCAAACAAACTCTACCCCTATTTTAGTTTTACCTTTCTTATATAAACAAACAAGTGAAAATTCAAGAAAAATATGATGATTTAGGTTCTAAAAACTAAGTTCTAGATAGGTCTAAGTGTCATTAACAAGGTCCCAAGATTTGTTTGCTCACTGGATAATAGTGCCCCACCTAAACAGTAATGCCATACTACTATAGTTTCCTCAAAGTGGTGTTAGTGTCCTCTTTATAGGATTGTTCCTATTTTTTGGGTGCACTTTGCTTGTGTTTTTAGGTCCTATTCCTACATGCACAAAATTTGGAACTCTATGTTATGCTTGGAAAACCTAATTTAGTGTGTCAACCCTAATCCTCCTTTTAATTATGAAATTATAAATAATTATGTGTTCATTAGTAGGATAGGTTAGATATCCTCAACACCTCATTATGAAGAGGTTACCTACATACCAATACTCTGAAGAGGGATCAAGCTTGATGTAGTTCTCCCACCTAGTGCTTGATGCAAGTGCAAGTGAATGCTATAATGAGAGAGGACTTGGATTCCTTGAATGTGCTTGAGATTTGAAAACTTTTAAAACTATACTTAAGGCTACTGTAGATGGTAATATGTAGAATAGGGATCAAATACCTTAATTTTATAAACTTCTCTTTTGTTTGAATAGGATTTTGCATCTATTTTTAATCTAGTCAATAAATGTCAAATAGATTTGTATTTATAGAGATCTATATCTTGAGGATAAAAAATTGTGATTAGGATAAACTTAAGAAGTGCACATGTTTGAAAAAGTATCCATTTAAGATAGTTAGGGAAAATAATGATAACACCTAGTTGGGACAATAACAACATGTTATTTTAGTGTCCTAAATGTGGCACTAATGTCCACTTGGTAGAGTATTAAGTAAACTAGGTTAAGATTTGGGAAAGTTGTCCTCGGACTATGTTTGAGTTGATTGTAGATCTATGTGGTCTACACAATGGCTTTGTAACTATGAGAAGGTGTTGATTCATACCATGTAGTTTAGTATTTGTTTCAATTTTGTTATTGTACTGTAGTTTTTTTATTTATTTATGTATACATAAGTTATAATGCACTCTATTAGAGTCATAGAAGAGTGGAACAAGGAATAATGTCATAGAAGGTGTCAATTATGAAGAGTGTATTATTCAAAGGATTCAATGAGTTTGAAAGGACATAATATGACTTCAAGTATAGGAATCACATGATGAATTGATATAAAACATATAACATATACTAATTTTCAAATGTGTCCATTATTGACAAAGTAGGTGGAAAGATTGAAAAATATCCCAAAATATATTATAGGTCATCATCATTGAAGGAATAATGAAGTATGGTGTGAGGAAAAGATGGTGATGTGATATATTTTATATTCTATCCACTACCAAAAGGCTAGGACATCTTAACAAACTTGATACATTAGCTATAAAAAATTCTTCCTATTCAATGCATGCATAGGTCTGATCAAATGACAATAGGGAAAAATTAAAGTGAGGGAAAGTAGAAGAGCACATGAGAATATATAAAAAATAGGTTGGATACATAATTTGGGCATCTTACACATAGTACACATCAAAATTTAGCAATCTCTAAATTTTTCCATATCCTTGAGCAAAGAGCATAAGTTTTATCAAAATAATAGTTTTAGAATTAAAGAGGATATAATGGATACTGTTGACACAAAAGATTGCACCCTTGGCAAGAGGCTGAGCTCCTGCCTTCTTCACGCAATTGTGGAAACTCCCCTCTCACCTATGGGACTGGCGAAGCTAGAGGGGAGAGTCTCTAGGTAAGGGATAGCTCCCTTTGATGCATCATATTCATTCCAACAAGTGCTAACATACGTATATATATAGATATATAATGGGGGGAATGAAAAGGGAAGAAGATTGCAGGAAAACAAACTACTCTAAGGAGGTGATGCACCAAAATAAATTTGACCTTCTCACCCTCACACTAAAACTAGACAAATACATACATACACTTCACACTTGGCAGAAGGACCAGGCTACAAGAAACTTGGTAGGGAGGCTTTGATGAAAAACATAGAAAATAGAGATTCACCAAGGTGCTGTGAAATGCACACTGTAAGTAATTTCTTTTATTTTGCACTTCCAAATAGAGCTCTCCTTGTCAGCTACAGAAATGGCACCTTATAGACAACATATATGTTGGTGTTGGACTTATGAAAGCATCAATAAACAATGACTAAACAAAAACTAACACTCAAGACATACACATAAATATCTATCTAAGATAGAGGTAAAAAATGCGTTTATTGATTTAGGTGAAATTTTGCCAGGGCTACGCCTTATAAATGTGGAAGATCCTTACAAAAATGACAAGTCCTCAATATATAGGAGAAGAAAAGAGGCCTTTTTACACCCCTTTTTACAAGTGGCCCATTTGCATCCCCTCATTGGGAAGAGCAGGCTAGCTAAAAAATAAATGTTGTGTCGACCCTAGCTTTGACCTCAGGGATTTTTTGACATGGCCATGCTGTTTCCTCATTAACCGAGGCTACTTATTGAAGGCACCTACACAGTTTGTCTACTCATAAATATGAAATAAAGAAAAAGGATCACACAGTTGGACTAATGGTCAATTTTTAGCCACTGTTTCACCTGTTGGAGTCACTTCTCAAATCAAAACTTTGCTTTGCCACTTGGACTATCTGCCTACTCCATGCTTGGCACTTTATCTTTTCCTATCTTATCTCTTCTAGCTATTTCAACCCTAAGGGGCAATCTTCTGGTGGGTTGCTACATTTTTGGGCCTCCTTTCATGGTTTGCATCCTTTTAATTTGAAAGCAAATGGCTATTTTACTGTGTTAACTTTTACATTCATGCGGCTATCATCACTTTGAAAACCAATGGATAATTTGATTTCTTAAGGTTGACGGCTTTCGGGACGTCACCATCCCTAGAAAAATGTCATCGGTCCTTCACGGGCTTCTCTACGAGCTTTGTCTTCCTTGGTGGGTCTTTCCTTTGCTTTAAACATTTTCCATGGGATTTTTGTCTGTAGACATTTCCTACAGATAAAAGTCTATAGAATTCTCATTGAGTTTCCTAGTGTGGCTTTCCCCAAATTCCTTCGGGCCTTTTGTCCAAAGGAATTCTTTTAGACAAAAAGTTTGAAGGAATTTGAGACTTAGAAAAAATATGAACTTACCCTTTGGGTACCTTTTCTTTGAAGTGCCTGCCCTTCAGAAGGGCATTTAAACCTTTGAGCTACCTTTCGGCCATTTAGGCATACCCTTAAACCAAGCCGTTGAACCAAAATGGTTCAACGGTTCAAGTGGTTCAATCATTGCATGCCAATGCCAAGTGAACCAAAGTCGATGAAATTGAAGCCACTAGACCACCTAGTTAAACCAAATGATTGAACCAAACATTAAACTAAACATTGAACCACTCCCTTTGAACCAAGATCATTGAACCAAACCATTAAACTAAAATTGGTTTAATAGTTTAATGTTGTGCATTGAGCTAATTGAACCAAGGTAGTTGAACCATTCTCTTTGAAACATTTGTTGAACCAGTTCAACAGTTTAATGATGCACACGATGAACTTGCCAATGAGTTGATTGATTGAACTAGGCTAATTGAACTAAGTGGTGTATTGAACCAGGCATTGAACCAATGTGTTGAACCAAGCTGAAGAAGGGGACTGATTTTAGCCTATTGGGAAAAAATGGTCAACAAATTGGTGACTCCCAGGGGAAGCATGCCTACTATGCTTAAAGACCAGTTGCCTTGTAGTCCATTAGGCATGGAGTCAGATGGTAACTTAAAAAACTAGTAATAGCTCTGATAAATCTAGAACCAGTCATGCAGATTTACCTCCAAGGAAATGAAAACACACACAAAGCTAAGAAAACTACTACTTGTGCAACAACACTTAGGGAAAATAGGGAAAGAAAATAAGGGAAAATATGTACAAATGAAAGGAGACTTAGTGGCAATGCTTAAGATATATCCCATTAACTAGGATATGTAATTCTTCACCATCCAACCTGGAGAGTTGGAATGCATTATGCTACTTGCACTGAGAGATTATGTATGGGCCACTCCATAGGGCATCAAATTTTTCATGCTTTTCAGGCTTAGCTCAATCTTCATCCCATTTCAAGACAATGTCTCCTTTAAATAAATCTTTTGATGAAGATTTCTTGTCAAATTGTCTCTTTGTTTGTTGTTGGTGGCTGGTCATAGAAGCCATAGCCCAGTCCCTAGTCTCTTGGAGCTCCATCAGCTCACACAGCCTGACCTCCATGCTACTTCCTTCTTCTAATTATAGCTGGTGAGCGAGATCCAATGCTAGAAATTCAAGCGAGATGGGAATCCTATCTTCCCTTCCATATATGAGCGTATATGGAGAATTTCTAATTGCTCTTTTTGGAGTGATTTGATTGGCCCACAGAGCTATTTTTAGCTTGGCATGCCAAGTCCTCTGATTTTCTTCCATGGTCCTCTTGATGATCCTGATCAAGTTTTTATTGGACTCAGCCAGCCCATTCCCTTATGGGTAATAATTAGATGAAGTGCTGAGATATATACCATACCTTAGCACCCATTCACTTGTTTTGGTTCCCAAAAAAGCCAAGGCATTATCTGAGATTATGGTGGCTGAGATCCCAAATCTTGTCACTAGTTCCTCATAAAACTCTAGGACCACAATTTCATTGGCCTCTTTCAGAGCAACAGCCTCCACCCACCTTGTGAAATAGTCTGTGGTAGTTAGGACCCACTTGTGTCTAGCATCGAAGGAAGGATTAACTTATGAAATCTAGGCCCCACTGCATGAATGGTTGTTCAACTTGAATGGGCTATAGAGGCATGGCAGCCAACCATTTATTCCCATCAAAAAGTGCACACTTTTGGCACTTTCTTACCCAGGCATGGGTGTCCCTAAAAAGAGTAGGCTAGAAATAGCCAGCTCTCATTATCCTTGTTGCACTAGCTCTAAGAGTGAAATGACTACCTACTGGCCCATCATGGAACTCAGACAGTACCTTATTAGCCTGATATAGGTCGATGCATCTTAGAAGGACCCTAAAGAGATCTTTCATAAACAATACTCCATCAACCAAAACATAAGGGAGAGACTGGAGCCTAAAGTACCTTCTTCCAATCTTATCAAGACTCTGCAAGCACTCACCAGTGAGAAGGAAATGCCTCAGGTCTGATGTCTAGTTCTTTATGATACCTGGTTCTTATACTATAGCTACTTCATGAATTAGTAAGCTGTCTTCTCTTTTCTGCTTGAAGTCTATAGTAAGTTGTTCACACATGCCTCTTCCCCTCACCAGCTTGGTGATATTGATATCTACGTCATACTCCATCACCTTGGTGATCCACCCCGATCTCTTCTCATTTAGGTCTTGATTGGTCAAGAAATCCTTGACACCAAGATGTGGAACCAGGAGGTGAATCCTATTGTTAGACAACATATGCCTAAATTTATTTAGGCTTCTCTACATACATGTATCTGAATTTGAAATCCTCTAGCCCTTGGCTAAAAAAGGCAAGTGGTTCCTCGAGGCCATCACCATTTGCTTGGGTAAGCATGGCAGAGATCACCTCTTCATTACTAAAAGTGTAGAGGTTGAAGTCTTTGTTGAAGTCAGGGCTGATCAAAGTAGGAGCCTAGGTTATGGCCTACTTGATGGCTTCAAAGATGTCCTTCCTTTGTGTTGTAGACTTGAACTCCTCACCCTTCCTCAGCATAGAGGTTAGTGGCTTGACTATCTCTACAAAATTTAGAATGAATCTCCAAATAAAATTTATCCTGCCAAAGAAGCTCTGCAGGCCTTTCTTGTGCTTAGGTAGGGATATCTCCAAGATAGAATGAACACTCTCAGGGTCAATGGATAAGCCTTCCCTAGACATGATGTGGCCAAGGAGTTTCCCCTTGTGAATAACAAACACACATTTCTTTGGGTTAAGAGAGATGCCAAACTCCCTACACCTTTCAAAAATCTACTTGAGGTGTTTCATGTGTTGGCTCACTTCTTTGGAGACCACCATCACATCATCAAGGTATACCAGCACATTATTATTTATCAAGCCTCTAAAAGCCATGTCCATGGCTCGCTAAAAGGTAGCACCAGCATTAGCTAGCCTGAATGGCATCTTCTTGTAGGCAAGCATTCCCCATTTAGTGGTGAAGGCTATTTTGTGCTGGTCATAGCCTTGTACCAGAATCTAATTATACCTTGAATAACCATCTAGGAGGGAGAAATTATCGATGCTTGTTACCTTCTAAAGGATTTGTTCCATGCTTGGGAGGGGGTAGTGGTCTTTTAAAGAGACTTTATTAAGGTCTCTAAAATTGACACATAGCCTGATCTCTCCATTCTTCTTTTGAACAGGAACAAGATTGGCTAGCTAAGAGGAATGTTTAATTAGAAATATAATCTCAGACTCAATCAATTTAGCTAGTTCCCTCTACATGAGAGGCTCAATCATCAGGTTGATAGGTCTCTACTTCTGCGTGACTAGTCTGGTGCCTTCTTCTAATTTGATGGTGTGCTGGGTGAGCCTTGGGTTGAAGCCCTTCAAATCACTATAATCCCATGCAGAAACATCGATAAACTCTTGACACAATAAGATGAAAGCCTACCTTTCTTGAACCATGTAGACTTTTCCAAGCGCAAGCAACTTGTCCTTGAAGATCTCAACCCTTTCGTAATTCTCCTCCTTAGTTATGATGCATGCCTTATCATTTATCAATTGGTCATCTCCATTGAAGATGCTCTCAAGAGTGACCAAACCTTTAGGGAGCTTATTGTTCTTTAATTGAATAATCTGGTTGTCATATTGTTGTTGCAGCTTTAACTAGTTCTATGTTGCAAACTTAGCTTCCTCCTATAGGAAGAAAGCTATTTGCTGGTCATTTTTAAAAACCTACCAGTTTGTAATGTTGTCGAGGATGGAGGGCCAAACTACCACCTTCAAGTAGCGTGAACCACAGTCTCGACTTATCTCCCTAGAAACATTGAACTGAGCACCAATTGATGTTAGCTTATCCACTTGTTTATTCTGCTCTCTAAGAATGGAGGTGATATTGAAAGTGAAGAAATCTTCCACCAAGTCCCAGACTCTATGCTTGTAGGAATTTAGCAAGGAATTCTTGGTTAGATTTTGGCCTTTCACCTGATTTACAATTAGCTCACTATCTCCCAAAACTTGCAACTCCTTGATCCCTCTTTTTCTTGCCCATTCCAGACCATGGATAAGGGACTCATATTCTACAACATTGCTTGTGCAAGAAAATTGGAAATGGAAAGTTGAAAAGTATCTCTCCTTTGAAGGGGAGACTAAAATCACTCCACCACTACCTCCTAGCCTACTTCTAGAACTATCAAAATATAGCTACCATAGACCTAGGTCCTCTTGGCTTGCCTTCATTAAATTTGGTATGAAGGCACCCTCTTCATGTATGCAGTAGACTCCAAGGCCCACCTCCTCTATGAACTTGTAAGGATCATGCTCAAAGTTATCATTTCCCCACTCAGCCAAGAGTAGGTTTGCAACTCCTTCAAGAGCAGAGGATGAAGATTGGTATTCTGGGACTCTTCTAGGTTGATAATGGTATAACTGATGTTCACTACATTGGGAAAATATGGTTCAAGATGGTCCTTGTAGAGTGGCTTGGATTCAATCTTTAACTTGGTCCCATACTTGGTTCTAAAAACTAGATAGGACCAATTCGCTGCTAGATAACCACCTATCTTTGATGTGAAGTCCCTAGACAAGCAAATTGTGAAATAAGGAGGAACATCTGTTATCACTATATCATGGGGAATTGAGAAGGTTGGGCAAGCATGCAATGTCAAGTTTAAACCCTTCAAAATCCCAACTATTTTTGCAAGTGTTCGATTTAGTTGTAGGAATCCCTTATTCATCTCTTCATATTTCAGCCCCATCTTGTCAGCTATGCACTTGGGCATCACTAAGGTACTAGCCCCACTGTCAATGATGCAGTTGTGCACCAAGAAATCCCCTATAACCAAGGACACATAGAAATGGGGAATTTTCTCCTCCTTTTTTCTTGACCTGAAGTGGAAGGCTATCCATTCATCATCAAGACATTATCAGTGCTTGCTGGGACAGCTTATCGATCCAACTCATGCAATTCCCTTTGTAGCATGTCCTTCTAGCCTGGTAGAGATAATGAATCCCATAAAGAGATGTTCATATGCAGCTTCTTCATCTAGTCCACTATATTGACCTGGGGACTGCCTCCCTTCAAGCTTTCTTTGGGACTAATTCCAACCTGAGCTACAGGCTGAGGGGTTGAAGGTACAAGTGGTTGTCTGAAGTTTGGGGCCTTTTGATTTGAGTGTAATGGAGAGGGTGCAGCTATCAATTGGGTAGTAGCCTAGGCTTCTCCCAATGCTATTCTCTTGAATTTTGTGTTGGCTATAATACAGTCAGCCTGATGGTCTGCATCACTTACATAATTGATTGCATAGAACTCACCTTCTAGGTGGTTCATAAGAGTAGAGTTATGCTGACTCTGATTGCTCCTTGTGCTGGGTTGCATTCAAGGCTCAAAGACTTGGGTTTGAGTGGCTACTTGATTGTCTACATTCTAGAAATAACCCATCATTTCATTTGTATAAATAACCTATTCTTGACCATATCCCATGGTCAAACAACTTGGTTGTTCCTATACCAAGTTGTTTTGAATGGGCACCATGACCTTAGATAATGAAGGGGGCCTTGATTGTAACCTTGAAATAGCCTAGTCTAAGTGAGTTGACCCTATCCTTGATTATAGTTTTGAAAAGGGGGTCTAGGGGCTTGACCATAATGCTGGTATCCCTTATTCGGTCTGTTGCTTTGAGCTTGTTACCTTTTAAGAGCTATAAGTTCATTTGACATGCTTTGTAATAGACTCTTAACCTCATGAAGCTCATTAGATAGAACAATAGCTAGTTTCTCTATGCTAGGTAGAGGAGCTAATGTGGGAGCAATGGCCTGAATTGGAGGTAGAATTTTTGGGAAAAGTGGCATGTGAGGTCTAGGGGCTATTTTCCCAGCATATACTAAGCAATTTTTAGTTGCTATGGCTATGTCATAAGTAACAGGTAGTATATGCCCTCCCATGGATTATATCATCACAAAAATATCACTATTTAATGCTTTTAAATAATATAGGAAAGCATAGCTAAGAGTCAATCTTACCAGAATGGGGATTTTATCCCAAGTCTTTTGAAACTGTGTGTTGAAATCTTGTATATATTTGAGTGGGGCTCTTTTGATTGTCGTCAGCTGCTTAGCAAGCGAGAGGTCATCACTCTTCTCCCCAAAATGGTATATCAACTAAGTACCCAATTCATTCTAGGAATGGATTGAATTTACAAGCAAGGTCTTGTACCAGTCAAGAGCCTTGCCTTTGAGAGACAATGCTAGCAATTTGATGGCAATATTTTCTTTCATGACATTGTGAATATTGTAGAGGTTAGCAATATTCCTAATGTGCTCAATGATTGTGATGGGGCCCTCTTCATTGAAATAAGGCACATTTTTGAGGGTTGTTCTTGGGATTGGATCATAATGTGGGAGATTTAAGGGGCTCTAACCACAAAAAGTTGCAAAGGGCAATGCCATAGCTGGGATAGGCTGTAACTATGGCTCTAATATGTATGCATCCCTTACAATATTTCTTAGAGGGTGGCTTGTTGAATAAGGATGGGTCTTCTCAAACTTTAGTCTTTTTACTGAGTTTAAAGGCAACTCAATGAAATCGAAGGGAACCCCTTTAGAAGCAGACTGTGTGGTGACCTTAGGCATAGAAAGTTAAGAAACTAGTCTTGATTGGAAAACTAAAGATCTTACTAGTGGAGTCACTAGATGATAGAAATATTTGATTTTCTATAACAGGACCAACATCAATCCTGAAACCTTACTGAGTTGTAAAACTACGTCTCATTGTGCGTGCCAAAATTTTTGATGCAGAAGATTGCACCTTTGGCAAGAGGCCGAGCTCCTGCCTTCTTCATGCAACTATGGAAACTCCCCTCTCACCTGTGGGACTAGCAAAGCTGGAGGGGAGAGTCTCTATGTAAGGGATAGCTCCCTTTGATGCATCATATTCATTCCAACAAGTGCTAACATACGTATATATATATATATATATATATATATATATATATATATATATATATATATATATATATATATATATATATATATATATATATATATATAAGGGGGGATGAAAAGGGAAGAAGATTAAAGGAAAACAAACTATTCTAAGGAGGTGATGCACCAAAATAAATTCAACCTTCTCACCCTCACACTAAAACTAGACAAATACATACATACACTTCACACTTGGCAGAAGGACCAGGTTGCAAAAAACTTGGTAGGGAGGCTTTGATGAAAAATACAAAAAATAGAGATTCACCAAGGAGCTATGAAATGCACACTGTAAGTAATTTATTCTATTTTGCACTTCTAAATAGAGCTCTCCTTGTCAGCTATAGAAATGGTGCCTTGTAGACAACAGATATGTTGGTGTTGGACCTATGAAAGCATCAAGAAATAATGACTAAACACAAACTAACACTCAAGACACACAGAAATATCTATCTAAGATAGAGGTAAAAAATGCGTTTATTGATTTAGGTGAAATTTTGCTAGGGCTACGCCTTACAAATGTGGAAGATCCTTACAAAAATGACAAGTCCTCAATATATAAGAGAAGAAAAGAGGCCTTTTGGTGCCCCTTTTTACAAGTGGCCCATTTGCATCCCCTCATTAGGAAGAACAGGCTGCCTAAAAAATAAATGCTATGTCGACCCTAGCTTTGACCTCAGGCATTTTTTGACATGGCCACATTATTTCCTCATTAACTGAGGCTACTTCTTAAAGGCACCTATGCAATTTGTCTACTCATAAATATGAAATGAAGGAAAAGGATCGCACAGTTGGACTAATGGTCAATTTTCAACCACTGTTTCACCTGCTGGAGTCACTTCTTGAATCGATGCTTTGCTTTGCCACTTAGACTATCTGCCTACTCCATGCTTGGCACTTTTTCTTTTCCTATCTTGTCTCTTTTGGCTCCTTTGGCCCTCAGGGGTGATCTTCTAGTGGGTCACTACTTTTTTGGGCCTCCTTTCATGATTGGCATCCTTTTAATTTGAAAGCAAACGACTATTTTACTGTGTTAACCTTGACATTCACGCGGCCATCATCACTTTGAAAACCAATGGATAATTTGCTTTCTTAATGTTGATGGCTTTTAGGATGTCACCATCCCTAGTAAAATGTCATCAGTCCTTCACGGGCTTCTTTATGGGCTTTGTCCTCCTCGGCAGGTCTTTCCTTTGCTTTGGACATTTTTTGCGAGCTTTTTGTCTGCAGACATTTTCCCATGGACAAAAGTCTGTAGAATTCTCATTGAGTTTCCTGTCTTGGCTTTCCCTGAATTCCTTCAGGCCTTTTGTTTAAAGGAATTCCTTTAGACAAAAAGTCTGAAGGAATTTGAGACTTAAACAATATCTAAACTTACCCTTCAACTACCTTTTCTTTGAAGTGCCTGTCCTTTGGAAGGGCATTTGAACCTTTAAGCTACCTTTCGGCCATCTGGGCATACCCTTAAACCAAGCCATTGAACCAAAATGGTTTAATAGTTTGATCAGTTCAATCATTGCACACCAATGCCAAGTGAACCAAAGTCAATGAACTTGAAGCTGCTAGACCACCTAGTTGAACCAAATGATTGAACCAAACATTGAACTAAACATTGAGCCACTCCCTTTAAACCAAGCTCATTGAACTAAGCCATTGAACTGAAATTGGTTCAATAGTTCAATGTTGCACACTAAGCTGATTGAACCAAGGTGGTTGAACCATTCATTGAACCAATTTAACAGTTCAACGCTACGCACGATGAACTTGCCAATGAGCTGACTGATCAAACTAGGCCGATTGAACCAAGTGGTCTATTGAATCAGGCACTAAACCAATGTGTTGAACCAAGCCAAAGAACCATGGCATTGAACTTGTGCAACTTGAAATTGACTAGCTTTGAATAACAAGGGAAGAAGGGGACTGATTTTAGCCTATTGGGCAAAAATGGTCAATAGATACTTTTGATCTTTCCCAATTGATCAAAACTCTCACCAATTCTTAAAAAAAGATATGGGTATTGGATTGACCCTTAAATAAATAAATTTTTTAGACCCCAGTGCATTTGAGTTCATCAAAGTCATTGATAATAATTTTTTCATCTTAGAGTTAGTCAAAGGCATGCAAAACCTCATTTTGGCATAACCACATCACTTTCATATCACAGATGTTGAATGCCTAATATGTATGATAACTTTTTGTGACCTTAACAAGATCATGTAAATACTACTAGGCCACTATAATGATATTTATCTAATCAGGTTTCCATCTATATAAATAAGGATGTGATGGCATACCATGGATTTACTAGCACATGACAAACTAGTGGAACCTTATAAATCGAATGCATCACCACTTATGAAAGAAGTTCATGAAACCTATTCTAGGGGTTCCTAAGGAATCCCACTTACATAGATTATGGATGATAAGGTCTAATTTTTCACAACATGAATCACATGGTGATACTGTAAAATGACTAAGAATGCCAAATAAACTACAAAGGGGGTAATTTACATTACCCATTACCTCATCCACCTTAATGAATAATTCAACTAGCTTGAATTCTTGGTCTCCAAGCTAACTACCAACATTGACACAGTCTTGAATTCTATGAACCATAATTTACAATATCAAAATTTTGTTATTATATTGATCTTCACATAGTGGAAGTCACCCAAAATCAAGGTGTATCCAAATGTTGAATACTAGCTTGACATTATGTTATTGAACTTTATCTAGATGCTACAAAGTACATACTTTACACACAAAGTAAAATTTTGAGCATGGTTGGAGGAGTTGGTCCAACTCATCATATACAATCCTAGAGTACCTCTAGATGTAATGTAGTAATTAGGACAACATACCATGGTTACCAAGATCCATAAAGGTATTGTGGTACATATACATGAGTTTACCATAACACCAGGTCATATTCTACCATTATTCATTAATATGTAGATAGCCAAGAAAGAAGTCAATAGACATAAAGCATTTATTGCACAACATATAATGCCACTACAGATGGTACCTCTAGGAGCATCAATTTTTATGTTGTAGCAAATCAAGCACTGTACATCGTAACCACAAAAGGGAAAGAGAAAAACCCTTGTATAAAGATAATCCCTTCCTCTCCTTAAGAGAAAAACATGCATCACTTATACATAGATATATGATCCCTAAGTGCCAATGATTTTAACTCACTATGACTTACCAATGATGGGTACAAATAAATAGGAAGTGTATCATGTAATGCTTACTAACATGGTTGGATACCTATATGAGAGATAAAAGGAAAATAAGTTTTTATTTTAGAAAGTAATATACATAGTACAAGTGTGAAAATAGGTACCAAAATAGCTATGGGTTAACCTCCTAATTGTCATCCTTATATCATATTTGATATTATAGGACAAGAAGTTGAGTGAGTGAAGATAGTAGCAATTTTTTTTGAAGAGATTCACCCTACAAGTTTTGCTCTACTAGACCCATTTACACCACTTCCTAAGAGATCCCTAAAGGCTTTTTTTTAAGATAAGAATATAAAGGGAGATCAAGGTATCTAAAATAATCAATGATCATACTAGGGTTTTTACTATCTCATATGAGAATCCTACACAAGTGGAGTTGCAATATCCCAGAACATAAGAGGAATAAAAAACACAAGTAGAGCCTACATGGTAAACTAAAAGAAAACTAGTTACTATTAGTAACATGAAATCCTATGTTTCTAAGGAATCGATATAGAGTGAAATATTTTTGTCATCAAAATAAGAGATAATCATTGACATTGAGGAGATACTAATAAAGTAATAAACTACTAACAAAAAACAACTAGCTCATGAGGAAATGTAGAAGACTACAACTTTTAGAGTGTGCAAGGAGTAAAAAAGGCAAAATAATGAGGAGGATAAAAAAAGGAGTATGCCAAACAATAGTATAAATAGTCTTCAAAAAAAAAACTATTCAAGGAATTTGAGGCTTAGAAATGGGCTACTATCATAGAGGAACTTTGTAATAAAAAGGAGGATGAAGAGTATAAAAATATAGAGGATGAGGACATAACCAAGAAAACAAAGGTGTAAAAGGTATAAAAGAGAAAGGAGGTGAATAAAAAATAAAATAAAGATGTAAAACTAAGGCACATCATAATAAAGACATGAAATAAGAAGAGGAAAAGAAGAAACAAGTTGACAAAGAAGAGAAGAAGAAAATTGAATAAGAGGAGAAGAAGAAACAATCCAAAAAATAAGCACAACATAATAAAATAGAAGAGGAGGATACAAGGAGGAAGACACATGAGGAATTAAAGAAAAATAAAAATTCAAAATAGGAGGAAGCCACTAAGACTCAGACATAAGATGGGGCCAAGAGAAAACATAAAGATGAGTAAGACACACAGATAAAGAAAACTATCAAAGAAGAAGCACATGAAAAGGAACAATAAATGACTAGCATTGCAAAGTAACAAGACCTTAATATGGAACAAACACTATAAAACATTTGGATTTGGGATGTACCCACTTCCTCTTTATAGTGAACCACATTTTCACTTCTAATCACACTATTGTAAAAGGAATATACAACCATGTCAAATATGACATTGGTGTTTTATCCACCTACCATTGAGGCATACTTAAATGTTTTGTAGTTATCATTGGTTAAGCAATTAGAAGGAGAAACTATATTCCAAGAATAAATCACATAGAAAGTAGTCTCTTTGGAGACACATTTGGAATGCTTGCAAAAGGTTAACATAGATTTATGATAATAGATTCATAGTTTCAACATGATTTTTTAAGATTTATGTCTAGGGTTGTGTACATAAGTCATTGAGAGCTGGGTTCTTTTCGATCACTAGCAATTTCCACTTCTCCTTATGCAACTAGTACATGATTGACAGACCATTAAAAATGTCTACTAAATATAAGCATAATTCCAAGAAATAAAATTGAATAATAAGTTTATACTCATACTAATTGAATAATATCAACATGTTTTGAATACTACCCCAGTCCAATAAACTCAAGTGGCCTAGTAGTTACTTGACTGGAAGTAATACATAACATTAATCTTTATAGGTAAATAAATCCAAGGTAATTATGGATAATCAAGACATAATGTCTAAGGAGATGGATGAAACACTACAAGAGTCTAGTAGTGTATGAGACATAGTCACAAAGTAATTCTAGACATGGTAAAACTAAATACTAAGAAGCACATTCACAAAAGTACATGCAGATAAGATGACTAATCTCTAGTAAGATATTTATCAATGACTCACCACTAGAAAATATTCCTTGCCTCTCATCAAGGATGATGACATCCAACCACTAATTTTTTCTCAAGGTCACTTGAGAGCTATGAATCCACTCATTTAGGAGTTTTTGATTAGTTGACAAGATTACAAGTTAGACTTGGCCACCTTCAATAGTATAATTGCACCTTTTGTGAACTCACCACAATTCATTCCTCCAAATCAGCTACAACATATTATTCAAAATAAAAATACTATGTCCCAAAGTTATATCAAAGCATCTCCACCTATGTCTTACACTTTTTCATCTTCATCCTCTCAGCCAAAGCTGCCACCTGCTAGTTAAGTACTATAAAGTTCAAATTTTCAATTTTTTCTCTCTAATTTTGATAGAAGATGATTAGGTATATTTAAAACTTGAAAGGGTAGTAGGCTGGTCTAATACTTAGTTTAAAACTTGAAAGGGTGGATAAGTAGTGCGCACAAGGCAAAAATTGGTAAACGACACCTCAAGCTATTATTATAAGTTCTACTGAGTCCCACCTATGTTTTGGTCCTATTTCTAAGGCCAACAATCTACCTATCTCTATGACATTGTCTTGGGATGACACAACCTATTAAGTTTGGGAAAGTGTTAATAGGTAAGTATAAGCACCAAACTACAAGTTTGGATGTATGTGCCAAATAGACATAACATTAGATTTTATGTTAAATGGTTATTCTATATGAATCGCAAGCATTTTTATGCCATGAATAGATCATGAAAGTTATAACAACTTAGGGTTCAAGTATATATATATATTTTTAGAATGTAATAATAAGGTTGGACCCATTATATTTGATATATGGATCGATAATTATTGTTCCTTATTTTGATAAAATCTATAATAGAGACTCAACTATGTTTTTTAATGGTTTTTACCCTATGTTATTCATTCATTTCCATATTTAGATAAATGTGAATGGATTTTCTTTGTAATTATGTTAATAGTGTTATGCTTCCTTCGTAGTTAAGTTTTATTTGTGTGATTATAGCTATTTCTTAAGTTAATAATATATGTTTCCTACTTGATATGCTCTTTCCCTTGATTATCTATGTTCTCTCGTATTTCATAATTAGATTCACACAACTATCCTTGTAATTAACATGTTCTAATGAAACATTAGGAACCTATGTTAACAATTTAATTAGGCTAATCTTTAATCTGTATCCTATAAGTGTTTGTAATATTAGTTTACTTTCTTATTTGTTTGATTTCTTTCTATTTATTTCTCATTCACTTTATTTATTTCATCCTCATTCACTTTATTTCCTTCATCCTCATTCACTTCATTTATTTCATCTTTGTAGTGTAAACAAACATATGATATATAATTTATCTAACAAATTTCAATATTATGTCATTCAATATATTGCCTAGTTCATTGGGTTTATTCTATCTGATAGGTTAGATAAAAGTTTTGAATCTAATTTGAGATTGATTAAATATTACTATTTAAATAATGATTTATATATTTGATCAAAAAATAATTTATAAGTATCTTTATTCTAGGCATGGTTGATAATAGTATTGTGTTTTTGATCAATTTTATGAAATAATTATAAGCTTGATTTATATTTATTATTAAATGCATTAATCCCCACAAGTTTCATATGTCATGAATGTGCAAATGTTTTATGGCCCACCTCAAAAAATGGGTATGTGTGGAAGTGGATCTAGCCTGGGATCTTAAAGAGTCTATTGACATTCAAATTAGGAATAATCAATTTACTCAATGGGTGATTTACATCAATTTACTAAATATTGATTTATGTGCCAATCCTCAAATCATATGATCCAAGAATGACCTTTTGTCATACATTGTCCTCTTACTCCTTAGGAAAAATGTGGATCTGAAGCCATAACTTAGAATGGAAATGTTGGTGGTTAGACCATTACCACTAATAAAAATAATAAATCAACAAAAGGTAGAAGTAAATCTTCATCTAATTCTTATCACTTGGTCAAGGCTCCCAATTTACCATCTCCTATTGTAAATGATACTAATTATGTGCCTAATAAGGCTTCACCTCTGCTTATGCACACATTGAAAATGGTGGCTACTTTTGTTGATACTCTACCTTCAGTTCCAAAATCCCATTTTTCACAACCCCTTCATGGGGAAAACTTTTCATATGAACATAATCTTATTACCCTGTATCATAAAATAGTCCTCCAATGTTATATAATCCCCTCTCCTTCTCATGTGGAATACATGACACACAAGCAAAAACCTCTACAACTTGATGAATTTATGAATCAAAACCATTATTTTAATAAATTTTCTACCCTTGAAGATCTCACAGAGGGAAATGCCATGAACCTTGATGTTTCCTAATGTTAGTATATTCCTATAATGTTTGAGGCCTTAAGAACCATCATACAAGTACATGGGTAGAACAATTATCAAAATTTTAGAAATTTGAAAATTATTTATATGAAAGAAGTCAAGATCTCTAGATTTATCTTGTAGAATAATAAATAAAATATTTGGCCTAGGGTCCCCTTTTGCAATACCATGTATGAATCTAGTCATGGTGGGATTGTCACTCTTTTAGCTCTAGATATTTATCAAAACATTATTCCCTAGGGATCTGAACCCGCTCATCACATTTTTAAAGCTCTATTTAGATTTCATAATTGCATCATTGGGTTGGTCAATCTGTATACCTATAATGATGTTATGGAATGTACCTTGATTTGGAGATGGTTGGAATCCTCTCTTACATATGCTTAGTGGATCTTTTGTGGGTATTTTAATATGGTTTAATCCCCAGAGGAAAAGGATAGATGTATTTTAATGCATTGGTGATAAATAATGAGAGTCATGGTTTAAATGTGAAAAAACTTAAGGTGTTTGATTTAAAGAACCATATAATAAAATATTAAGACTCTCCCTAGTTTACATGGTCCAATTTTCCACAAGGATAGAATTAAGTTCTTAAATGTTTGGACCGTGCTCTATTAGATGAACAAGATCTTTTATTTTTTTCTCTTATTTAAGATAAGGCAGTTTATTTTCTCTCTAACAACTTCTTATTAGATCACCATCATATTTACTACAATATTGAGTTGTCTACCCTTCAAGTTATGCCTAACAAAACCTAGTTGTATCTCAATACTTATCATCTTAAGTATGAGATAGCTATCAAGCACATTGTCAGAATTTGAAATTTAGTTCCTAGCCTCAATAGAGACTCTAGTTGGATATAGTGGTGGATTGATGCTCTTACTTGCACTACTATCTTTATTCATTTTTATGGTAAGCAAGCTTATATCTTTCACAATGTCTTAATAATGCTACAAATAGTGAATACCTCTCAGTATCATAGGAACTTGAAGTTTATCCTTTCAATATTCATTTACAAACCCAAATAGCTATTTGGAATCAAAATATTCAAGTTGAGGATGCCTACAAAGCTAAAGGGGATCAACTTTAAACTCAAATGAATTGGCTAAAAATTGGGGACAAGGTCACCAAGGATTTTCTCTCTCCGACACTCTAGAAGAGATGTTGATAGAATCAAAGCTGTCAAGGAAGGATCTTCTAGAATTATTAAACTCCCTAACATTATAAAAGATTTTGTTCACCATTATTATAGTGTTTTATTAGTCTAACGTAATTATACTGAGTGTGAAGTTTCTCTTCTCCAGTTCCTTCAATATGTCCTTTGTAAATTTTATGATGGTTAATGGGTTTCCTTGGACATGATTCTTACCCTTAATGATATTAAATAAGTGGTTATACACATGGATATTGATAAGACCTAGGAATTAATGATTTCTCTTATGAGTTATATCAGACCTTATGGGTTAATGTGGGTCTAGATCTTTACTAGGTCTATTCTAAAGTGATGTTAATGAATTCTATGGGACCTCTTGTGAATCAAGGTAACATCAAGTTTATTATCAAGGTTGGTGATTGTGAGGTTATTAATAACTAGATACCTATTACTCTTCTCAATGTTTCTTATAAGATAATTTCTAAGGCATTGGCTCTTAGACTTAAACATCTCCTTCTTTTCATTTTTAAGAGTGATACAACATGATTTATACAACATAGACATATCCTTGAAAATTTCATTACTATCTAGGAAGGCATGGAATGGGCTCGGGTCTCCATTCAAAAGGATATTTTTGTCAAGATTTATTTTTAAAAGGCCTATGACTATATTGAGTGGACTTTTATTTTATCCATGCAGATCTCATATTTGGTCCCAATTTTGTTTAGGTGGTTGATTTTATTTTTTGAGATGTTGGGGTATGCATTACTATATTGAGTTACATATATCTATTAGGCAAGGATGTATTTTAGATCTTTCACTTTATGTTATTATAGCTAGAGAGTTTAATTATCTATTATCTAACTATACCTCCAAAGGCTTGGTGAAAGGCATCTCTCTCCCTACTTCTAACTGATAACTATTAAATGGTCACTTTGTTGATGACTCTTTTCTCACTCTCTAGGAAGAGGAAGAGTTAGTTAAGAATGCTATGGATTATCTTAATATTTTCTTATTTATCATCTAGGTCTTCCATTCAGTAGAAGAAAATGTAGTGTTATCACCAATATCTATCTCCCAAACCTCCTTGGTTGGAGGGATATCAATGGTAATATCTTCTTACAAGTGTTTAATTTAAATTACTTGGAATTACTTTTGATTTTTGGGCCTCTCTAGTTGAACTGTGGTCCTATGTGGTTCAAAGGGTTGAGAACAAAATTTATTTTTGGATCATAAAACCCTTGTCTTTACCATATAAGTTTTAGATTTTATCTAAGGTGTTAGTATCTATGCATGTTTATTATTCTTCCTATCGGGCTCCTTCTAATGATACATATGGTAGGATGGAAAATATTCTAAGAGATTTCCTCTAGGATAATTCTAAAGGTCATAAAGGCTTTCATAGAGTTTCTTCAGATATTTATTGTTGACCTAAAGAAGTATGTGGTCTGGGTATCATGGATATAAAGCTTCAAGGTCTTACTCTCATCATTAAAAGGGTTATACAAGGATTGAAAGGTGATGAAGCCTAAAATATCTTTCTTCATCACCGTATCTCTCTTGGGGTTATTTATGGTAGATGTGCATGACAAGGCCTTGGGTTACATACTCTTCTCATCACCCCTATTCCTATTGAAATTAATGGTACTTTTATTAGTCAAAACATTTGGAAATATTGGTAGAAACTCAAATCCCATCTCATTTGGGTAGGGGATGGTTTTAGGAATGGTCTTTCCATTAATTCTCATTCACTTTAGTGGTCTCCCTATATGAGTTTTCACAATGTTCCCTTCACTTTGGTCCCTTAAATTAAAAGCTTAAGGCTATTTAAAAAAGTGTGAAAAATATTGGGGATCTTTTCTATAAAGTAAGCCATTTTTGGATTCCTTGGCATCTAGTTTAGAATGAATTTAAATAAAATAATGTAGATGCTAAGTCTATTAAAAAGATTTAAGGCTCCATACCTAATGAGTATCTTCATAAGATTTGAGTTAAATCCCTTAATCCATAGTGGAAGGATTGGTATTGGCCTACTACCACTTTTTTTAATGATTAGTCTCCTCATTTGGGGTATAATATTATAGATCCCTAACATATTCAAGATGATACTCTCAATCACTGATGGAACCTTTATTCTAACCATACGGTATGGTCTAAAAGGTTTACCACCATGTGGGATGATCACATTGAGCCTAAGAAGGATCATTTTATTTGGTTTATTCTCTATCAAGGTTTTCCTATGGGTGATTAACTTGAGTAAATGGGTGTTTTAAATCTTATTTTCCAAGCATTCCATCAATCTAAGATAATTAAGCATATTTTCTAGTTTTTCTCCCATATCTAGACTGCATGGAAACAAATTCATACTCTTTTTATGCCATCAATTCTTAAGTTTTTTACATGGAAGATGGATCTTTTAGGGGACTCCACCTTGATCCATGCAATATATAATAGAATTTGGTGTATTTTTCACGTTGATATTTTTTTTTCAAATCTAGAAAGCTATAAATTATGCTTGTTTTAATCATGAGGAAATGGAATGTAGTTTTTATATTACTAAAAAAAATACTATAATTTCTAATTCTCTTCTCTAGATTCAAGGTCAGACTGATAAAGTTAACTTAAAATTTAAACACCTCTATCATTTTCTTGATCATTGAGAGAATGCCCTATGTGTGGGTAGCTATGATCCTCTAGAGCTTCCATGTCTATACTCACCCTGTTATGGGCAAGGGCATGTCATGTAATGATAACATTTTATCAAAAAACATAGGAGCCTCTCTCCTTGATAGTCACCCCTAATATTCATATCCTTTGCATGATTAGTCTCATGGCTCTACCGGAGGTGGAAGTGATGGAAAGGATTGAGGATCTCCCCTAGAGGAGAAATATTCACATCTAGATCTTAGTATCTCACCTAATTGACACAATGAATAATATAATAATATTTAGTATAATGACGGATGGGATCCCTTACTTATGGATGAATACCCCCTACTTAATAGGGATGGGGTGATAAGCCATAGGATCCACCTCCTCCATCACCTCCTCTAGCCCCCATGTTCACTGTTGTAGTGTAATTATTTTATTTGATGCTTGTGTTTTTATGTGTATTTGTTTGTTATTACACACTTATGATATTTTTATGTGACTTTTTTTAGTGGTCATTATTTACCCTCTATTGGATTTGATCTTAACCTGAGGGTTTCTTACTTTAGTTTGACTATGTTTATGGGGTGTGACTTTTTCCACCCATTTTTTTGTATGACTAGTGTTTTACTATTATTTGTTTATATTAATATAAGTACACTCTCCAATAAAAAAATAATCTTTTTCATGTTTCCACAATTCCCTTATGATTAAATTGGTATGATTCTATATTGACCTTTATGATAGGCAAATGGGTTGATTCATTGATGTGATAATTTTCACTATCAACAAATTTGGTGACTCCATTTGGGATATTTAAATCAATTTTATTTATTTAAATATTATCTAATATTATCTTCAATCATTTTATATCCTGATCTATTACTTACCATAACTATTTGACAATTTCCAATCTCCATAGTTACTTAAATAATCACTAGTTTCTCATATTCTAATTCATATTTTAATGACTTAATTATGCAACATCTTATTCATTTATAGTCAAAATGTAAAATATCACTTGAGAATGGTTTTAAATTAAGCACCTAACAAAAAATCAACTAGATCAAAATATAAAAATTTGGTTCATGCTTTCTTGTCAGTAGCAAGAATCCATTGAGGAATACACTTTCCTTCATAAATCAATGAAATCCCTAATTTTTAAGACCAAGTGGTGAAATTTTCTTTCTTTGTTGGAATAATAATCTAATTGATAATTATAATAAAATTATCTATAAGATTAGTATTATTTACTTTACTTTAGTATTGATATTTTCTAACATTTGAAGATAAAATCAAAATCTTTGTAAAATTTTCTCACTTGGCTATGATATATTCAAAGGTAAAATATTATCTAATTTGGTTGGATTTTAAACACAAATTTTGTATATTTCTTGTCTATTATAAAATCATGGCATTTAGTACCGAAAATTCCTCTAAAAAAATAGAGTATGGTTTAAATTATTCATTATAATGCTTTAATTTAAAACAAAAGCTTAATTTTTCATCAGATACATAATTTGTTCAATCTCATTATGATCCAATAATTGAAAATAATACATTTGTTTTTCTAATCAATCATCTAATACAACATTTATCTTAATTTGAATTAATTCACTAATAATAACATTATCAATCACAATTATTCCTAAACTTATTCCAAATATGGATAATCAAGAATGTAATGATGTTTTGAGGATTTCTAAACCAGAAGATCTAGATTTAGATATGGAAAATTCCATAGAGTTAGAATCTACTTATTTTCTTATTAAAAATATCTCTTCTCCTTATGACTTTATTTTTTTAATAACAATACCAAATCTAATTCAAAAATTTGTATTTTTTCCTTTCAATATTGATTTAAAAGACTACACTCAATATGAAAATTTTGATCCTTATAATGATGAGTTAAGTACTATAACAAAAAATATATATTTTGTAGATCTTGATGCGTTAGATGCTAAGATCCACAATTGAATGGTAAAAATTTAAAATTAAAGATTTGATTATATAGATCAAGATGTGACACTGATAGGTGAGTTTGACACAATTAATTATTCTTCTATTCATAAATTAGAATTGGAAGACATGATAAATAACATTGATTATGAATGTTTCAAATTTTATGACTTTAAAGAGTTTGAAACAATAATTATGATTAAATATTAAAACTTGAAACTACTTAAAGTTATTTATTAGGTATTGATATGGAAGATAATTTGAAATAAATGAGTCACTTTATTGATCTAAATTATCATTATCTTAGATTTAAAAATCTGCATCTCTTTTTTAATCAAATTGAAAACCATTTATATACCTTGCAAGAGCTAGAATTCCCTAAAACTATACATAGTGATGATTCAAGTACCTTTATTTTATTTATGCAAAGGTATATGATATTTTTATCATCCTTTATCATTATTTTAAAATGTTTTACATTGACAGAAGATGCATATATTCATGTAGAAAGTAATACCTTATATTGTAATTGTATTAAGAGATATCACTTATCTTTATTCTTTTGCCTCTCTTATGGATTAAGAATTATTTATTAAACTTTATTATATTTCAACATTGGATTATCATTCAGTTTGCCTCATAATGTAAGATTTTTTTAGATAAAGGTAAAAAAAGGTTTAAAATATCCCATAACATTTACACACTAAACCAAAATAAGCAAATAAAAGCCACAAAGGAATAACGAAAATTGGTGTCCCATTAGGGATCCTATAAAAAGCCACCTAGAATCCACACAAACCCACCAAGAGATAAGAAAAAAACTACAAAAGGCCCAAAATAATAAATACTAAAAAATGATAAATTACCAAACAACATGACATGATCTCCTACCATTAGTCTTCTTGATCCTTGAAGTGACCACCTAGTCCTCCTGTTTTACACTATCCTTCTTCCTCATGTTGCCCCTAATTTGGTTTTAGGGACACTCCATGCTAGCCTCATGTAGAGTGTTATCAAGGGCCACCTTAAACTCATCCATCTTAGCATTTATCTTTATCTACCCCCACTTTATACTTAACCAAAGTGTCCTATTATTGTTTAAGCAACTCATGCTCCTCTTTAAGTGCCCTTTCAAGCTTGGGGTTACACATACTAAATCATTTTTTACAAACTTCCCATCCCCTATTGCCTATGCCAGCTCTAGCCAAGATGACATCTATAATGGTTTTGATGTCATTTATAATTTATCTCACATCATTCACCTATATTTTTAGTCTCCCCTCAAGGGCCTTAAAATTTTATTTAAGGTTCTAACGAACCCCTTCATCTCTTTGAACTTAGAACCCTGCACATCCCCTTTCATTTATTTAAGCTTATAAGGAGTGTTTAAATATATAGCCTCACCATCCTCCAATTTAAAGTCTAAAGTCTCACTACCAAGGTTTAAAAGGGATTCAACTTAAAAATTGATTAGAGAAGGATCGTCTTCATCATCACACACAATAAACTTCCTTTTCCCCCTCTTTGACTCCTTTCCATTCTTGTTCCTCAAAATTAAAGTAATATTTATCTTGGAATCTTTAGATTATATTTTTTATATCTCCTAAAAGTTGGCCAACTCCTCCTTCTCAAGGCCCTTGGGATCCCCCTCATCCTTAATATACATATGATTATCAATCATAGGCTTAGCCCCCTTAACCAAAAACATAATGAGGTCCTGATAAATAATGACTTTAGATGTGTCCTTATGGTAAGCATCCATTTTTAATTATAAGGATCTCAAATAAAATGACAAGTTGAGAACAAATTTGTTTTTAAAATGGTTGAGCAATAGTAAATGTTGATAATGCACTACCATTTATTTCCTCTCTATAGTTATATACCTCATGATTCATAAATAGACATTTGGCCATAGGTATGGGATATTTTATCTAAAAAATCCTTAACTAACTTTATTAGATAATGAATCATCCTTGAATAATGTTTTAATGGTTTACTCCATGTGAAATTTATCTTTACAGGCATTAATGCCTTTCGAGGACATGTCACTAATAACTATGATACTATCATTAGAAATGTGTATTTAAACACCTCTCATGCAAACCACCCTATTATTCCAAGCTTTAGAAAAATCTATTAAAATATTGGGGTCATGGCCAATGAAATGTTACATGTACATGGTGAGCCATACTCTTTGTATAATTTTACATATTGTATTATTCTTGATGTCCATGTAAGAGATGGGATCAGTTCTATCTAGTTTGCCACCCATATTCTTAATCTTATGAGATATTTTGGAGTTTTTAAATAAATCAGCCTTGGTATGCTAAGTTAAATCTAGAATGATATTTTTATGGATCTTCTCATGCATGTAATGACCATTTCATGCCTTCCAATAGGGTCATTCCTCTTCCCACACAAACTAATGATGAACCTTCTATGGAAATCAATGTGGTTATCAATTAAAAAATCCTATAAATTTATGATTAAAAGCATCATAATTAATATGATATTAAAATAATATTACATCATGATTAGCCTCAAATTATAATGTATGAATAAGTTGTGATGGAGTGTTCTCCTTATATCTCCATATCTTGAATCATATTTCGTCCACTCCTAAGTTGGCCATGAGGTCAACACATCCATTGCCTTCCCTATATTTATGTTTATTTTTAAATTCATAAATTAATTGATAAGAGTTATAACACATTTATTTCATAAGAATCATCTAAGAAGGTTGTGACTTCAAAATAAGACATCGAACTATGTTCAATAAGTCACCTTCAATGACCAATTTTTACAACTTGAGATCAACAACCAATTGGCTTCCCCATAATTATACTTTAGCTTCAACCACATGGTTGGTCTAAGAACCCATAACACCCTCAAAATTAGTCATAATACATCCATTATAGTCTATAATAACCCCTCCCCCTAATAGGCCCTAGATTCCCCTTAGCCACTCCATCAAAATTGAGCTTACAATAATGCTTCAGGGGTTTGGGTCACTTAACAAGGCTCATGTCCTTATTACTATTGGGGTACACCTGAGAGATATGGAGATAAAATTTCCATAGTGAAATAATTTTTTGGTCAACCTCACCCAATACCACCTTGGTTTTTGAAGAGAAAGCTAACCAATTTTCCTTGATAGTCCCCTAGATTTTAAGCTTCACCAAAGTTAGACTACCAAATTTATTTATGAAAATAAATCATTTATCTCTATCCAAATATCCTAGAAAAAATGAGGTAATGTGAGCCTCCATAAAAATTATATAATTGAAACTTTCCAAGGAAGATTGCATTATAGAACAAGATCATAAACTGAGTTTGGGTAGACCTAGGCTAGATTAAATTTCTTTGTAAAATAGTTGAAAATATTAGCTACAAAACCACATTCTAAGAATACATGCCTAACCGTCTATTCTTAATTTTTATAGTGGAAAAATATATTAGGGATTTTTATCCCTCTTTTATTTATATTGTAAATTATTAAGATTTTATTTTGGATATCTAGGAAAAATAAGATGTTGACTTTAGGTATTAGCACTTGTCTCAAAGTTTAAGCCACTAGGATCCATCTCCCCTATAATCCAAGTCAAGGATATAGCCTGATTTAATAGAGTATTCACTAGAATACTCTTTGTGACAAATCATCATGTCTTCTTTGGGATTCATAGATTTGGGTTTTTGATTGAGGCTAACTAGGTCTTAGATGGAAATCCCCAAAGCTACATTCTATTTTAGCTCTTTCCAAACCAATTTTTTCTCTATATGATCCCAATAGTCATATAATTTTACACCTATATAGGATGTGAAATTATCATTGAAAACCATACAATGGTCAAAATAGATTAAGGGGAAGTTAAAAAACCATAAATCATCTTAGAAATCAAACTTTATACCATTGCCAATAATCCATTTACTACCCTTCCAAAGTAAGCCTCTAGTTTTAACAACCCATTTCTAAAATAAATATCCTTGATATGGGATTTAATCTATCATAATAATGTATTCATCTCTCACAACAAGGTATTTGGCCCTTATGGTGTTTGTATAGATATAATCTTCCTTCATAATTTCTATCCCTATTTAAAAAATAAGAGCCCTGTTCATGATTTTAATCTTCCTATGACCCAGTCCTCTTTGAGATTTTGGTTTGCACACCTTGTTCCAAGAAACTAAAGGAAAAATAATAACCTTATTTGTGTCTACTTAATTATATCTACAACCTTTGAGGGTATACTAAAAATGGGCATTTAGTAAACATGTATACTTTGGAGAGAGATTTTGACTAATTGGAATTTAATAGATTGAGATATAAGATACCCCTTCCAACATGCCAAATATTTTTTAATATATATAGTAGAGGATTTCACATATCTTCCTCCAACCTTCTGCTACAGAGAGGAATCCCAAAGTAAGAATTTGGTAGCTCTTGAATTTAATAGCCTAAGATTATGGAGATATTAATTTATAACTTAGTTGAGGTGTGGAGGAAAAAAAGATAACTTTTAGAGAAGTTAACAGATGGTCTAGACACTGAATTATATTCATTGAGTACAAATTGTATGGCCTTAGCTTCACCCATGACCAAAGTGTCATAAGAAAAATTTTGGTCAGAGAGAGATCCATCTTAGGGGATATTTGAAGACCTTTTAGCAACCCATCCAATCTAGATTCCACCAATTTATTACCAAGAGCTTCCACTAGGATAATAAAAAGGTAAAGGGAGAGGGGGTCACATTGCCTTAGTCCCATTTTAATTGAGTAAAAGCCTTTGGAAACCCATTAAATATCATTAATAATCTAGCAAAAGAGATGCTAATGTTAATAATGCTCTTAAAATTTTGATTAAATCCCAACTTATCGAGGATATTATCCAAAAATTTCCATTATACTCTATCATAAGACTTATTCAGGTCAAGTTTTAGAAACATCCCCACTCTTTGTGAGTTTTCAATGGAATGAATAGCTTCATGAGCCAATATAATCCCATCGGTGATCTACCTCCTGACCATGAAATCACCTTGTTGTTCTAAAATAATTTTGTGTAAAAGAGGCTATAATATAAGGTCCAATGTTTTGTCTTAAATATTGTAGATAATGTTACATAAAATAAGTAGCCTAATTATTTCAATTGATTAGCTTCCAATTTATTGGGTAAAAGAACAAGAAATGTATTATTAATCTCCTTGAGAATATTACCAACTTTATAGAGATTAGTCACCACTACCACAACCTTATTTTAATAAATTTCCCAAAAATAATGGAAGAAAATAGGGGAAATACATGGATCCAGTGCCTTTTCTCCTTCCATGGAGAAAAATAACTTAACTTCTTCTAGTGATGGATGCCTACGAATATATCTATTATCCTTGCGGTTGATCACTTAATGAAATAGATTAAATAACTCTTTCTAAAAGTTTGATCTAGGTAATGGGAGGCTAAAAAAAAGTCTTTTGAAAAAGGAAACAATCTCACATTCCATTCTATCTCCATCTCACATTTACTACCATATTACCTAAAAAGTTCCTTTATCCCAATGACACTTCTATTATTTCTAGTTGAAAGGTGAAGGAACTTAGTGTTTATATCCCCTTCCTTTAGCTAAATGTTTCTTAAAGTCTATCTCTATTAGGTTTTTCCCCTTGATTCCATGGTGTGGAAGCAACAAAGGATATCCTTATCTTTCTAAATCATTTCTTGATTTAGTCCATTAGATTATCCTCTCAAGATTTTGTATATTATCCTCTATGTTCTTTTCCTATTAAAAAATGTTTCCAAACACCTCGTTGTTACAAATTTTTCAATTTTTACTTTATTGCCTTGATAGTTTGAGATAAAATAAACATATTTAACCCTTGAACCTCATTATTCCACCAATAATTCATCGATTCAACAAAACCTGGGTGTTAAAACTAAATATTCTCAAAATAGAAAGGAATATTCTTAATCTTGTCAAAATTTTCCTCGCTATACACAAATGGGTTATTGTTAGAACAAATTATTGGAAGAGTGGTTAACATACAATAATTATTCAAATCCTAATTCAAGGATAAGAGGAATATATGCATCCTAACTTGAATATTACTATCTCCAATTCTTCTATTTGTCCATGTGAAATTAGAATAACATAGGTCAATGTAGACCAAGCCATTTATGGTAATAAAGTCATTAAAGACTGCCATGTTATCACTATAATCCTACATTCCCCATTTATTTTCTAATTGAGAGAAGGGATTATTTTAGTCTCTGGGCAACATCCATTTATAATAATTATTATTCAATCTAAAAGATTTTAATTCATCCTAGAGCATCATCCTACTATATCTAGTGTTAGGGGTATAGATATTAGACATCATCCACTAAGAGTTGAAAAATTTGTAAAAAAATACAACAGCCATATGGTTGGGATTTGGTATAAAAATTTCCCCATCTAATTATTTAGGTATCCAAAACATATTAATATCTCTTGAGGCACCCATCATTTCAACCCTATCACAAACATAACCTTTCCAAATACTCTCTGGCTTTATCTATATTAGCTTTCAATAGTTTAGTTTCTTACAAAATTAAAATTTTTGGCATGTGATTCAATATTAAATTTTTAATAGTTATGTATTTATTAAAATTATTAATCCCCTTAACATTCTAATAAATGAATTTCAATTTTTAAGATTTGGGAAAAGCTTATCCAACTGTAAGGTTTTTTGGGTTCCTTTGGGCACCTCCTTAGTTGTTTCCATGTTCCTTGAATTTGGCCTTATCATCCTTCCTCTATATTTGGGACCCTCCCACACTTCCACCTTCTTATTACCAACCCTTAGATTTATAAATTTAATCCATTGATCTTCTTCAAGGGAAATTATACCATCTTCCCTAAGCTTAGATGTTGAAATTTAACTGACTTCATAAGCATCCTACGTTGGCTTCTCACTTATAAGGGATTATCCCAATTTTAGGTTGATTGAGATAGGTGTGCTCTTAAATAGAGAGACTCCTTCCTTTTTTTGGGACCCTTCTTAAATAAATGACTAGGTTCACAAAAGCTAGAGATGATGGAGTCCCTTTTTGATGGATATATTTTATAGTGATGCCTTTTGAATAGACTTAATAGCATCAAGGTTAAGACATTCAATATGAGAATAAAATCTATCCAAATTTTCCTTTTCTTATACCACCTTAGGCTTGGATATAGTTCCCTAGATTTCCTTAAAAAAAACTTATGAAGGCATTGGTATTTCCTCCTTTGCCTCCTCATTTTTACTTGGAATATTAACATTGATTTTGATTGGATTGAATTTATTTCCCTTCAAAAGGTCTTGAACTGATGTATTAGCTTGAGGCTTTTAACTTTTTTCATTCACATTTGTAATTGGATCTAGAATAATTTTGATGTTGGTTAGATGTTTAAATTTTATTTTCCATTTGTATATATATTTTTTCAATTTTTATTTCTTTTTCTTCTTGTGTTTTTGTTCTTTAGAATTCTAATTTGACTCAATAATATTAATTATGAATATGAAGTACTATTCATGTAGAGAAATTCAAATAATATCACATATGACTATAAGTTTTTATCTTTACTAATGATTAAACCTCTTAGTTCATTTGATTTAATTAGTTTATAATGCAATAAAATTGGAAATTCAATTATTTGAAGCATCACTAGCTTTCATAGTATATGTTATGAGATGTCTCAATAATACTCATCTAGTTCAAACTCCTTTGTTAATTATTTTTTACTCTTCATGCCATGCTATCTGAATAATCCATCATTATTTGTGAAAAAATATTAAAGTGGTTTTCACTTAACTACTTAGGAAATACTTTACCTAGATTGTACTCCTAATTTCACAAATTTTACAATTTTTTTGTGAAACCCAACCTCAAAACTAAAACTAGCCGACAAGGTCACTAGTGTTATCACAAAACTTCACACCCAATCTAAAACTTCAAAAACCTTGAAAAAATATTTGTTTTACCATGATAGTTCAAAATATATGTGGGGTGGGGAAAATTTGATTAGAACACCTTAATTATCATTTTCTTGTTTGAATGTAGTTTAACATCATATATGATTATGCCTTGATGATTTTGAGTTGATAACTACATTTAAACCATTAGGGCAGGGAAAAATTGATTAGAATAACTTAATTATCATTTTCTTGTTTGAATTTAGTTGAACACCATATATGATTATGTATTAATTATTTTAAATTGATAAATACATTTAAACCATTGAGTAAAATAAAGAATCCTTTTAGAGATAGTGATCAATTTTATATTACATTTGCATGAACATCATTCACCTAATTATACAACATCATAATAGATGATTGTATGATGGTTGAAATAATCATGATGTAAAATATCATAAGTCATAAGTGATAAGTGACTAATGGTCTCTAAATATTTATTCACATATGATAATAGTAAATATTTTATTCCAATTTTAGCCTGCTAATTTTATTTGGAAATACAAGTCAATAATACTAAATAAAAGAAACATAAAATGTTTTTATTTGTTATCTTTAAACATAATTCAATTCTTGATGTTTGACCTTCACCTAGTTTACTTCACTTGTAAAATAAATTTGATTTTTATGAAACAAGTTTTAGTCATTCTAATTTAATGTAAATTAGAAACCCCAATTTTTGAAAAATCATAAATATGAATTATTCAATATTCTCTAATGCAACAATAACTATACATTATGGAACATGTTTCTTGGTCACTTGAATAGTTTGGTATACCTTATGAAGAATGTATAAATCATGATAGGAAATTATATATTTAATATGGTAACATAGCCTTAATATTAAATAATACAAGTTTTTATATGGATAATGGTTTATGTTTCTAACCATTTTGATACATTGACCAAGATAATATAGTTTAAATGCTAAACTTTATGCATATATTTTGAGGGAATTTAATTATATATATATATATATATATATATATATATATATATATATATATATATATTCTAAAAATCAAGATGATATAATGTGATATGACATACACTTGACCGACCCAACCATGATCAATACATATTTTTTGGAAAATCATTAATGGTTTAGCTTTTGGTTGTAAGTGAAAAGTAAGTTGGCATATCACTAAGTTGGCACATTACTAGGTTAAAAAAATACATGTTAGCAAAGCTAAATTTAGAAAGTTTTATAATGTTTGAGATAAAGTGTTTGACACCCTCAAACTTAGTGGAAAAGTTGTTAAAGTATTTGAAGTTGATGATACATATGGAGGACATTGAGTTTTTGATCCAAATGGCTGATTTGACATAATAATCTTGGTTCTGGTGCATGGATCAAGGCAAAAATAAGTATGGAAATTTATTTGGTTATCCTTGTCAAGATCTAAGTGGAAACCCAATTATGTAACTCGATTATTTATTTAGTTTAATCTTATATAGATAATATTTTTAGTAAATCAATATAAATATAAACTTATTTCTATAATTTAGCATGCGATAATTGTCAATTTTGAGCATGATGGGATTAATGTATAAATCATGTTCATGTATGACTCACATTTTGATTATTTGATAATAGAGTGAACTTTCACTATGCTATTTATATAATATAAAATCTTGGTCATTGAAATGAATGTTTTACAATTAAAAATTTCTTGTGGAAAGATATCTTGCATGCATACAAAGTTTTTGATGATATTTTTAGTGTTTTTCAATGAACTTGTAGCTTATCTCTAATATTTAGTTGAAAATACAATTGAATGCAATTATGCATGATAATTTTGTTTGGAATGAAATAAATTTGAAATAAGTTAAGTAATGCATTTCAATTTATGGATGCATGCAAATATTTTATTGGTCTAGTCTTTTAGTTGTTTTCAAACCATATAATGTTGAAATTTACAATGAAGGTTTACATTCTAAAATATATTTTGTTGTGTAATTTATTTTTACACATATATAAAATTTTAATATGTTGATATCAAAATGACTATCACTATAGACGATAATTGTGTAGTATGACAATCATATAGATGGCAAATTTAACCTACCTAAAAAATATGCTAAAATGTTCATTTGAAGCAAAATTAATCTAGTTTTATATTAGTCTTGGTTTCATCTTTAAGTTCTTTCAGTCAAAAAAATTATTTTAAAAATGCATATACATAGAATTCATAAAAAGGATGGTCTAGACTTGATGGTAGATTTGAACATCATATCAAGAGTGGTTGATATGGCCTAATTTTTTCAAAAAGTTTAAATATGAAGAAAAGTAAAATTACATAATTTATTAACATTAGAATCTTTGGTCTGCTCAGTTTTATTTTTTTGATTGAATGAATATTGAAATCTAAGTTTTCAATATTAGAGGTGGTTTTCAAATAAGTCGTACAATGGTTTATCATATGAAAACCTAGTTATTGGGGTTTAATGCACTAGTGTGGATTTAATGAAAGCATTTAAGATTTATAGGTATTCAAAGATAACAATGAAGTTTATTGAATATTTGAGTTGGCATTTTTTGTGATCTTTACCTTAGGTTTGAATATTTAGTTATTATAAGAATATGAATTCATCTTCTAGTGTGAAAGTTTGAAAAAAATTTATTCAAGATAATGGTAATTATATAGATTGATAAATATTGAATAAATGATATCACAAAGTCTAGAATGTGTTAGTGAATTTTGAAAAGAAATACTTGGCTCTAAAATTTTGAGTTCAATGTATATTTCCAATAGTCTTTGGAGATAATTCTTTTTTAAAATTTTAATGTTATTTAGAATTGAAGATGATTTCAATAATCATGTAGAAATTTTAGTTGGTTCTCATTGGATAGTTATTTGGTTTTTAGTTTAGATTAATTTATCTACTATATTGTTGAAACCTATCTAGATATATAAAGTTGGTTTCAAAGTTCAAAGATGACATTTAATATAATTTATTCTATTTATTAAATAAACTTTCATTATTTTTATAATCTATCATTATATTTTATTTTTTGATTTCACATCATCATGCAATATTTGTGAGATAATGGCTAGTTTTAATTGGATAGATGGTTAACATGAAAATATTGAAATAATCATTACACTTAGTCATTATGATCATTTAAATTACATAAATTGTAGATGACTAATTCAGTTGTTTTAAATGCAAGTAAGGGTCCTCACCTATAATAAATTTTTGTTTGGTCTTTATTTAAAATATTATCTCTCAATTCTCAAAAACTTATTATTTAATAAAGTTCAAATAACTTTTATAAATTTATAAAATGGTTAGCTATAAAGTGGTTAACTTTTATTTGAAGTATGATTAAATTTAATGTTTAAGTTAAATAAAAGGTAGTTGTAACTTAAAATTACAAATACTTCTAATGAGAAATATTTTAAGGAGACTTGAAGGATATTACATTGAAGTAAATCTTATACAGGTACATAGAATTTATAAAGTTTAGTTTCATACTATGTTTTATTTCTACCAAGAATATCAAATATTAAATATGACTTGTAGGAAAATCGAGCAACATATTATCTGATGGTGAAGTGATTTCACTTGGTATATCAGATTTATCTAGGTTTATTAATTATTTATAAATGGATTATTTTAAAATAGATAAGATCTATAATCATTTGGTGATTTTAGAATAACTTAGTCATATGTGTGGAACTCAATTTGACTTTACCTAAATAATGATGTATACTTCATACCTAGTATGAGATATTATTGAGTTTTGTAAAGTTGCAACATTATGTTCTCAAATTTGGTAATCATATATGAAACAATCTTTAGTTTATTAACAAGTTTCTATTTTCATTACATTTAAGTCACCTTCTGTTTGCATAGTTTAATTATTAGTTAATTTCATTTACTCTTTCTTAGTTTAGTTTGTAGTTGTCTATCTTTTGTTTGGTTTTATTTCAGTATGTTTCATTTTAGAAATATTGCATAGCCTAGCATCTAAATTTATTCTAACTTAGTGTAATAATTGTTCACTTTTTTATTTGTCTCTAATTTTAATGATTTATTTAATTGGTCTAATATTTAATTTGTATCTTATAACTATATATAATCTTAGTTTGATTTATTTTTCTTTTTCTTTTTTCACTTTCTTTATTTCATCCTTGCAATGTGAACATACATATGAGATACATTTTATTTGAAAAATATAAATACTTTATTCTTAAAGAGATTGCCCAGTTCATAGGCTTTAATCTGTTTGATAGGTTATATAATAATTTTGAATATGATTTGAGATTGATTAAATATTATAATTGAAATAATGATTTACATATTTTATTAGAACACTATTTATAAGTATCATTTTTATGGGCATGGTCGATAATAGAGTTATATTTTTTTTTATCATTTTTATGAAATAATTATAATCTTGATCTATAGTTATTACTAAACATATTAGTCCCGTAAAATTAAAAGACCCCTTAACACATCTTAGGAATAATTTTAAGCCACTGGTCCCTTAAGATTAAACTGGTACAATTTCATCTTGATGTTCACAATAGAAAAAATAGGTCAATTAATTAACACAACAAAATTCATCCTTAATAGGAGGTAGGTCAAGGTTAACAAGATCAAATTTGGTTGGTGGCTAGAACACTAATCTAGGCTACTTAATTAGAAGGCTAATTAGAACATCTTCCACTAGAGACTTCCATAACTCCCAAAAAATCATTCAAGAATGTCAAAAACACCATTTCAAAAATAATAATATCAAAGATAGCGACAAGAATATTCCAACATAATAAGGCTTGCCAAGGGAGAAGGAAAATGTGTGGATGCCTCCCTATTATCCTACCACTTCTATTGGCCATGAAAGGACCTCAATCTAATCAACCATGCCAAATAACCATGTAGGATGGCATGGGAACCCAATTCCACTAGCCATAACCACTACATAAATAGGAACTACGTAAGAGGGCATGGGAACCCAATTATACTAGCCACTTTTACGATACAAAAAGAGAACATACAAGACAAGTAATTTAAACCCATATGGGTAGCCTAATGACATGAAAATTAATCAAAAAATGGATTTTGAAAAAAACAATAAAAAGAAGAGGGATGATTCATCTTTGAAACCTGATTCCCAAGTGGGAAATAATATCCACATGGTGGTCATAGGCAAAACTATGGAAAGCAAAGGTGAAAAGAGCATAGGCCAAGTGGCCCTAAACCTATTTAAAATTAAAAAATAAAACAAATAATCTCCTCTTTCAAAGTAAAAACATAAACAAAACAATACCAAAAAAACATGGAAAATACCTTCTATTATTTACTTGGTTCAACATAATAGAATTGATATTCAAATGGTTGGGTTGGTTCACCTCCTCACAAGATAATATATCTTCCTTATTAATTTAGCTTATCCTTCTCTCCTCTATTTATCCTCCCATTCTCAAATTTAAAATGGAAAAAAGTCAATCCAAGAAAGGATTTACTTCCTCATATATGTAAATCACTCACATCCATTGGCCAATGTGAAGCTGATATGTGTCCCTTCCCATTGCTTGGATCTTGATTTAAAATTACACACAAGCAACTCATCTTATGATCTAAAGTGGGAAATTAGTTTGATTATATTCTTCTTTAATGTTCCCAATATCCCACGCCATCAATGGGCACATGGCATTTACTATGGCTTGATCCACACTACAAATAAGTCCTACTCAAACCTATAATAAATTGGGATCTTAAATACATAAATATTCACCTTTAAACCACTTTATATCCACTTTAAAACTTATTTGAAAGTTCCCATCCAAGTTTTAGTCAAGGGGACCACTTATGTAGTTTATGATTTACTTTATTGAGTGATAATAATCTTAAAGGGACTCCTAAGGTATGAATAGTGTCAAATGGGTGAATAGTATTAGAAGGGGTAAGGAGGTTCACAAATTATGCATAGGGGCACACATAAAACTAGAATTGGGTTTGAATTTTTGTAAGTTAAGTATTCATTACACCACTATAATAATATGCTCTCATGATCAACATAGTCCTAGTTACCTCATTAGAATCCCCTACCACTTGTACATTAATTCAGACATAAAATGCACTACCTTAGATATCCAAAAATATATAATATAAATGACACAAGTAATATTAATCCATACAAATCACATATGAATGTATATAATCCATAATATGTTAATGGTAATATACTCATGTTAGTAATCTAAACAAATGTTTAATCAATCATATGCTTAGGATAAAATGTATTTAATAGCAAAAAAACAATAATAATCTTCATAATAAACAACTAAAAAAACTTAAGTAAATGAACATCATCACACATATAAAATCCACTATATCAATCATAAAGTAGTAATAAAATCTTGTGTCTTAATACATATAGAACATGTCATATTAGGAAATGTGGACAATAATAAATGTATAAAAATAAGCATTATAAAAATAGGGGTGCCATAATTATAATCTCATATTCAATCCAAGTGTGCATCAAGTGAAGGATAGGAAATGGAAAGATGGGGATAGTGAAATACCTTCACTAACTCAGTCTAAGCATGGTTACTCAACATAGATATGTAACTAGGTTTACAAAAATATATGGAAAAAAAGTGAAATAACATTAACTAATTTAGGCATAAATACATATCTAGGTGGCTATAGTATCATGGTGAAATTTTTATAAAGATATATATCCTTCTTATTTACTTAGGTCAATGATTAAGAATAGCCTAATATGAGATTAATTTATAAACAAGATAAGAGGGTTGACATAAATACTTCTTGTAGTCAATACTATATAATGAGATAGAGAATTAGAAAAGGTAAGGCTTATACCTACTAACTTAATCACCATTCCATATATTAATATTTTATTATACACAATACTAGAGTAATAAGAGTTCCTTGAAGTATATGACCAATTCCTATTGTCTTGGTTTTTATGTCATGGTTTTTTGTAAGAGGATTATAATAGACAAAGAAGTATTAGTCCTACCAATATTTCAAATCTCAATTATAGAAAAGATACATTTATTTATTTTCATAGTAATCTATATTAAGTTGATATCACAACAAGATTAATATCATCTGTATATTCAAATATTTTTTAATCACTAAATGATAAGCATAACATAATTCAATTAATATGTTCATCTAAAAGTTTGATAAACACCAAAAAAATAAAAATAATAACATCTAGGTTACAATTTGATGCATATTGGTGTTCCATTACACACTAATGTACATATACTCAATTTTCATGATTTAGTCAATAAATATGCACACACACACACACACACACACACACACACACACACACACACACACACACACACACACACACACACACACACACACACACACACACACACACACACACACACACACACACACACGCACGCGTGCGCGCGTACACACAGACACACACACACACACACACACACACACGTGTGTGTGTGTGTGTGTGTGTGTGTGTGTGTATTTATATGTATATATACATACATATATATACATACATACATATATATATATATATACATATATATATATACATATATATATATATATATATATATATATATATATATATATATATATATATATATACATATATTTATATATATATGTGTGTATGTATATATACATATACATATATAGACACACATACAAACACGTGTATGTATTTTAAGAAACAAGGGAATATCCATACATGTATTTTCTAGGGATAATGTATTTTAATGGGAAGTCTCAGTTTTAGACCTTTAACAAATTTTTATCCCTTCCAACTATCCATTTCCTCTTTCCACTACTGTGTGTGTTTTCTTTAATAGCTTCCCTACTTTTATAGTTTTCTATAGGCCTTATATTTCCTATCAAGAAAAATGAGTTTGTCTTCCAAACTCCATGAAACTAATAGATATCTCCATGAAAGTAATCAAGAATGAGTATTCCATGGGTTCACTAAGATGGAATCCATACTAGACAATGATGAAAAATCAAGTCAAAATAATAAATCATGAAACCTTATTTGGTTTTTCAAAACCAAAATTCAAAACTAACACATTGGTTTCCAATAAAAACCCATGGTTTCCATTATATTTTATTAAAAATTTCACAAGGATATCAAAAGCTATTCATTCTAGTCTAAAACTGGTCAATTCCATGATCCAACTCACTATAAGTTTTATATCATAGTCAATATTTCTATCACATTCAAATATGTTTGATATTTTTAATGTTTAACATAGTTTGATCAAAACATTTATCAATTGTATTTATTTAAGTTATATCCCTAAAGTGCATTTTAATACAATAGTGTCAATGCTAGAGTAATATGTGTATACACCTATGTTTTTCAATTACTAATGATAGATTTTGTTGGATTCATTGGCACATAAATCTCCTAGAGTGCACATCCTAAGGAATGCACTAGGAAAGGGGTGGGGTCAATTCATGACATTTAAAAAATATGTACATATTATCTTGTTATACCTATGTATCATAAATATCATGCATTTATCTATATTTAGCCTCCTCTAGGTCTATTTCCCATTTATTTCTCTTAATATATTTAGTTTCATGACTTTTCACAACTAAATAAACACAACTGATCTAGTTTTATATGTCATTCCCTATATTTCCTACTAAATAAACATGGTTGATGTAATATGATACCTATTTATGTCCTTTTCTTAGTAACTTGATTCTAAATAAATTGATCCTGATTGATTTAATTGTTTGTTTGTTTGTAGATCAACATGGCTAACCTTGTAATATTTGGTTTATGATTCATTATATTGAATTCATCTGTATAGATTCCATTAGAATTTGAGATAGATAAATTTTAAGACTATGATTGGTATTTACAAGTTTCTTAAATATTAGTTTTATAAGAGAAAGACTCATATGTTTTGCTTACATATAAAAAGTCTTCTCTAAGTACATAATAGGAATTAGGGGACATGAGGTTATTTATTTGGAGGTCTAGTCTTGATCAAGCTATTTGAAAATCAAAATAAATAACTTGAACCAATTATGTGCCCTTTAGTATTAAGAGTCCCCAATTAAGGACACTTAGGTCTTTATAGTTTCCATTTGAGGTTTTCACCTACAACATCTCTTGCAAATTTATACTAGAGCCAAGTGGAGATCATTGCACTGATAAGTATAATCAAGGTAAGTATCCCTATCCATAATATATTTATTATATTGATTTAATAGATAAATATATTATTAATAGTGTTAAAGTATCCCTAACCCTATCCTCACCTAGATTATCCTTATCCTTATGTTAGTTTAGTTTATCTAGGCCTTTAGATGCAACCATAGTTAGGTTTATTTTATCATGCTTAAGTTAGTTTTGACTAACTCTACATGTAGTTGTAATGCTTATAATGATTTATAATTTATATATTATAAGTTTATATTCTTACCATCTTGGATCTATATGTCATATCCTGTTCAAACCTATTATTACTTTAATATACTATTTTATAATTTGAAATTACATTAAACCTTTGAAACATTAATATTTGATTCTATTAGAATATGAGTATTTATTATGTTATGATAGACAAGATATTAATTGGTAAAATTTAGTATCTATATTTCATTTGGTTACATTATATTAAACTATATTACTGATGTCATGTTTATCATTGTAGGTGACAATCAACTATGGGTTAGGTTCTGGCCTAGAAATTTTTGATTAGACAAATGTTTTAGTTCATATAGGTAAATGAGGTTATAGGAGAAAGAAAACAATGAGATCCAATTTTTTTTGTTTCCATTTTGTGTTGAGATATATGAGTACTATGATTTTTGTTTTATGTGTCATCTAAAACCATCATTGGCACTTGGCCAATTGTAATTCTTGACCTTCATTGATTTAAATTTGTAATTCCCTCTTTTATTTGTAAATAAATTTGCATCATATTGTGTTTGTATGCATTAGACATGCTTATCATTCATGTTTGTGACTTGGTAAGTATACAGACTTGGCCTTCATGGTTTAAATCACTATGTAATGATTACACCTTGGAAAATTTAAATTAAATGATATCATATGTAATGAACTTTGTTGAAGGTTTGACTTGCCAATATGTTGGATTTTGATAAGGTCTTTGATGACCTTTAAAACATAATAATTATTTTTAGATGTATGGTTTGCATGTAAAATGTGAAAGAAGTATTTTTTTGGACTTTTGTTTTGTCACTATGATGGATAACAATCAACCTAAATCATATAACTTAATCATTTTGATTAGGTTTCATGATTTTTCATGTTGAGAAAAATATGCAATTATGGTAAATGGAACTCAAACATTCTATTTTGATGGTTGGGAACTCATGTATAGTTTAGTTCTATTGGTTTTGGAATGAGTGGAATGTGGATAAAATAAATGAGGCCTATGAGTTTAACCATGAAACCTTTAAATCATGGTATTGAATATATCATTTAAATGCATAAACATGGGGAAAATAAGGTTAAAAACATGTGATAGAAAAGACATGGGGGTTAGTTTTTTGTGGTGGTTGTGTTGGTGGACAACATTATGGGTTGAAAAATAATTTCAAAGGAAAATATAAGGAGGTAAACTAAAAATAAAGAGAAGGGATTCAACCATTGATATTTGACATAAAATAAGTAAGTACATATGTTTAGACTTACATGACATTATAACTATGAAATATAGGGTTTTAGTAACCTAGAGAGGAAAATGTGTTATGGGAGGGGAAATTTCACTCTTGGAACTCCTTTAACATTCAACATGCTAAAAAAAGTTTGGAAACCCAAAGAGGATCAGGGACAAGAACAAATGGATAATGAAGAAACTAAAGATTTAAATGCTGAGGAGGGTAAAGAGGTGTCTTTTGAAGATCCTAAAGGCCTAATTCCTAAGGTAGATATAAAGATCTCTCTTGATAAAGAAAATTTTGAGAGAGAAGGAAATGGAAGGCAAGCAGAAACCATATTACCCACACAAAGCAAAGAAGATTTGATAGATTTATCAAAGCAAATCGTCCTATACCAAAGGGTAGAGGATCGATGGAGAGAGGCAGAAGGCAAAGTAGTGCTAGAGGAAGGAGAAATCTTGACTAAAATTAGAAATAAACTAGAGGAGAGAGATCCTCTTCTTTCTTAGCCAATGGAGATTCAGGATGATAATGAATCACCTTTGGAAGAGCTTCCTGTGATTGTTAATGGAAAAAATTTAAAACATCTTCCAAACCAAAGGAAAAGGGCTGAAAAGAAGACAAACACTAAGGGAATAGAAACTAGAAGCAACAAAAAAGAGCAGCAAATGAAGGCAAAACACCTTGTTTCTATAATGGATAAACCTGGAAAAAGAGATGGGCAGATTTCAAAAGCGAAACCAGATGTTGGCTGTCCGGACAAGCCCAGAAGAAGACCCATAAGGAAAATCAGAGAGCTAGAAAGCAAGCAGAATATAGCTGATGGAAAGTAGGCAACAATTCTGGATTTTACCCCTAAAAAATAGTTATCAATCATTAATTGGAAATTAGGGGGCTGAATGTATAATGAACATAGATGTAATCTCTAAATTACCAAAGGATGTTGCTACTTTTAGTAGGTTTCAGGAATGTCTTTCCTGGTGCTTGTTAATGCCTTATCTTTCTTAATTCTATAATAGGGTTTTGGGGCCCCTTCAAAACCTGCTTTTACCATAATCTAAAACATTCAACATGCTAGTTATTTCATGCATGCCTATGCTTATTACTTGTTTTATGGTGACTATGAAAAACTAGCTAGTTGTTGAGGAAAATATTGGTGGGTTTGGATGTATGAGTTCATATCACCCCTTCGATGATGTAAATATGATCCTTTATGAGAATGTAGTTTGAGAAAACCTGACATTTTGATAAAAGTTTTGGATGTTATTTTATCTTTGTGTTTAAATGTTTTTAATGTAATATGTTTTTTTTTTTGTTAGTGAGTTGTACCTTGTTACTCTACATGTTTATTGATATTTTTTTGTCTTGGTATTTTGATTTTGGATCTCATTATTTTAGATGAATTTGGTTCATTTATATTTATGATTTGGATCCTTAGTAGGGTGTTTTATTACAACCCTAAACTGATGGTTAGGTTGGTTAAATTACCACTAATAGATGGGATCTTATTAATTATCACTTGGTTTTTGTGAAAAATTATATTGTATATGTAGCTAGACATGATTGTTTGGTGTGATAAATTTACTTGGGAGTGCCAAATTATTATTTTATTAGGTAAATAGTTTTTTTTAAAAGGATACCATAACCATAACAAGTATGAAAGATAAACATTACAAACCATTAGAGTTTAAAATAGGAAACAAAATCCCCAAGGGCTAGGAAAAATTATAGTGAAACTTCCACCAAACTTTCCCCATAGAACCACTATAAATTTGTCAAACTTTGTGAAAAACAACATAGAACAACTAGAGCTAAAAATAAAAAACCAACCAAGGGTTAAAGAGAAGACTCCTCAAAGTTTGTGTAGTCCACAAGAGTGATAATCTTGATAATTTCCTTGGTCTTATTATTTTTTCCTTTGTTAGGTGTCCCCTAGTACATTTTCTTGACCCTTCAATAAAATATTCCACATTTTTATTTTTAATAGGGACTACTAATGATATTGAGTCAATTGACCTATGCCAATTATGTCTTGTTACATTCCATTATCTATTGGAGTTTTCATTGTATCTATTTAGGAGTTGATCATTTGAAGATGACTTATTAGTGGATGCACGTTTTAGTCTATATTATGTTATGAAAATGATGAGATTACATTCATTTAGATACTAATTATTATCTCACCATTGCTTAATTAACAAGTCCATTTGAGGACCAAAATTATTGAATATGTTTTAATGTGATTTTAAAGTGAAAAAAATTTTAGGTTTCAATGGGCATGGTTATTTTATGATTATAAATGTTTTGGGTCATTATGATTCAATTTACTTAATAGTCATGGTAAATGTGATAAACTATTTCTTGTTGATTGTGAAACTTCCTAGAGTGGATAAAATTTAGTGATAGAAATGTAACAAAAAAATGGAAATATCATAATGATATAGCATATCAAAATGTAATTATACTTAGAAAATTAAGTTCATATAAGTACAAATTTTTAGTTTATGATGACTATATTTAGGTTTAAATTATTGTTATGTTAATAAGTTTCAAGTGTAGATGGTCTACAAAGGATAAGTAAATCATGGTTGTTATTAGTTTCTCACATGGTTTGGTAGAAACTCTAGAATACAATTTTTATTAAAAAAAATTGATTTTTGAAGTAGTATTAAATTTGTATGGCTGAGAAGTATCTAACTATTGGTATGTTGAATTGTGTGAATAATTTTATAGCCTTAGTGTCTAGGTAGAAAAAGTAACACACTTTTATGTTGATTAATTGCATATATTTATTTATTACTTAATGAGATTTAGTTAATACTTAGAACCATTCCATTCTAGTAAAAACATTTTATTATGCATGTTATATATATTCTATGAGGTGTTGTCAGTTAATTACACTCATTTCTAATTATCATAAATGTTTACTCCTATTAAATGTTGTATTATAATAAATAGTGTGGAAATATATGACATGTATAAATGACTAAAAATGGAATAATATGCACTAAGAGGAAATTTATATAATTAAATGATTTTCACTTGAATGATTTCAACTAGTAATTATGTAACTTTGATATATGCATTCAAAAAATAAAAGAAATGGCTAAGTAGAGTGGTGAAAGGAATTTAAATTTGAAGCATGGGAAATAAATCTTTGGGGAGGGAGATAGAGGTGAGGATGATGAAGATCTAGACTTGGATTGATTGGTTTGGGTTGATGCTCACATGGACTGGAGTAGGGGAGAATGGTTGGAAGGTGATGATCTCAAGGAGATTTTTTTAGATGTTTAGTGTTGTGAAAGGGTATATACTAGGAGGATGTAGGACTTTAGATTTTCTTAGTGTGAGTCTCAAATTTATGGTGTGCCTAGGATTTGTGCAAGGACCTATTTCAATTGGATTTTGGATTGTTTACTCATAAAACTATCCCAACATCTCTCTATCAAGTTTTTTAGGGGATTTAGTTGAGAAATTATTCTTCTAAAGATTTATCTATTAATTTATTGGGAGGTAGAGTTCATAGTAGTTAAGAGTATATATCCCAATCAAGTAGAGGACTGGTTTGATGTTGGATGCAATTTCAATCCTTAGATGAAAGGGCAAGGTCTAGGATAGTTATGTTGTTTTATTGAAATGAGAATATTGATCCATATTTTGGGTAGCCTGCATTGGAGATGTTCATAGACTTGATCAATACCTCATAGGAGTGAGCTATCTTCTATGCTTGAGAATGGTCAATGGTATGGATCATACATGTGAAAGGCACCACATCATTTGGTCATAATTTTAGTGTTTGTATGTGATGTTAATTAACATTTTCACCTTGAAATAATGATAATTTCATTATGGAAAGATATGGTGATCATATGGGCCATGAGGATGAGATTTATGAAGGGACAAAGGTTCTTGATGGTAGTTTGATACCACTTTAATATCGAGAAAATGTAGTTCTAATATGGAAATAGGTCATTACTTAAAATCTAGTGTATAAAATTCTTTTTTATACTCATAGTGCTAATGAGTAACTCCAAGATTTTCCTATCAAGGATTGGAAACATGAGGTTGGTTTAAAACAAGATCAAGGGGTGGATTTTTATTGGTTTGACTGTGATACCTGAAAAGGGGATTTGGATATCTGCATAAGCGTAAATGTTTCTATTTGTTTGATGCATCTCATGTGGCATTGGTTATTTATTAGGGGGAGTCAAAATATTCAAATTAATGCTTACTTGCTAACTTGTTAGGGGATCTAGTGTAGATTGGATTAAAAACCCTCATATAGATCTATTTCAATCCACTAGATTGAGGATCAACTCAATGGTATCTAGTTTAGGGATATTTTTAAAACCATATTTATCTAGATTTGGGGTCCTATAAAAACTTATATTATCCCATGCCTAATTTAGGGATCTATCCAAAACCCTCTTGGTATTGTGTTTCAATTGTTTACTTTCTATGGTTTAGTTATGGAATTGATGTGTAGGATTTTATGCCCTACTAGATGTGATATAGGTTTGTCAAATCCTATCAAAACCACTAGAGGCTACCTAATGATGTATTTTTTATATTTTAGTGTAGTTGATCTCATTGTAAATCTTAACTTCTTAGGCCATCACTACTTGTCCCTTTTCTATGGTATGGGTCCCTAGTTCAAAAAACCCAACTTTGATCAATAATTAAAAAATAAATAATAGAAAGGGGTCATTTGGCCTATGATTCTAAATATATTCCTATAGGGTACATTAGTAAATGAAGAAGTCAAAGTCGAGGATACTAGTGTCTTACATGATAGTGGACCTAAGCACCATATTTATGCCTAGTGACTAGATTGGAAATATTTTAAAAGGCTTAAATTGCTCTTCTAATCTAACCTTGTTTATTAAAGTATTAAAGGAAGATCATGGTTATAACTTAAATATTGGAAAGAATATTAATTTAATCTCATAAATTGGAAATGGTGGCCTACATTAGAGTAGAGAAAAGTTGTCTCATTAAGTGGTGATAAGGATTTTTATTTAACATGAAATATAATTTTTTGATATGATAACTTCCTACAATATAATCATGTGGCTAAGGAAAACAATATGTAAATCATTTGGTTTATTATTGATGAGTAATATAGGAAGGCTTCCCAACCTATATAGGAAAGTTAAAATGAGTTATATAAAGTCATGAAATTATGAAAATTTTGATCATTTGGTAATAGATTATTTATTTAAATTAATCTAATCATTATTTAATGTTATGTTAATATTATTATATACTTAGGTATGTGCCTAGAACTTGGAATATGTTTTATTGGTAGGTCTTAAGGACTATAGATAACTATTTTATCTCTATTTAATGTTCAATTTATATTACAATTGATGGGACCCTTTGTCCATATTGAACATAGAATAAGTTATATCTACATATACTTAAAGGCTATCTAAATTAAACTAATGTTACTCTTGTGACTACTACACTAACATGGATCTAAAATTATTTTGATTGAATTTTTACATCTCAAATTTTGTGATAATCTTCTAAAACTAAAACCCTAAGTTGATTATACACATGTATAATCACAGGGGTTAGATTTTGGTAGTGGTTACAAACATTCTATACTATCTACCATAATTTAATAAATTATTCCAATGGTTAAGTGGTATGTCTGGGGTTCATTATTGGAATTTATGAATGAAACTTAACTTAGTTTATTAAGGCTATTCATATCTACCATGGGTGGATGAAAAATTATGTACGTGACTTCATGAAACATTTTGGAACTAGATAAACACATACGAAAATTGATGTTGTAAAACAAAAAACACAACCTTAGAAGTAAAAAAATTATAGGTTAAATTTTGAGGGATGTGTTAGTGGTATCAAATTTGGTTCTACTCTGGGTAACTTTGTGTAAACTTTCATCTAAACTTATTTTGATGTCTCACAGGATGGTGAGGACTTGAGAAAATCACCACATTATAAATGTTGGAAGTGATCTTTATAGAATTCAAGATCATGATGATAATATTAATTATAATGAAAATGTTGATCACAATAAAAAAATTATGAAGGTAAAAACAATGCTGATGTAAATACCAACAATGCCACTACTAGGAAAAATATTGTTTTGGATGAGATATTAGGTGTACTCAGTATTCAAGTCAAGTTGGGTAATTTTGGTCAAAGTTTAAATACCTATAAAATCTATAAGAAATTGATGAGGAGGAAGCACTAAGGTATGTGGTTCGAAGGAATTTTTTTTTTTTTGGATCCCATCATTAAGGATATTAATAAGCTTTCACCTCCTACTTTTTATGGTGGAAAATTTGGACATGATGCTAAAGCATGGTTAGTTAACCTATAAATAATTCACTCTTCATAATATGGGCTCAAATGTTAAAGTTTGTATTTGGGTCTACCAATTTTAAGGTGGTGTTTACTTATGTGGAACCATTTATGTGCTCTCAAGAGTTATGACCCAATGACATTCATGGGAGATGTTTTAGAGGTAGTTTATGGAGAGATACCTGAATAGTACCTTCAAATAACTTAAAATTATAGAATTTTAACTGTTGAAGAGGATACTATGATTTTTTTGAATATGATAACAAGTTTCTTAGCCTCCTAAATTATGTAAAACTACATGTACAATGATAAACTAAGTTTAACAAGTTAAAAATAAACCTTCAATATGTATTAATTCATGACGTGAACATGTCTAATCCATGCACATTGGATTTTACATTAGAATCTACACATTGTGTGGAAGAAAATAAAACTATTATTAAAAGGAAATATAAGATTACCAAAATAATAGGATGTATACATAAAAAACAAAAATTATATATATGAGTAAAAATTTCTATAAATTTGATGAAAATAAGGATTTAAAAAAAATCACAATAGTTATGGTTAATTATAAAATTCAAATTGAGGTTTCAAACCTTAGAATTCTATAAAATATAATAATAGAAACCATACGTATAAATAAAATAGCCTATGTATCCCTACCATAGGAGTTAATACTAAACATATTCTTCCAAAAACTAATTTAACATGATGGGAGTGTAGTGATAATAATTAACTCAAAGATCGTCCTCAGTTGTGAGGCAACCAACCAACTAATCATAGGGTGTATGCTACTATAAATAACATAAATGATGACATGAAGTCTAACCCAATCAATAACAGAGGAATAATTTCTTTTTTCTATTTAAATATTTTAATATATTCTAGTGAAACTAATAGTTTCATTTCTCCTAAAATTGCTTATAAGTGTAAAACTAAACCCTCTAGACTAAGATAAGGATGTGAAGTAAATTTTGGCATAGGTAAAAGTGTGGTTGTTTATGAATGCTTAGAAAAAACTAACCTTGATATTAGGTTCTTAAAAAAATATATTAATATATTTATATCACCTTTAGGGTCTTATGACTTGATTATTGGCATGGATTGGGTGAAACAACATTGAGAAAAGCTTGATTATTTCAAAAAAAGAGTAAAATGCCTTAATGATGCTGATAAACCTATAAAAATACAAGGTGTTATAAATCCTTCATCCAAAAGTAATCTTTCAACATTTCATCTAAAAATATAATTGAGAAAATGTTGTAAACTATATTCTATAAAGTTGAATGACATCCGTAAGGAGGATAAATCTACTCTTCTAGACTACCCTATCTTGTGTGAATTTGAGATGTGTATCTAGAAGAACTACCTGGTTTACCTCCTAAGAGGGATTTTAGCTTATCCATTGAAATAATATATTTATTGACACCTACATCCAAAGCCACATATCAAATGAATGTGGTAGATTTAAGAGAGCTCAAAGTTTAGTTATAAGAGCTGATGGATAAATGGACAATTAGGCAAAGTGTATGACCTCAAGGAGCCCAAATTATCTTTGTCAAGAATAAGGATGGCACACTAAGGTTTCACATTTATTAATTCATGTTTAATAAAGTCACCATTAAAAATAAATATCCCATTTTAAGAATTGATGATCTATTTAATCAGATTAAGGGATCAACTATATTTTTTAAGATAGAACATCATTCAGGATATCACCAACTCTACATCAAAGATGAAGATGTGCATAATACTAGTTTTAGAGTAAGGTATGGGAATTATGAATTTATTATGATTCCTTTTGGTCTAAAAAACACACTTACTATTTTCATAAATCTTATGAATAGTGGATTTCAGAATTTTAAGGATAAATTTGTGTTGGTTTTCCTTGATGATATTCTATTCTATTTTAAGAATGAGGTAAAACATGAGAATCATTTATGCTTATTTTTTCAAATATAAGGGCATAAAAAATTTTATGGTAAATTTTCAAAGTGTTATTTTTATCAAATAAAAGTTCAATACTTAGAGATTATTATTTATAAATAAGGACTTACAAACGATCTTGTAAAGATTATAACCATTAATGAGTGGAAAATTCCTAAAAATATACATGAAGTGTATAAATTCATGGGGTTGGTTGGTTATTATCATAGGTTTGTATAATAATTATCAATGGTTACTATCCCTATCAATTCATTTCAAAATAAGGGGAAGAAATTTGAATGGATTCCATGATGTGAAACAACCTTCCAAAAGTTAAATGAACTGTTAACTTTAGCACCTATCCTTGTCATTCCAGATCCTAATGATAAATTTAAAATCTAGGCCGATGCTTGTCAACTAGGAATCATAGTTTTTTTTGACTCAATATGGTAAGGTGGTTGACTATGAGTCTAAAAAATGCAAAACACATGAACAAAAATTACCCAACCCATGACATTGAACTTACATTTGTAGTTCATGCACTCAAACAAATAAAACATTTTCTACTTGGGAAACATTTAACAATAAATTTTTAATTACCATAGTCTCATGTATTTATTCACTCAAGATGAGTTGATTGTGATATAAATATGATGGTCTAAATTTATTAGTAACTTTAGCACTACTATTGACTATGTGAGGGGTAAAGAGAATAGATATACTAATGTTATCATTATAAGAGCATATATTATTACCATTTTTATTTTAAGGTCAAAATTTCAAAATTTTATTTTAAAAAATAAAAAATTGACCCTAAATGCATAAAAATATTTATTGATTTGTTAAAGATAACAACAAAAATATATATTTCTAATTTTTATATAGATGTAGATGGATTGATAAGGCACCAAGTTAGAATATTCATTCTTTATTTTGGGAATATAAAAGAAAAAGTTTTGAAATAAGTGCATACCACACCTCAATTATCTCATCTAGATGTCACAAAGATGACACATACACTAAAAAATATTTATTTCTTGCATAGGTTGAAGAAGGATGTAGCTAACTTCATATAAAAGTGTTTAGATATCATATCAAGGTTTAACATTGTCACCTAAGTGGTTTTTTTTACCCACATGTGATTATAGAAAGTGGGATGATATCTCAATCAATTTCATTATGGGATTGCCTAAGTCTCAAATCAAGGTATGATACAATCCATGTTATGATTGATAAACTGATAAAAGTTACCCATTTTATTTTGGGTAATGTGACTAATGAGCTCCCATTCTTGCTAAAAATTTATTAAAGGAAATAAGCTTCCTTCATGATTTTATATAAGTTATTATCTTTTATATAGGTAAGTTTTTCACTTATATATTTTAGCACACCTCTATGGTTATTTTTCACAAAAAATAAATTTAAATTCATGTATCATCCAAAAATAGATGGTCAAAATGAATGGATGAACCTTATATTTCAAAATATGTTGTGAATGTATATAATGGAAAAACAAACCAAAATGGGAGGACAATATACACTTTGTTGAATTTTCATATAATAATACCTATCATTTGGTTATTAAGATGACACCTTTTTAAGCCTTGTATGGGTCAAAGTTCAAGACTCCCCTTGGCTGGGATAGTATGGAAAACTAAGTGTTTTCAAAGGTTAAAGGTTGCCTCTGACATACAAAAAATTTATGATGATCTAAATAAGATACCAAGATAATTTTAGGTGACAAATAAATTTTTATTGAGAGTAAGACCTTAGGAAATATCTAATAAGTTTGATTAAGCATCCAAACTAGATCCAAACTATGTCCATCTTTTTGACTTTATGGAAAATATTAGCCCTGTTGCTTATCATCTATATCTTCCTATACCTTTATCTATAATTCATAATGTTTTCCATTTGGAAATATTTATAAATTATGTTTTTTATTCTTTGAATATCATGAATTACAATAATATATAGATGGTGTAAGAGGAGATGATTTAGTTTGAACCCATCAAGATCTTGGCCCATCACAACATTAATATGTAAGATTGAGATTTACAAAGAGTACTAGTCTAATGAGACCAACTAAGTGAGAGAATATCCACTTGAGAAGATGAAAATATTTTAATACAACACTATCCTCACTTTTTAAATTAGTCTCTAGGATGGTGCCTCATTTGGGGGGGGGGTGGATGTCATATCCCATTCAAACCTATTATTATTTTCATATATTATTTTTTAGTTTGACATTACGTTAAGACTTTGATAAATTAATTTTTTGATTCTAATACATTATGAGTATTTATTATGATATGATATACATGTTATTAAGTATTGTATTTAAATATTATTATTTGATTTGGCTACATTATATCAAACTAGTATTATTGATGTCATGTTAATGATTATAGGTTATAACTGAGTATGGGTTAGGTTTGAGCCTAAAACATTTCAATCAAACTAATGATTCAATTCATACAAGTAGATTAGGTTAGAGTAAAAAGAAAAGAATGAGATCTAGTTTGTTTGGTATTTTTGTTTCCACTTTGTGTGGAGATATATCAATACTATGATTGTTGTTTTATGCATCATTTAAATCTATCGTTAGAACTTAGTAAACTATGCTTGTTGATATTTATTTATTTGAAATTTTAATGCCCTCTTTTATTGATAAATAATTTTTTTTTCATTTTGAGTTTGCATGCATTGGACTTTCTTATTGTTCATGTTTTTGACTTGGTAATTCTATGGACTTATCTTTGTTGGTTTAAATAAAAACATAATGCTTACACCTTGGAAACATTGGCATTAATTAATATCACATGTAATGATGAACCTTGTTGAAGGTTTGACTTGACATTATGATAGATTTTGATAAGGCCATTGAGGACCTTTAAAACATAATAATTATTTTTAGATTTTTGGTTTGCATGTAAAATGTGAATGAAGTATTTTCATGGAATTTTTTTGGGACACTATGATGGATATTATTTTACCTACATAAAATATACTAATAATTTTGATTAGGGTTTCATATTTTTTCATGCTAAGAAAAATATGTATTTGTGGTAAATGGAACTTGAACATTTTATTGTGGTAGTTGGGAACTAATGCATAATTAATTTTTTTTGGTTGTGGGCTGAGTGAAATGTGGATAAAATAAATGATGACTATGATTTTAACCATAATACCATAAAATTAAGATCTTGAATGCATAATTAAGTTGGAATGAGTATAAACATGGGGAAAATAGGGTTAAAAATCTATGGTAAAAAGGGCATGGGGGTTGGTTGTTAGTGGTGGTTATGTTGGTGGATGACATTGTGGGTTGGAGAATAAGTTCAAATAAAAATACAAAGAGGTAAACCGAAAATAAAGATAAGAAGGGACTTAACTGTTGATATTTGACATAGAATAAGTAAGTCTACATATTTAAATTTATATGACATTATAGCTATGAAATCTATGGTTTTAGTAAGATAGAGAGGTAAATGTATTATGGGAGTGTAAAATTACCTCTTAGAACTCCTTTTCCATTCAAAATTATAATTGTTTCATGTATGGTTGTATTTATTTCTTGTTTTATGGTGAATATGAAAAACCAAATAAATGTTGAGGAATTATTGGTGGGTTTGGCTATGTGAGTTTATCTCTCATGGTGTAAATATGATCCTTTATGAGAATACAAATAGAGAAAACCTACCATTTTGATAAAACTATTAGATGCTATTTTATCTGTGTTTGAACATTTTTGGTGGTGCAATACGTTTTGCTCATTTTTTTAGTAAGATGTACTTTGATATTCTATGTGTTTGCTTCTTTTTTGTTTCAGCTTGGTCTTGCAAGTCTGAATATCATTATTTTAGATGCCTTTATTTCATTTATGTTTATGATATGGAGCCTCCATGTGGTGTTTTATCATAGCCCCAAACTAATAGTTGGGGTGGTATGGGTACCACCAATGAATGACATCATATTAATCAGTACTTGGTTTTTATGAAAAATAATATTATTGCATGTAGTTGGACATGGTTGCTTGGTATGATAAATTTACTTGAGAGTTCTAATGATACTGAGGTGCTTGACCTATTTCAATTATGTCTTGTTACATTCCATGATTTGTTGGAGTTTGTATTATATCTATTTAGGAGTTAATCATTTGAAGACGAGTTATTAGTGGATTCACTTTTTAGTGTTGTATTATGTTATGAAAATTTGAGATTACATTCATTTAGATACTAATTATTAACTCATCATTTATTGATGTACACATATATTTGAGGACTAGAATTATTGAATATGTTTTAGTATGTTTTTAAAGTTAAGTAGATTTTAGGGAATTATTATGATTTGCTTTACTTAGTAGTCATTTGGTCTATTTATTATTAACTATGTAACTTCCTACAATGGATGAAATTTAGTGATAAGAGCATAATGGAAAAATGGAATTCTCATAATGATGTAGTGCATCAAAATATACTTGTTGTGACCAACATGCCCACTTTTATTCAAAATGGGGGACCCTTCTAAAAATATCATGAACCAAAGCTTTAGGATCCTTTATTTTATTTTTATCAGTTTCACCTACTTAAATATTTAGAATATATGTTGCCCTAATTTCCACAAGTAGAAATAAGACTAATTTATTTTATGACTATAGCATGATTATTCTTTTATGAACCATGTCACTAACATTATAGGTTGTATTTTTATAGAATTATTAGAGTCTCATTCCTTTCCCATAGCAAAAAACTCATTTCCCTTCATAGGAAATCAAATTCTTAGTAAGGGAAACTAAGTATTAAATGACTTACATGTCTTTTCATTTATTACTTAGTCTTTTTATATGGATTTTTCAAAGGGGGAGCTAGAATAAATGAGAAGTAACCTTGTGTCCAAGTGTTAGAATGGATAGTCCCTAGACCTATTAGAGCTTTTAGATCCTAAGAGAGCCTAGCCAAATGAGAAGGTTACACATCATCAAGTGTTAGGATGTCTAGTCCCTAGACTTGTTAGAGATGTCAGAGCTTAGGAGAGCCCAACTGAATGAGAATGCACCACATAGCCAAGTATTATAATGGCCAATCCATAGACCTATAAAAGATGTCAAAGATTAAGAGAGCTCAACCAAATGATAAGGTGTCACATCACTCATTTTTCAAAATGGATAGTCCCTAAACCTATCAAAGATGTCAAATCCAAAGAGACTCCAACCAAATCAAGAATTGACATGTCACCCAAGTATCAAAATGGCTAGTCATTGGACCTATTAGAGATGTTAGAGCCTAGGAGAGATTGATTGAATGAGAAGGTGACATGTTGTTGAGTGTCAAAATGGCTAGCCCCAAGACCTATCAGGGATGTCAAAGTTTAGGATAGCTTGACCAAATCAAGAAGCACTACATCACCTAGGTGTTAGAATGGCTAGTCCCCAAACATGTTAGAGATGTCAGACTTTGAGAGAACTTGACCAAATGAGAAGGTGCCACATAGATGAGTATTATAATGGTTAATCCTTAGACCTATTAGAGATGTTAGAGTTTGAGAGATCTTGATTAAATGAAAATTTACCATATAGTTGAGTGTCATAATGGATAGTCCCTGAACCTAAAAGAGATGTTAGAGCCCATGAGAGTTTAACTGAATGAGAAGGTACTACATCACTAAGTGTCAGAGTAGCTAATCCCCAAAATTATTAGTGATGTCAAGGCCTAATAGAGCCTAACTAAATTAGGAAGTGCCATGTCTCCTAGTAGGTAGATAAACTAATAGCCACATAAGGCCCAAAGAAGGTTAAAATAAGGTACAAATGAGGTTAGAGAACCAATCATGATGTGTCATATGTTCCTAGGTGACACATCACCTTTCTTAAGGGAATGACATGGAGTAAAAATCCATGCATAGGTGATGAACATTAGTAAGAATACCAATGAGTAGATGACATGTTTTATAAAGTAAGAGTTAACCAAGAAGCCTTTAAGATATGTGATCGAATGCCTACTACATGCTGGACATCAACAAAATAGGAAGTTAGGCCTAATCAAATAATTTTAAAACATCCCATTACCATTGTTATATCTAATTAGTGACATAAGATCATGGGATCTAAATTAAAATATAGCCACTGACTCAAATTTGAATTCATAAGTGAGATTCTAAATGCCATTAATATAGGGGTTGTATGCATGTGTTTATAAAAACCTAAGGAAACTTCACTAATGATTAACATTAATACCTTAAAGAACACTCTAACTCATAGCTTTATAATTATCATAGAGTACCCCTATATTCTATGCCTTTGATGCTCAAAACTTCCCCATTTCCCCTCCATCCTGTTATAATGTCTAGATCCTCCTCAAAACAAAAGGCTAAACCTAAATACTAGGATACCACATTCCCATCTGGCTTAAAAAAATTCAAGCACTACAATGACTTATTTAAAGTGGTTAAGCATGTACCTAGGGATTCAGGCTCACACAATGATAAAAAAGTAGAGTTTGAGGATGCCCTTTAGTCCTATGATAAGTTTAGACTTCACAAAGTTGTTAAACTAGAGGCATTCTTGTGTACTGACTTATTCAAAAAACTCCTTCACAACATGATCTGTGTAGGATGGGGTTTATGACTAGGTGTGTTTTCCTAACTATTGACACCAGATTGATGATATCAATGGGAATTATTTCAATACATAATACTCCATCCTAGAATACACTTTCTCTTACGATGGAATAATGATGATGGTTTAGATGGGCCCTTACTAAATATACAACATCTTTCATGACTAGGATGAGAACCCAGATGCTAAATGGTTAAAAAAGAGTAAATTAATGTGTACACAGTTTGTATCTTCCAAGAAGAAGTCTAGGTAGGCATAATCATATTGAACTAATTTTTTAGGGCATATGACTACTTTCACATCAATGAGTTATGGGTTCCTCTCTTACATATTATCCTCACATTCTTAGAAGTCCCAAACATGGGAGGATTGATCAATTTCAAGTTGGTCAATACCATTGTATATTATTGACTTGAGAGAAATTTATACATGATGAGTTACCTATTGGATTTGGTCTACATGATGCTCTTTTTCAAGCCTTAAACTTTTCTTACATGGTATCTTGGGGGAAAGGTGGTCCATGTGGTCTTCTAAAATATATATGGATACTAGTTCCACACAAAATTTGGGACACATGTGAGAATTTATACTCAATGGTATACCAATAAATCAATCAATGATGTCATGATGCCTTTGTTATCAAAGGCAATCAAATACTCCATCACCACCATCAAGGACTACTAGCTTTACCAGGAGGGCATCATGATCTAGATTGTGAGTTTCTTCAAGGATCCCCACTACCTACCATATTTCATTCTAGATTATCTAGTAGAGCAATTGATTTCCTATTAGATGGTGGAGGGAATATTTGGGTTATGAATCCAACATCAAAAAAATTCATGTCTTCCATTTCTAATCATAATTAGGCACCATGTCTATAAGGCATTCCCTCCAATTTATAATATGGCATCTAGGTAGGCTCCTTCACCCTAGTAAGATGTAATATCCATAAATATGACCCTAAGGGGATAATTAGAGCCCACATGGAAAGGTATACAACCCACCTCAATATAAAATATGGTTATTAGGTAAAATATGATGATGAGCTCTACTTGGATGTTGCCAATGACTAAGAGGTGTTGTCCCAAATCATGATAAATAATAAGGGAAAAATGGTTTATGGGGGGGCCTACACCTCCTATAACTCCTAATTAACCTATTAAGGACCTAACTATGATATCTCCTACTATCTCCTAAAGGATCTTGCAAGGCATCTCCCCCCCATCTCCTCTTTATGCTCCAAGTCTAGCTCCACCTCCTCCAATAGGGCTTAATCCCCATGCCCTAGCTTTTCCTTCACCTCCTTTGGTTTATATTTACACCCCGTATCCTTTTCTTCCTCCTCTAATAGATCTAATAGTCTAGACCTGAAATATCTAAACACAAGTTACTTGATGCGAGGTAGCCCAAGTACTAGCTCAACCACCAACACCTTAACCCTAGGTGACATAGACCCTAAGGTTTGATATGGTTGGTAGTTCAAGGGTGATCATAGATCAAGGATCCTAATAGTCAACCATCTATGTTTCCCCTCTCACATATTGAGTTTATCCCATTTCCATTCCACCTTTACTCCCACCACTTTCCAACTCCCAGTCTTGGTACCCACTAGTTCTGATCTACTCCCACAAGACCCCCAAGTGGTACCATCCCTTTTCAAAATTTCACCCCTCCATCATTTTACCAATTACCTTTATCCTTAATCCTCCTAAGTATCCTTTCCTCTTTATTTCCCTTCACTCCATCTATTTCATAACCTGGAGTCCCCTCAATGCCTTCTTTGAGTGTGTTATCAATGAGTGTGACTATGACTATCAAGATCATATCACTTATAATAGGAACCCTCCTGGTTCCCAATCTAGTTAGCCTAAAAATTTCATAAAAAACTATGAGTCATCTACCATTAACCCCCATGGCTCCTATTATCTTGATTAGTCTATCTATAATAACACTCGGAGTTGGCCTAGGTAAGAGTTTGAAGAAATAGTAGAAGGTAACTCATACTTTGGATCCAAATCAAAGGAATTTTGATCTAATTTAAAATCTTTTATAGGCCTCAATAGTTCCTCCATTCCCAACCATAATACCTTAGTGCCTTGCTCCCTAAACCCCTCTTTCCATTACCCAGGGTGCCATGGTTTTTCCCTTTAACCAACCCATCTTTTCCCTACTATTTAATGACCATTTTGTAGGGGTAATCCTTCCTCAAGTAAACTTAACCTAGGAATAATGATGGGCACAAATGTTCCCTTGGGCCTCCCATTTCATTTTTTCCCCTTTCACTCCCATGCCGCTTCTACCTCCACTATTTTCCTCATTCACTCCATCCACTTCCTCCATCTTCCATCAACCTCATCCTCTACCCTTCACCACCATTTTAGCCACTCCTCTTACACCGCCCAAAAGCCAAGGAATGGTCCCAAGGTCATAGGCATTAGAGATGATTACCTAGGATGACCTAGACATGTAGTGGATATTTGATAGAGCCTCTAGAAGCATGAAGAAGACACTAATGGGTTTGTCTAGGAAGGGAACCTAGTGGCTTGGTAGACCTATCAGAATCTATTTTCCCTCACAAAGCTAGGGACTTCCATCATAGACTAAAGGATGGTCGAGGACCCATTATCCATTCTTGAGGTGACTCACTATATGTCTAAAAATCTCCTTGAAGACATGTAGAGCTAGGTTTGAACCTTAGAATCCCAAGTGAAGATAAATTTTCCCATGAGGATGGTTGGGCAGGTCAATGATACCCTTTTAATACTCTTTTCATTCCTTAAGAAAGTAGTGGAGACTCTATCTAATACCAACATACTTATCCAATAGACCTAGGCCTATATAGAGAGGATTACAGAGATTAATGGAAATTGCAAGAAGCTACAAGTGGTAATCAACAAAGGGATGTTATTGAAGTTAAAACTAATGAAAGCCTTAGTCTTTGGGTTGTATCAAATGTATTTTAGTAACATGAGGGATGAAATAGAGGAATTATTTTTCATGACTCATACTATAATAGGACCCTTGGAAGAGGGTAAGAATAAGATATTGAACTAATTCAAGGAGATCAATACCTCTGTGCTATTTTACTCAGAGGAATCCTATTAGATCAAGGTGAATTTAGAGTTCAGCTTGGTTAATTTGACCAAGTCATGAGGGATAAGGTCATTAGCAAAAATTAGGAAGGGGCCTGGGTGGTGATGGATCTATCAACACAAACCATGACAAGAATGAACCAAGTATTTGGGGTCCAAGCATCAAAGGAAGCACCCTTTCAAATCTATTGAAGACTGATGAATCAAGATAAAATAATATTTAGGTATTCCCTAATGAAAATTTCCAATATGGAAAAGGAATTTGACCTCATGGTGATTATGTTGGAAGAAAAGGATGCCATGTTAAACTAGTTAGGAACCAGACATTATCATCCACCTCATCATATCTACTAAGTGGCCCCCCATAGATCTTATACAATTTTTAAGGTTTTTTATTTTTAAAATATGATTGTAATTATAAGGAGTTACCATCATGGATTAGTATGGTATCCTCATGTTATTTAGAGGTGATCCCCATCCTTATCTTTATAAGTAAGAATCATACTATAATATAGGGTCAATTAAAAATTACACAAAAGTGTTGTCAGATTGTAGCCAAGATTTCACCTACTTTATCCTTCATCTTTTTAGACTATAAAGTTGGCCTAGATTGATTATTGTAAAAACACTTACTTCTTTTAATGAATACAATTCTTGTTTTCCATAGAATATTTGTTGTATGTTTCTATTCTCTTTTATCTCCCTTTTTGAATGACTATAAATGATAGGTTAATTGGATTAATAATTTGATACTTCGTGTTCCATGGTTATGATGTGATTAAATATTATAATCACTATGTGAGTCTTCTTATTTCCCTTTTCTAGTAATGTTAATTTATGTGTTGAGCTACAAGTTACCTTATGGTGTTTATAGGTACTCTATTATAAGCTCCTAGTACTCATCTTTAGTGAGAACTCATATTGAAGGCATATTCCTAGTTCCCTTAGACTCTTCCCACTCAATGTTATTGGAGGTATAACTTTAGTGAAACTCAATCTATAGTGGTATAACTATGGCATAGTCACTTAATTTAATGATCAATGAATTGAGTTCATTCCATAATTTAAGGATCATTTTTTTGCCTTACCCTTCCCTCTCTTTTGTGTTTTCTCTTTGAAATTTAACTACTCTTTCCAATTTTATTTATAATTAGAAAGCATAAGAACCAAATTACAATAATAATTTTTGACCGATGTGTATGAAATTTATATTGAACATTCAATGGTAATAGTGCATCTCTTGGAGACTATTCATGTAGACTCCATTTGTGAAGTCAAATACCTACAACCATGCCTTGAGATGATCTCAAACTAGTCCTAAAATAGAGGATGGAAGTTTGTAGTTTTCACCACCTTCCCTTTTTAGGGAATGCCCAATCTCATGGGAATTTCATGAAAATGAGAATATTTGACTGAATAATAGTTGGTGCTAGAAGAAGGGTTTCTCATAAGAATACTTCATGCTTGACATTAATTTTATTTCATGATTATGTTGAGATTGGTTTATTAGTAATAATTTAATAAATAATATTTAATTTTAAAGCATCTTAGACACTAATTCATCTATTACTAGGGTTACGTCTTAATGACACTGATTGGTAGTTTCCCCCTTTATTTTACATAGAAAACCTAGGCTCCACCAACCTAGACCTACCATGATTCCTATCACTTCATCCCCATAAACTATCCCAATTTTATAGCTTAAGATGTCCTAGTTATATATCTCTACCATTAACATCCTTATATTCATCTATGATTTACCCAAGAACCCTAAGAGGTATCTTTCCCATTTCACCCCTGGCATGGGATCAACTATGAAAGAACACATAACATCCTAAAAAACTACCTTGAGGTTCCTAAATATAGAACACAAGGATGTGGCATGTAGGTTTTTCCACTTTACCCTAATGGAATCAAAATATGATTGGTTCCTTAACCTTATTGAAGACTCTATCCCAAGTTGGGACCATTTCAACACTACTTTCCTTGCCCAATGTCAGCAAGTGATAGACCCCAGTGTCCTATAATAGAAGTTTTATTTTATTAAGAGGGATCCTAATTATCATATTAGTAACTTCAATGCTATAATTCAAAATATGTATACCTAGGTCATCATGCTTTATCAACCTAACCCTCAACTAGCACTTGAAATGTATAATAATGCACATAACCCTTGGATATACATGTTCTTAAGAAGGGGCATATCCATAACAGACCTATCCTTGGCTTATGCAAGGGATATCAAAGTAGATAATAAAATAAAAAATCAAGGACACATAATGACCCCGACTCTTTGGGTGTTTCCATAGATGCATGTAATGAATTTTTTGTGAACATTAATTAGAATGACCTAATACTTTAGCCACTATATATAATGCATAAAATACCACTAGGTAACCCCACTTCAAACCAATAACTAGGTTTCCTAGACCTAGTGAGACATGAACTAATCCCTCAAACTAAACACCAAGTAATGTTAGTTATGGATAACAATACCCAAACCAAACCTAAAGAGTCCACTAAGACTGAGTTAGATGCCATTAAGTGGATGGTATAAAAATTTAACAATGACTTCTTAGGGCTATAGAGATAGGTGAGTAACTCTAATGCATAAATTAAAATAATAAATTCACATATCAAAGACAAAATAGGAACTATAACCATCCTTACAATCCCCTATAACCTTCACCCAATAGGCTACCCAAAATCAATATATTTAAGATAGCCTTACCTAATTGGTGTCAAGTACATAACACAACACATGGGAAAATAGGATACATGAAGTTTGGTTTAATTTTTGAGATCTTCTATAATGAGATGGAAAAATATAAGGTGGTCCCCAATCACCCTAAATCCTTCAAATTAAGTAACTTCTTTAGTACTACTATGGTGTTAGAAACCATGGATTTACCTAGCCAAGAAGAAAACAAGTTAGACGAGGGAATTAATGAGGTATAAGCATTTAAATATTTCTAAAGGATTAATTATTACCTCAATAATAGGTAAAAACAACAATCCATTACTACCTCAACACCCCCTAATAATGTTGGAGCCCCACTAGACCAAAATGCTAGGAATGATCCCTCACATCCAAGACCTCAATAACCTAAAGCACCTAGGAAAACCTCATTGTTATAAAGAAAAGGAGGTTAAAACATATTTAATATATGAAAAATATCAAGTCTAATATTACCCTTCATGATCTTACTCAAATCATAAAGCAACAAGATATCCTACTAAAATATTTGACTCAAAAGTTGAACCCATTAGTCTAGCTAAAATTGAGAGCAACACACACCAATGCACTCATTCACAAAAAAAATATGAAGGTGCCCCATTTAATTTTAACCATATAGTTTTTTATAAATAATATACATAACTAATTAGTAGATTCAATAGCCTCAACTAATGTAATGCTAGTAGGCATATGTGAGAAACTCAAGTTAGCCCCCATAAAGTCAAACAAGGTAGTGGTCCAGCTAGACAAGTCAAAAGTGAAAGTGATAGGTGAACTAATAAACATCCACATCCAATTCGAGTCTAAGCCTAAGATTAAAAACTTAATATACATTCAAGTGGTGGATATTATTGAAGCCTATAACATACTCCTTAATATATATTGGTCTAAAGCCCTGAATGGATACATGGACACAAATTTCTCCCATATATGGTTTCCATGAAAAGAAGTAGCCAAATAAATAAGGGTAGATAGATAAAATATCATGAAACATATGATAATTGAGTATAATTCCATTGATTAGAAGGTAAACCTAGTCTCCTTAGCCCTAGGCATCTACATGCTAAGCACAAAGCCTACCAAAGACTAAACTAAGCACAACCCAAGTCTACTTGGCCTATGGTCTCTTTATATAATTAGAGATCACCCCAAAAAAAGTAGTGGTGATAGTGTTCTAATTATATATCCCTTAGGGATAAAAAATCTAGCATCATATAGTTTTTAGTTTCCTTACATGAATAACTTGGTAAGTATGAAGTGTATACACAATATTTTTAAACTTTTATTGATTACTGACACTTTATATCTTGTAGGAACCCATAAAGTTTCAATTTATTTAAGTGAATTACTTAAGGGGTACATCAAGAAAGGGGTGATAGACCATTGGTGCTTCATAATATTGTTATCTATTTTTCTACTTGCCATCTATATACTCATATCCTAAAACCATTTACTCTAAGCTTATTCTTCTCAGCCTTACACATTCCAATCATTTTCCTCTTTCCATCCTCCTTTTATTTCCTTAATTCCCTTTTGGATAGTCAACTATACTAGGTTGAATAGGTTGACCTTGTATAATTTAGGGGTAATTTTAACTTTTTGGGTTTGTTAGCTTTTCAGTCGACCTAGCTTAGACCTAGTAAATTATCCCTAAAAACATACAGGGTCGACCCTGTAAAATCAACACTTTCAAAAGGATTTATGGTAATATCCACCTATATATACAAGTTAATTTATAACCATTTTCAAAAATATAAGTAAAGAATAATAAGTATAAATAAACGTCTACTTATTGACCATTATACTTGAGGAATATAGCTTAGTGTTCCATACTTTCTTTAGAGATATGGATCTTGTCTTGTGGAAAATAATTTTGGATGTATAGATAGGTTGTGTATCCTACAACTAGTTTTTTTTGTTATCCTTACATACAACAACAATCTCTTGTGAAGCACCTTAGCCAAGGGAGAAATTGAGGCTCGACAGGTTCATCTTCAAGGTAAGTGTTCCTAACTTTATTTCTCCTTTGTAGGAGTATATAGATAAAATAGTTATGCTTCTATTCCTATGCATTAGGATTATGTATACATTGGCATAAGTATATGTCTACTATGCATGTTTAGTTTTTTTTTTTTTTGCTTCTAACCCCTACTTTATACCACAAGATTTGGTGTGCACTAGACTAGATTTACTTTCTTGTTTATTAGAATAGGTGAATATTAAACCTTAGGATTTTTTTAGGGTTGTTGCATGATTGTCTTAGATTATAGGCTTTGGAACCCTACCTCACATGGTGTATTTTTAAAAGTGAACCCATAATCAGGTTTAGTGGAACCCCATATTGGTTATGCTCCCACTTAACAAATGTATTCCCAATCGGAAGTGTAGGTATGCTCTATCTTCTCTGAGCCAGAATTGATTTATAGACAATATGCATTTCTAATTACATAAATTTTGGTGAACCTGATGTGAAACAAACCCTTGCAAGATTTATTTCACTTTCTTTCATTCTTTTTAGCATTATTTTTATCATATATCTATCATATTGAATTGACTCTATCAACCCATTTATAATCTATGTGAGTACTTTTTTAAAAACAAGCAACTAGATCAACTCAAATGACCTAGTATAGGTTTACAAATTTCTAGACTTCTAGCTCAGACTAATAGGTCAACCCAGTTAGCCCTATACACATTTAGGCATCCATATTTAGCTACTAGGTCAACCCAATTAACCTTATACATTTTAGGCACTCAACAACAAGATTTTGTAAAGCTTGATCAACCTAATTGACCCAGTTAGTAGAGTTTTCAAGCATATTCCAAGGTCTTTGACTATCAATCTTCATTCTTAACATATATAATCCACCAAGGTTCCTTTCTATCTCTCTATCTTTTTATTTTTTATCTTTCCTTTCATAGTTTGTAGTCTTCAAAACTTCCCCTACACAATTAACTGGATCGACCCTATTAACCTAGTTGTATGTTCTATGTTCTATCTAAATAACTGAGTCAACCCTATTCAATTTCAGATCTTACCTTTTGTAGTACAAGTTTAACCTTGTCAAACCTATTCTATATTTTGTGCATATAGTGTCAACAATATACCTTGTTTAAAGTTGGAATTAATCTCTATATGCTAGTAATTAGTTCACACCTTTCTTTTCTTGTTTCTTGCATGCTTAAAATAGTTTACATAGTCTAATTAGGGGTTTTTTAATTAACCATTTAGTTTCACTATTTTTATTTTATGTACACATGGCCAAAACAAAAAATCTAAACAAGCATTTTAAAATTTATCTACCCAAGGCCAATCTACTTGGATTTCATCACCAAGGGGGAAGCTGACTTGATATTCTAGTCAAATATAAAGCATGGTTAATGGTATATTTTGGCTAATCACTCGACACACTTATCATTATGGTGTGTGAAGTGAGGGGGTAGGGCCTAATAACAAGATTGTATCATTGCCACTAAAATAGCTTTCAACCCAAACTACCTAAAACTCTCCTTAGATTGTTATCTAGTTCCTTGCATCACATTAAAAATAGTATTCTCAATAATCTTCTTAGGTTGACCAATTAGTTATCTATTTACTTTTCAAGTTGATTGCTTTCTCTTTACTCAATTGTGTGAGTAAAAACTTGCATTAGCTAGTGTTAGTGAAAGGTTTTATATTGTGTGTCTCAATTGGATTGGCCAATGTTGATCCAATTGACTATTTGTTTCCTTTCAACTATTTATTTTCAAATTGCTTGCAAAAATTATCTTGTTTCAATTCACAAATTTGTTATAAACTTCTTAATTTTTCCTCTCTACTACTAGGTTAATGTAGTCAACCCTATACCTTATTATAGCCTCTATTCACTACATTAGATCGACCCAATCGACCTTGTACTATTTTCAAACCCTATTTCCTCTTTTGCCAATCTCTGTTAACTATACTAGGTTGACCCAATCAACCCTATACTATTTTTGTGACTTCCTATCTCTTTGTTATTTTTTCACCTCCTTCTTGTGTGGTTATGTAGTATTATCTCATCATGATGAGATTTGTTCAACCTTGTTTTAGTCAAGAACATTTCATAATTAAGGATTTGGATAATAACGTCACTTATTTTATTACTTCAGATGAAACTATCCAATTTCTTCCTTCCTCTTCTCCTAAATAAAAACCAATCACTTCATAATGTAATATAGTTGAGGTCATTCATCCCAATCCTCTTCCCAATACCAATTTTGGTAATCTTACACTAACTAATCCCTCTCCTATCAACGCTCATACCCTTACAACCAATGCTTATAATCATCTTTTTACACCCATAACAAGATCACCTAACATTATCACTTCCAAAATTAACATGGTTGAAACTAATCAAATTGATAATCTAGATGATTCCTAATTATTCAAAAACCTTGATGATAATACTATATACACTCCTCATAAATAATGGTGGATTTACCAAGCCTCCTTATTCTTCTACCAAACTTAAGACAACTAACACTGATTTTGGGAATCCTTCACCTATAAAGAATCCTCCTCCCACCAACACTAAAAATCCTCTTCCTAACAATACTAATACCCCACCTTCAAACCCACCTATTGATACAACTAAAATTCTTGAAGAAGTCATACAACAAATGAAAATCATGAAAATAACCAATCAATATCAAATGATGAACATGCAATAACATTTATTAAACATGGCTAGTAGACCACCTCAAGTCATCATGTCTCAACCAAATCAAAATTTTGCCTCTCCTCCTCTTAGAGACACCAATGGGAATATCATACCTTAACCTCAAATAAATAATAAAATGCTTGAACATCTTCAAAATGAACCTTTATCCCCATTCATTGCATCCATAGATATTGGAAACATTTCTAAAACTATCACATATAATGGGACTAAGGACCCTACTATCTTTCTTAAGTCTTTTGGTAATCTCTATAAGGAATGGGTCCAAACTGACACCTTTAATACCACTAATATCTTATCCAAAACCTTTATTGGTGATTCACTTGAATGGTACAACCAAATTATTATACATTCCATATCACAACTAGATGATTTAGTCAATGCTCTAGTGAAGGAATTCCAACATGATGACCTTCTTAAAAATTACCTTAGCTATTTCATCAATGCCAAGAAACTTCCTAATGAATATGCTCACACTTTCATCAAATTATGGAAGTATATCACTAATAAAGTGGACCATAACATGAATGATGATACTATTTTAAAACCATTTGTCATTTCTCTTAAATCTCCTCTTAAATAAAAACTAAAAATCTTTTCACCTCAAACTTTAGATGAAGCCTCAGACCAAGCAAAAAGGCAAGACTTTATTATGACTCAATTTAAGGCACCTCAAAAAGATACTAAATAACATTTCCAATCATTTTATCATAAATTTGATTCATCTAAGTTTCCTCAACCTCAAAATGGAGCATCCAATTCAACCAATTTTAACCCAACCCATCCTCCCTTGACTCTAGAACAACTAAAGAATAAATTTCCACCCTCTAAACCCATGAGCTTTGATCCTTCCAAACCTCCTCCAAAATGGTAAAATCCTAATAAATTTTATTGGAGTCATAATAATATAGGTCATTCTCATGCGTCTTGTCATGATCTTCACTAATTTATTCTTTCTTCCTTGCTTAGTCCACATTTCAATCTTGATACTCTAACAAAATAATGTTATCAAGGTTATCTTAAAGATTCTCAAATTTAATCTCAAGAATCATAATCATATCAAAATCTAATACCTAATGATCAAAAAAAATTATCCTATACCTATACCTCATCTACTAATTTTATTCAGACCATAATTGATCCTTATTCCTACACCAATAAGGAAAGGATAACTAACATGAAAAATTTTAAACATATTGTGGCATCATTTGAACCTCAACATCTTAGCTCATATGAAGAATATCATACATGGTCCTACTTTACCTATTTTTCCTCCTCATACCTCTCCTACACATCTTATGTCACATTCAACCTCTTTAACATCTAAAAAATTGACACATTTGCCTATCTCCGAATGCACCTACCAACCCAATACAAATGATTTTAATGGTTTAATGTTACCTCACTCCAACTCACATGTTGGGGCATATAGAAATACCCATCCACATGTCCATTTAGACTTTGGGGCATCTCATGATGCCATCCCTACATCCACTTACCCTTTGGGGCATCTTATGATGCCCACTCTTATTCTATAATGCATAATAACAAACAAATCCAGGTTTCTCAAAACTTATAGACTTGTATTTCACATGGTCATCTTTGATAAATATGTTAGCATAGATCTTACTTGTTATTTTTATCACATGTTTCTTATTTTTATGAACTTTGTTTCCTTTACTTTCATTTTACAAGCAACATTATTTTCCTTTACATTCTTTGGTTTTATTACAAATTACATTTGGCATTTGATTTCATTTTTGTCCTCATATATATCTTTTATTTTGGTATTTTTATTTCATTCTTTGCCTTAGTATCTTTATGATTATTTTTTCCTTTATTTATTATTCATCCTTATGGGTTTATCTTTTGTGAGTTTGCAATGTAAGACCATAGATAGGACTTGGCCCTCCTCACAAAATATCACCTTTGCTTCTTTCCTAATTTATTTTTCACATGTTTCTTGTTGGCACCCCTTAGGTTTTTATTTTATGAAGTTGCAGTGTAAGACTATGGATAGGACTTGACCCTCCTCATAAAATTAACATCTTATTATTAATTTTATAAAAATGATTTTGATCTTTGTTCTTAGTTTTAGATTTTTCTTCTTTTGATAGATGAAATTTTCACAATAATATATGTTAGCATGTTTTTATCCATTTCCATCATTATTATGATAAATAATCACTCCTTTGATGTAATTGTATCCCTTTGTACCCTTTTTCACATTTTTTGTGATTTAAAGTAATCCAAATTATTCCATGTGTTATTCCTCTTGGTTTCCCCTTCCTTTCACTCCACATTGGATAAAACAAGGTCGATGTCAAGATAACACTTTTATTTTACCTAAATTTATGAGACTCTTAGATCCCATGTTATTTGAAGTTATCTCTCTTAGCTACCTTTTCCTAAGCATTCAAATGAAAGTCATATTTAGAACCCATGTTTGGTTTTCCAAATCTATATGGAGGAGGAATAGAAAAATCCATCAAGAAAATTAAAAGCCAAATAATTTGAAATAAAAGGTAATGATATTCTAAAAGGCAACATACAAATACCAAAATTCAAATGACACTAAAATACATGATTAAAATTACATATCATATCTCTAATCAAATCTCAAACTCCATAGATGGCTTCACATAGAGCTGAGGTCCTTTGTGGTGTGGTAGGATAGTAGATTAGAATAGGGGAATTCAACAAACTCTATGATGATACCTAATTTCTCTTGTAAGTACCTAATCTTCATAGTAGATTAATGGATCTATAAGGGGACCTGAGGAATGGGGAACACATTTTGGGAAGGTAGGTTAATTTTAATTTTCATGCATATAACCTTCATGGGATGATCTATATACTTCATTTGTTGACCTAAGACATGTGTGGCTAAGAGAAGTTCGTTAGAGTCCTTAAGGTCAAAAGTCTTCTTTTTTTGATAAACCTAATTTGAGTGTCTTAAATTTAGTAAAAAGTTCCCCTACCTTGGTTTTTCCTTCATTCTCCCCTCCACCCATTTCATTTCTCCCTTGATAGATAAATTATGATTCCAAATCCATTTCCCCTTCTTTAAGTCCTTCTTCTTCACCTATTAAAAACATGCTAGCATTAATTTGTTTCAATTTTATCTATCCTTAGAGCAAAACATGTTTCAAAAACTATGGATTACACCCTTACACCATGTATTTACCACACATCTCATTGTCATTTTAGTCATGTCATTAGGTGGTTATATTTTATTATATTGTATATTAGAACAAACACTAAGTTTGAGTCTTCATCCTTTAGAGATTTTAATTTTCATATCTCCATCATGTTCTTGTTTGATTTTTGTGGACTTATATTACATATGACATTTTCCATATTACATGTTTCTCTTTTTGTATGCCTTCTTTCTATTTGTCTCACATTTTCAATTACATTTCATTTTGCCTTTCATGTTTTTATTATTGCCTATCTTACATGAGATTACTTTTCCCTTTCTTACATATCTTTATTGAAGTTTTCTTACATGGATATTTCATTTGTCATTCATGTTTTACATGCTTCCAAACGTGATTTATTATTTTCTATATTAATTTTTGTCATTTATGTTTTACATGCTTTCCAACATGATTTGTTGTGTTCTACAATCATTTTGTCATTTATTTACCATCATTTGCCATTATTTTTCCATCATTTTGTCATTAATTTGCCTTTAATATGATATACTTTCCCTAATAATCCTAATTTGGTAATTATCCTAATACACTCATATCTTTTCCTTAACTCATTTTACACTATTATATGCCTATCTTCCCTAAACTTTCACTCTTTGGCTATTTTTTGCACTAACTTCTATAGGTTCAGCTAGTGTTCTTCACATTGGATGCCTTCATTTATCTTACAATATACTTCTTTATCTATAATAGTAAGGTAAGTAAAATTATGTGTTTTTTAATTCTATCCTTTCCTTTATCTTATTTTCTACTTGCTTCACTTTACTTAGCATCAACATTGTGTGTTATCATGTTCTATTTCATGAAGCATCATCACATGTTATACTTATATAACATGTGATGAGATTGAGTGGGGAATATGTATAAACATAATATTTTCAAAATTTTATTGATTATTGACACTTTTTATTTTGTAAAAACCCATAAAGTCTCAATCTCTCTAAGTGCATGTCTTAAGGGGTGCACCAGGAAAGGGGTGGGCAGACCATTGGTGCTTCATAAGATTGTTGTCCCTTTTACCACTTTCCATCTACACACTCATCTCCTAAAACCATTTACCCTAAGATTATTATTCTTAGCCTTACCCATTCTAGTCATTTTACTCTTTCCATCCTCCTTTTCTTACCTTAATTCCCTTTCAGACAATCAGCTGTACTAGGTCAACTAGGTCAACCCTGTATAGTTTAGGGGTAATTTTCACTTTTTGGGTTTGTTATCCTTTCAGTCAACCTAGATTAGACTTAGTGAATTATCCCCAAAAATATATA
>JARHVA010000827.1:1437500-1487500 GCA_037957365.1 Torreya grandis
GATCTAAGAAATTCTAAGATGGTAATTGAAAATTTTGACATTATATATCTAAGAGGCCAATTATTTTTATAGAATCATGTGGATTTTATAAAACCCACTCCCTAATAAATCCACCAAGTTGCACTTAAAATAATGTCTCAAGAAAATAATAGATTATTCAAGCTAATCAAAGACTGGCTAGGTATTCATAACTTTCTTATCATCTATTCAACCGTGGATTGGCCTTGAACCCTCAATGGACAAGACTAATAAATGATAAGATTTTAATTGGGAAGTTTAAAAATTAAGGAAAGCATGTAGAATCTTAATTTTGAGTCCACCTGGTAGTGGAACAAGGCCATGAATGGGACCATATGCATCCTTATTGGGGCTATGGATTCTTATATAGTAGAATATTAGTGCCCTAGAAATTTCACCCCCCCAAGTCATGAAGCCATAAACACCCTAGATGAAGTTTGATAACCTATCCAACCTTGATTACTTGAATAAAATATGGTATTAAATGGAAAATGAAAATTATGCCTTACACTTGTGGCTATCTATAATGTGAAATATTAGTATGCCACTTTATATTACAATAATTTAGTGCCTCATATTTTATATTATGAAATTAATATCCCTATTACAATATCTTATTTGAGCAAGGAAATGAGGTTAAATTGGTCAAGTTCTAAGTGCTTATCATCACTTTCCCCACAGAAGTCACCCTTTATTATAACCAACACACCCACTTTTATTCAAAATGGGGGACCCCTCTAAAAATATCATGAAAAACTAGAGCTTTAGGATCCTTTATTTTGTTCTTATTGGTGTCAAATGATTAAATTTGTAAAATATATATCACCTTGATTTCCTCTAGCAGTAACAATCCTAATTTATTTTATGACTAAGGAATTATTATTATTTTATGAATCATGGTGCTAACATTGTAGGTTAGATTTTCATATAATTATTAGAGTCTCATTCTTTCTCAAAGTAACACACCCTTTGACCTTCATAGAAAATTGAAGTCTTAGTAAGGGATACGCAAGTATTAAATAAATTGTGTATCTTTTCCTTTTTTAATTAGTATTTTTTGTGTATTTTGTAGAGGAGGGATCCTAACCAAATGATAAGGCACCATGTAATTGAGTTTCAGAATGGCCAATCTAGTCCCTGGACTTATTAGAGATGTTAGAGCCTAAGAGAGTTTGGCTGAATGAGAAGATTCCATGTTATCAAGTGTCAAAATGGCTAATCCCTAGACCTATCAAATTTTTTAGATCCCAATAGAGACTAACTAAATGAGAAGGTGCCATGTATCCAAGTGTTAGAATGGTCCATCTCTAAACCTATCCTAGATGTTATATCTAGGGATAAATCAATTAAATGAGAAGGTGCCACATCATTAAGTGTTAGAATGGCCAAGTCTTTAGACCTGTCAAATATGTCATAACCTATGAGATCTCAATTGAATTAAGAAGTGTCACATCACCTAGGTGTTAGAATTCCCAATCCCTAGACCTATCAAAGATGTTAAAACCTAGGAGACCTCAATCAAATGAGAAGGTGTCATGTCACCCAGTGTTAGAATGGCTAGTCGATGGACTTGTCAAGTATTTCAAAACTTGAGAGAGATTAATTAAATATATAAGCACCATGTTGATTAGGTTTTAAAATTTATATTCCCTATATCTATTAGAAATTTCAAAGCATATGAAAGCTTGACTGAATGAGAAGGTACCACACAGTCGAGTGTCAGAATGGGCCATTCCCAAACCTAGAAGAGATGTTAGATCTTGAGAGAGCTTGATCAAATGAGAATTGACATGTAGATAAGTGTTATAATGGATAGTAATCAAACTTATTAATCATGTTAGAGCCTAAGAGAGCTTGATCAAATGAGAAGGCATTACATTTCCAAGTGTCAGAGTGACCTATCCTCAAACCTATCAAATATTTTAGGGCTTGGGAAAGCCTAGATGAATTAGGAAGTATAATTTCACATAATAGGTAGATTAAATATAACCCATATAAGGCCTTATAAATATTAAAATAAATAAAATATAAGGCTAAATAACCAATCAATATGTCCCACATGTCCCTAGGCAATATATCACCTCTTATAAAGGAGTGGCATGGCATTCAAATACATGCTTAGGTGTTCACTATTAGTATGAGGACCAATGATAAGATGACACATGTTAGAAATTTGGTTTTATTAATAAGCCTCTAATATATGTGACTTCATGCCTGCCAAATATTAGGCAATAAAAAAAGAGGAAGATAGTCTCAATCAGACAAATTTAAAACATCCCATCACCATTTCTATATCTGACTAGTGGAGAAAGATCATGGGCTCTATATTTGACTCTATATTTATAATTAAATATAGAAAATCCAACCACCAACTAAAATTTTAATTTACAACAAGTGAGCCACCAAACACCATTAATATAGGGGTTATATGCATACTTCTATAAAAACCTAAGGAAACCTCACTAATGGCTACCATTACTACCTTTGAGAATAATCTAACTCCTAGATTTCCAATTATCACAAAGTACCCATATATTCCATGCCTTCGATGTTCAAATCTTCCTTATTCCCATCCATCCTTTTATAATGGCTATATTCTCCTCAAACCCATAGGATGAACTTGTGTATAATGATACCACACTCTTGGTTAGATTGAGAAAATTCAAGCACTATAATGACTTATTCAAAGTAATAAAGAAAGTTCCCAAGGATTTAGGCTCAAATGATTACCAACAAGTAAAATTTGAGGATGCCCTTCAGTCTTACAAGAAGTGTGGACTTTACAAAGTCACTGCTAAGCTAGAAGAATTTCCATGCACTTACTTATTTGACAACCTCCTTCACAATTCCATCCATATATAGGATAAGGTACATGACTCTGTGTGTTCACCTAACTCTTAACACCATATTCTTGATATCTTAGGTAATGCCTTCAAGGTGTACTACTCCCTCCCAAACTACATTTTTTCTTGTGATGTGGAAATAATGATGGCATAGATAGGGCCCTACATCCTTCATGACTGGGTGGAGAACATAGATACTAAATGGGTTAAAAAAGAGGACATTAATGCATACATGGTCTGTACCTTCTAAGAATAAGTCTAGATATGCATAATCCTACTAAACTAATTATTTGGGGCCTAAGACTACTTTCATGTCAATGAGCTATGGATGTATCTCTTGCATATAATCCTCACATGCTTAGAAGTCCTAGATAGAAGAAGATTGATTAACTTTAATTTTTTCAATACCATCATAGATACCAAAGTTGGGAGTAATTTATACATGATGAGCTACCTATTGGATGATTTTTATGAGATGCTCTCTTTCAAGCCTCCAGCTTTTATTACATGGGTTCTTAGTGGCTCAGTGGTCCATGTGGTCTTCTACAAGATATATGACCATAAATTCCATAACCACATTTGGGATATATGATAACATTTCTAAATTATGGTATACCAAGCAATCAATGAGTTCGTGATTCCCTAGCTATCTAGGTAATTAGGGATTCCATCAACATCATGAGAAATAATGGATTTACTAAGAGGACACTATTATGGCATTAATTTTCACCCTTGGAGAAATTTATTTAGGCTATCTCAACCTAATACACAAAATGGTAACAAACCTAGGCTATGGGTATCTTGTAGTGGGGTTGAACCTTTAGAGAAGGCTAGCTTCCTCTTGGTCGATCGCCTAAACTACTATTTCTACTTAGAAAAAGGATAGAGAGGGTATAAGGTAACTAAGAGAGATAAATGGGGTGATCCACCAAATTGATTGACACTCACATAAGCTTTAGATAAACACTGATGGAGCATAAGATAGTCTTTGCTCACACAATCTCACAAACTATCTAATTTGCATAAGTATTTCATAAACTAAGATCACTAAGCAATGAATGAAGTAAAGAGGAATTTAAAAATTCACACCAAGTGTCCATTAATGGTGAAAAGAGCTCAAGTTCAGACCTACAAATAACTTGAAAACACCTAAAAATAGGCAAGAAAGAAGGACAATGTACATGGAATAACACTTATTCACAAGGTCATCATGCATAATCTTGCTAAACACAATTTAGAGGTAAGAGATAGGTAAAAATTATCTTTATTGTTTCAAAAGGTCTTTCTTACAAATCTTGGAAGGGTTTTTTCCTTGTCAAATGAGAGTCTCCTAAAAAATGGGGGAGAAATAGGGAATATAGGAAAAAAGGGGAAGAGAGAGAAGATGCAAGCAAAAAAAGTTCAATAAATAAGACAAAATGATGCTCCATGGATTCTCACCCACATATGGGTTAATTATAACTAATCCTCCCTCAAAAAATTAATGGTCATCAACTCTAAATGGTCTTCAAGCCCTCTCATTGGCTTATATATACACTAGAAGACATGAAATTATTGATGATGATGATGTCATGATCCACTAAGAAGGAAAAGTCTCCAAAGAATTTGAAACTTCATTGAATTCTCCACTTTCCTTTCACAACCTCCAAACTTCTCTCCTGACTTCTATGCCACCATCCACTTGCACTTCTAGAAGATTGTGGCAAATAGTTAGTTGACTTAGCATTTGATGCTTAACTAACCATGGAGGTTAAGTTTTGGAGTTTTCCTTTTGAGTATTTCTTCTAATTTCAACTTTAATTTAATCTTACCTAAAATAATCTCCATGAAACTTACAACTCTTGTAGTCCCCATTAATGGGGGTCACAAGCTTGAGCCACCTTGAACTAGCTATCCTGAAAACTACTCCCAAGGGCATTTGGCACCCTAAAGACCACTTTTGGACCTATGGAAGACCTATAGACATAATTATCATGCATATGATGAAGAGATTAAAGGTTTATAAAACCATAAATACCTCCATACTTCATCTTGATATGTTCTTTGCATTATTAGATAGTCACTTGAAACTCATTCATCTGGTGTCCCTTTTGACATTCCTTTCACAATCATAACTCTTCCCTTACTCCAAAAACTAAACATAATTACATATCTATAATCCCCTTATTAGTTTTAATATATTCATAATCTCAATGAATATCCATAGGCTATTTAGACTCTCTTTGACCCTCCAAAAACCTAAGACAAACTTCATAACCTGACTAAGGAGACCTCTGCATAGAAATGTAGATTGTCTTGAAATCCTCTTCTTGTTTGAAATAGTGAATGCATGAATAATTCCATGTATTTTTTGTATGTGTAATGGACTTTAGGGTTTTAACTAAGATTTAATGATGGCATATGAATTTAAAGTGTTTGCTTTGGTAACCCAAATTGTATTTTGATCCCATGTTTATACATTTCTAGGCTTGGGTCCATGAAATATTGATTTGACATGTCTTATTATGTGGCATCTCCCTACCATGTTATTTATTTAAATTTAAAATATGATCATTATCACTTAAAACATTTGTATTCATCTTGTTCCCCTATAATTTGATTAAATTCACTCTGTTAATCTCTTAGGGAGTCTCTTAGCCGTTAATTTCATGTTGGTCATTGATATTTGATCCTAAATTATGAGATTATGACACTTGGCAGCCCTGTATACCTTATATGGACCCTACTATCAATATCCATTTAGTTAACATTATTACACCATGTGGTATCCTTTCATGCAATCTAGGATTTTTTAATTATTGACCTAATTCACACCATCAATTTCCATATGTATAGTTTAATACATGCCATTAATATTTGCTATGCATGATAAAATGCACATAATTAATATTTATGTCAACATATAATAAAACATAGGCCATGAATGTACTACCAATTCACCATGATTATGACACATAGCACCATCATATTCATTTTTAGGATCTTCTAACCTATTTATTTGTGCTCATTTTTAGATCTCCAATTACATAATTGAATGTGCACCATATATCTATCTTGACTTCTTGACCCTAGTATTTAATGTGGATTATTGATCAAAATTTATACGTAAGAATATGTACTACCAATCTTGATTTGGGGAAATTTGACTTATTGAATTTGAGGTTTCAAGACTTGGTATCCTTGCGTTTAACTTGAACTTAAATCTTTTTCAAATAATCTCTTTCAACCATGAAGTGATCTAAACTAGGTAATTTATCCTTTTCAAAGTGATGATATTCTCTAAAGCACCTATAGGTGCTCATTCATGGTAGATTACTATGTATAAATGAGAAATAGACTATGTTTAGACCTTTTAAGGTCATGAATTATGAACTATCTCATTGTCCTATCATTTAAAACCAATTCCTTTATTGATTTTCTATATGGTTACACTCATTAAGAAGAGACAATTGAGCCAAAACCCCCTGAAGGAAGTAATTACTTTCCCTAATCCTCAAAACATGGTTGGAGATGGAGATTTCTCAAGCTATACTAGACCTCATTTAAACCATCAAGGCTCTAATGAACTACTAAGACTTTGTGCAAACCTCCTTCATACCCTTAAATTCTCAAACACCATGATAAATTATTGGATCCTTCACTCGTAATTTTAGACTTCTTTCTATGCCTTTTCTCAAAATCACCAAATTCACCTTAAAGCTTGCTTAAAGTGTTTCAAAAGATTATAAGTGACATGTGATAGGGTCATGATTTCTATCCTCTCCTTCCACCATTAGATCACTCACTCAACTAGGAATCTTCCCAGCTTATTATACCACACCAAAAAAAAGTTTCATATGTAAGCCAATTTTGGCCAACATTTATGGTAACCTCCTAGGATTGTATGATTTTTATGTAATAGATTAGTTACCTTATCTAATCCATTGGGAATACAAGGTCACAAGTCTTTCTTTCCTAGATGATATGAAAATGATACAAGGTTATATCTATTTGAAAACCTCCTCTTGAAGTAACAAGAACCATAAGAAGTAAAACCAACACTGTGCATAAGGCACTTAGGGAAGGGAAACACCCAACTTAAAAAGATGTGAAAAAATCACTTAGAGGAAAAAAAAAATATAATATATACAAGGCTAAAACTTAAAATTTCCATCCTCCTGCATCAAATGGGAAACATTTAGCATCATTCACTTGTAATGGACTAGGATGAAAAATACTTTGTTTTTGAGGTACCAAAACTAGTAAACCAGGCTACTTTATTGCCAATCCTTTTGATATGCTCTCTAATGGATGAAATGAGACAAAACCATCTCCAATGTTGACATATTGTTCTAAGTATTCTAAGCTTTCTTCTTGTTATACCATAGGATCACTTGAAATCTTCTCACTTGAAGGCTATTTTAAACATGAAGGTTGACCATCCAAGTTTAGGCAAAAGAGTTCTAATTCATCCCAAAAGGTAGCTTCCTCTTGGTAATTTATAAGAGGGGTATTCATTTGAGGCTTTTTATTTGACCAATATTCTTTAAATATGAAAACATTATTATTACTTTTAAGTGATACTTCATCTCATGATTGATCAACTGTTACAACCTTATTTACCCATTACTAATTGAAGTGGCATATTTGGATCTTAGTATCCTCTCAAGGAGTTTTCACGTATTCATATACCAATTATAGCTCACTGACTGGGTTACCAAGACTCCCTCTAATTACCTTAGTCAACTCATAATTACTTGACAAAAATATATAGCTTACTTTTGACACTTCAAACAAATCTTCAAAGTTATCTTGTTGAACCCCTTCTTGCACATTTGAAGCATCATTAAGGACATCTAGTTACAAGTATACTACGTGAATCTCCTCAACCTCACCAAGACCCAATATATGGCATCTATATTTCTTTTATTCCTCTATATATAAGGGAGGTTCATCATTGCAATCAAGGTCTAACTCATCATGATTTTGAAGTCCTTCATCAGTATGCTTCTCAAACTGTATCACTTGAGCACTCAAGATGTCTCCTCCATCAACCTCACTCAAGATTTCATCTTGTTTTTAAACTACAAATGAGGGTTAATTTGACCATCCAAGGTCAAAAAAATCACACTTGTATTACTCAAAGTATGATTTGCCTTCTTCTAGCTCCAACCTATCAGGGTTATCTTCATTTAACACCTCATCTTGAAGTAGACTAACTTATAGTACTTAGTTTTGATCCTATTTTTTGTCTATATAAAATAGATATTCAGTAGTCCATTCAAGATGTCCCCCATATTCCTCTTGAGGATTGCCCTCTTTAGGCTCCAGTTCATTAGTGTTAAAGACTTGTCAAGAAAGCTGGTCTAAACCTAATTTTTATTCTTCTAAATGAAGTGGGATTCCTATCATCATATTTTCATCACAAACTCTTGTTTTGTCCTATTTTGGTTCACATATGATTACAATATATTCATATATCATTTATAAAATAGGTTCTTTTTCCAAGAGGGAGATGGTGGGAGGGTGAATAGGTTCACCTTATTTGCAACTTAAGAGAGTGTCCTTCCAATTAGGTACCTTGAGTGGTCTCTTTGGTGGTTATTTAGGGAATGAAAAAGAGTTATGGAACTCTTGTAGGGAAATCTCATTGAGCTAAGATATGGTTGTTTGATTCACCTTTTGAATAACTAACTCCTCCTTCTCTTGAATTGGTTCTTGGGCCACCACAAATGACACCTATTTTTTCTTCTCTATGCCTTTTTGAACTAATTTCCATGATGAAAATGTGTAAGATATATCAACCTTCTAATTTTACTGAATGGGTATAGGAGAGGGTGGTTTTACAAGATATGGAATGACATGGTTAGGTTTGAAGTTGTAAGAGGAGATCCATAGTGGGATGGTTTCAAAATCTTGAGTGGGAATGGACATAGGGTTAGGAGATGGAAAACTAATTAGTTTGGGTTTTACATGTTCTTCCTCCCAATGCTCTAGAACCTCTTTAATGGATAGTACCCACTCCTTCATCTCTTACTTCTCAACATGTGGATAGTCACCCTCTTTAATGGATGCCCACATACTCTAAAAATCATGAAATAAACTACTTATCCCCTCCATGGCATGAATGGGTAATTCTTTTCTAAGCCCAACCTCTTTATTGATTTTCATGGTTATTCTCCCTTGGTCCAATATTGCTTCTCTGATTCTTGATAAGGATAGACTTTGATTAGGTTGACTAGGGGGATATATTTGAGCATAAAAAATGGTAGGAGATGGTAATTGGGGTATAAGATTGGCTTATCTCATTCTTGAGAACAATTGATAGTCATTTTCTTTCTTGGTTTGGTCTTTCCTAACCAAACACTCTTCTTGAAACCTCAAATCTTGCTCCTGAACAAAAGCTTGGTGTTCAAGATTTTATTTCTACCTATAATACTCTTCCACCCTATCAATATCTCTTAATTATATTTAAAAATCACTTCTTATCTCTCTAAGACTCTTTTTCAATTGACTAAATAGAGACATAATCTAACAAGGTTGATACACTAAAGCTTAAGATCCACTTGGGGTGAATCCATAAACATTACTAATCTGATATGAAGGATAAAGGAGCAAAAAACATGCATTTTGATCAAATGATAATTAATACATAACAAATAATTATGATTGGGCACTTAGGTTACTTATTCTAGTTGATAAATACTTGGATTCACCATTGATGTTTACACACATACCTCCAAAGGCTGAGTGGATGAAGAGAACACCAAAAACCTTCACTTAGTGAACAATGTGGTCCCACTGGGTGTGCCAAAAACTATTATGAATTTAATTTATCCCATTGGATAGGGTTATTTAGGATGTCTCCAACTAATCCAAAAAATGGGAATAAACCTAGGTTATGGGTATCCTATAGTGGGGTTGAACCTCTGGCGAAGTTTGTCTTCCTCTTGGTAGATCACCTAAACTACTATTTCTACTTGGAAATGGGATAGAGAAAGGGTATAGGGTAAATAATAGAGATAAATGGGGTGATACACCAAATCTATTGACACTCACATAAGCTTGAAATAAACACTAATGTAGCATAAGATAATCCTTTCTCACACAATCTCACAAACTATCTAATTTACATAAGTATTTCATAAACTAGGCTCATTAAACAATGAATGAAGTAAAGAGGAATTTCAAAATTCACACAAAGTATCCATTAATGGTGGAAATATATCAATTTTATACCTATAACTAACTTGAAAACACTTAAAAATAGATAAGAAATAAGGATAATGGACATGGAATAACGATTCTTCACAAGGCCATCATGCACAAACTTGCTAAACATAATTTAGAGGCAAGAGATAGGTAAATATTATCTTTATTGCTTCAATAAGTCTTTCTTACAAAATTTTATAGGTTTTTTTCCTTGTCAAATGAGAGTCTCCTAAAAAATGGGGGAGAAATGGGGAATATAAGAGAAAAGGGGAAGAGAGAGAGAGCAAAGGCAAATAAACAAAATTCAATAAATGAGACACAATAACCCTCCATATATTATCACCCACATTTGGATTAATTAGAACTAATCCTCCCTAAAAAAATTAACCTTCATTAGCTCTAAATGGTCTTCAAGCCCTCTCATGGGCTTAGAAACACACTAAAAGACATGAACTTGTTAAGGATGATGATGTCATGATCCACTAAGAAGGAAAAGTCTCCAAAGACTTTGAAACTTAATTAAATGCTCCACTTGCCTTTATCAACCTCCAAACTTCTCTCCTAACTTATATGGCACCTTTCACTTGTACTTCTAGAAGATTGTGGAAAATATTTAGTTGACTTAGCATTTGATGCTTAATTAACCATGGAGTTTAAGTTTTGGATTTTTCCTTTTGAGGATTTATTCAAATTTCAACTTGACTTTACTCCTTTAACCTATAATAAACTCTGTGAGACTTGTAACTCTTATATACCCCATTGATGGAGGTCACAAGCTTGAGCCATCTTGAACCAACTACTCTAGAAACTACTACCAAGGATATTTAACACTCTAAAGACCACTTTTGGACCTATGTAAGACCTCCAAACATCTCTAGCATGCATATGATGAAGAAAATGAAGGTTTAGAAAAAATTTAATACCTCCATAATTCATCTTGATATGTTATTTGCATTATTATAAATTCACTTGAAACTCATTCATTTGGTGTCCTTTTTGACATTCCTTTCACAATCACAACTCTACCCTTACTCCAAACCCTAAACATAGGCCCACTATAGATGAAAACCAACCCCCTTTTTTCTTTTCATATATTTAGAATCTCAATGAAGATCTATAAGCTATTTAGACTCTCTTTAACCCTTCAAAAACCCAAGATAGACTTCATAACCTGACTAAGCAAACCTCTACATAGAAATGTAGATTGTCTTGAAATCCTCTTCTTGCTTGAAATAGTGAATGCATGAACAATTCTATGGATTTTTTGTATGTCTGAGGGATTTTGGGGTTTTAACTGAGCTTTAATGGTGTCATAAAAATTTGAGGTGTTTACTTTGGTAACCCAAATCATATTTTTATCTTATTTTTATACATTCATAGGCTTGGGTCCACAAAATCTTGATCTAATATGTTTGCCTATGTGGCATCTCCCTACCACATTATTTATTCAAATTTAAAATTAGAGCATTATTACTTTAGACACATGTCTTCATCTTGTGCCCCATGTAACTTGATAAAATTCACTCCATAGATCTCCTTAAGAGTCTCCTAGCCTTGAATTTCATGTTGACCACCAATCTTTGATCTTGGTTTATGAGATTGTGATACTTGGCATCCCTGTATTTCTTCTATGGACCATACTATCAATCTCCATTTGGTTAATTCTATTACACCATATGGTTTACTTATGTGTTATCTAGGCTTGTTGATTTATTGACTTGATTCACACTATTGATCTCCATCTATATGGTTGAATGTACACCTTTGATCTTTGAACTATATGATTAAATGCATGCCATTGATTTTCTTCCTGACATATGATCAAATGCAGGCTATCAATCTACTACCAATTCAACATGATTATGACACATGGTACCATCACATTAATTTATAGGATCCTCTAACCTATTGAATTTGTGTTCATTATTAGATCTATAATTGTACATTTGAATGTGTGTTGTAGATCTATCTTTAATTATTGACCTTGGTCTTCAATGTAGATCATTGATTAGAATTTGTACGTAAGAATACACATCATCGATATTGATCCAGGTAACTTTGAATTGTTTACTTAGAGGTTTCAAAACTTGGTGGCTCTATTTTTAACTTGAACCTAAATTTTCTTTAAACAAACTATTTCAACCATGAAGTGTTTGAAACTAGGCAATTTCTCCTTTTCAACATGATGATCTTCTCCAAAACACTTATAGGTGATCATTCATGGTGAATGAATATGTATAAATGGTAAATAGACAATGTTTAAACCTTTGAAGGTCACCAATTATGAGCTATGTCATTATCCTATCAGTGAAAACTAATTCTTTTATTAGGTTTCTATATGGTTACACTCATTAAGAAGAGACAATTGAGCCAAAACTCCCTAAAAGAAGTAATTCCTTTACCTGATCCTCAAACCATGGATATAGATGTAGATTTCTTAGGACATAATATCCATAATTTGACCCATCATGCCTTTGATGAACTACTAAAACTTTATGCAAATTGCCATACCCCTAAAGGCTCAAACACCATGGAAACCTACTAGATCCTTCACTTGCAGTTTTAGACCTATTTTTATACCTTTTATAAAAATCACCAAATTAAATTTAAAGCTTGATTAAAGTGTTTCAAAATATTTCAAGTGACATGTGATAGGGTCATGAGGTCTATCCTCTCCTTCCACCATTGGATCACTCACTCAACTAGGACTTTACCTAGCTTCTCACACCACATCAAGCAAAATTTTTCTATGTAGGACAATTTTGGCTAATAGACACCATGATTCAGATTATAGGTTTTCCTTAAGGATCCCCTCTAACTAAAATATTTTTTTATTGACTATCTAACATATCATATTTTTCCTATCATCTAGTGGAGGGCATCTTTAAGTTTTGTATCTAGCATCAATATAAGGCATGCCCTCCAATTTTGATCATAATTAAGCACCACATCTATAAAGCATTCCCTATAATTTATAAGATGGTGGTTAGTCAAGAATAATTCACCTTAGAAAGATGAAATATCTAGCATTGGGACCACGAGGGAATAATTGGAGATCACTTAGGATAATATTCAACCCACCTCAATATCAACTATGGTCATTAGGTATAAGATGATGATGAATTCTACTTGGATTCCTCTGATGACAAGGAGGTGTTGTATTAGATCACAACAAAGAAGAATAATTAGGTAAATAAGCTTTAGGAATTCCCCTTATTCCCCTTACAACTGCTACTCAACCCATAGAGGACCCAACTCTGATAGCTCTTGTTATCTCTCAAAAGATCTTATAAGGCATCCCCCACCATCTCCTCCTCATGCTCTAAGTCAACTTTTGCCTCCTTTAATAGTTATTGATCTTCATGTCCTATCTCCTCTTATACCTCATCCAATAAATCCTCATTCCCATCCTCATCATCCACCTCATCTAGTATTTTTATTAGTTTGGCTGTGATAGAGCTAGACCCATACTATTTGATTCTAGGTAACCTAGGTACATCCATCTCATCCACTAGTACCTAAACCTTAGGCTGGATAGAAATTGAGGTTTAACATGGATGACACTTTGAGGGCAATCCTAGATTAAGGATCCCACTGGGAACCCATCCAAGTTTACCCTCTCACACCTTGAGTTTTTTCTATTTCCTTTCCACCCCCTACTCCTTCCACTTTCTAACTCCTAGTATCAGCACCTACTAGTTCCACTCTACTCCCATAAGCACCCCAATTTGTGCCTCCCCTTTTCCCATTGAAATCCTCCATCATTTTATCAATTAAATTTGGCATTATTACTATTGATCATCCTTGCCTATTTTTCCCCTTTACTCCATCCATTTCATAACTTGGAGTCATCTCGATTCCTTTTTTGGGTGTGCATTTATTAGCAAACATGACCATGATTATTGGGAGCATACCACCTTTAATAAGAGCCCTCTCAGTGATCACTTGAATCATCCTATTGATTCCCTTAGTATATCCTAGTACTCCACCATCATCCCCCACCTCTTATTATCCTAGCTGGTCTTTTTTTATAGTATCCAAAGATGACCTGAGTAAGAGGCTAAAGAATAAGAGGAAGGCAACTCACACTTTAGCTCTAAATTGAAGTTCCTATGCTCTAATTTAACCTCTTCCATGATAATCAATAGTTCCTTTAGACCTAGTTGTATCACCTTGGTGCCTTGATCCCAACCTCTTCTTTATCTTACATAGGACACCATGAGATTTTACTTTAACCAACCCATCTCTTCCATGTTATTTAATCATGCTTTTTTGAGGTAAATCTCTCATAAATTAAACTTAACCTAGGAAAAATGGTCGGCACAAATGTTCCCTTGGTCCTCCCCTTTCATTCTCCCTCTTTTCACTCCCATGCGCCCTTCACCTCCACTACTTTCCTCATTCACTCCATCCACTTCTTCCATCTCCCCTCCACCTCATCCTCTAACCTTTATCACCATTTTATCTACCATTCCTACACCTCCCACAACCTATGGAATGGTCTCAATGTCATAAGAATTAGATATGACTATCTACAGTGACCTAGATGTGTAATGGTGCTTTGATCAATCCTTTAGAATCATAAATAAGACATAAATTTAGAGGTTTGTCTAGGAATGGAACTCAATGGTTTAATAGACCCATTAGGATTTGTTCTCCCTTACCAAGGTGAGGAATTTCATTGAGGAAGAAAGGATTGTTGAAGACCCACTATACTTTATTTGGGCAACTCATGATATGTCTGAAAAGCTCCTTAAGGACATGTATGGCTTGGTTTGAACCTTAAAATCCCAAATGAAGAGTAATTTTACCATTTCATTCATTGGGTAGGTCAAGGATGCCCTCCCACTACTCATTTTAATCCTTGGGAGAGTAGTGGAGATTCTAAATGAGACCAATATACTTATCTAATAGACCTAAGCCTACATGGAGAGGATTATGGAGATTGATAGAAAGTATATGAAGTTGTAAGTGGTGATCAATAAAGGGATATTACTATAGTTTTAAATAATTCTAACCTTATACTTGGTGTTATATCATATTTACATCAATAACATGAGGGATACAATGGAGGAATGGTTAGCCATGGCTCACAATATAATATGACCCTTATAATAGGGTAAGAAGAAGATATTGACCTACTTCAAAGAGGTCAATATATTTGTGCTATTCCAATCAGATGGAACCCTACTAGACTGAGGGGAATTTAGATTCCACCTAAGTTAATTCAACTAGGTCATGAGGGAGAAGGTTACCAAAAAAATCTAAGGGGACCTGATAGAGCTAGATCTATCAATATAGTCCATGATGATCATCAACTAGGTCTTCAAGGTCAAAGAATCAATGGAATCACCCTTCCAAGTCTACTAGAGACTAATGAATCAAGCTGAGGTAATCTTCGTGGATCCTCTAATGAACTCTTCCAAGCTAGACAAGGAGTTTGACTTCATAGAAATAACATTTGAAGTTAAGGATGTTAGGATAAAATAGTTAGGATCCAGACCATTTTAGCCACCCTGTCATATCAATTAAGTGGTCCCTCATAGATATTATACAAGTTTGAAGGGATTTTATTGTTTTAAATTTTGAATCAATTGTAGCTATAAGGAGTGGCCATCATGGCCTAGGATGAGATCCTCATTATATTTGGAGGTGAGCCCCATCCTTATCTATATAGGGAAGAACTATATTGTAATATAGGCTTAATTAAAAATTATTTGAAAGTGATATTTTATTAAAGATAGGATTTCACTTGATTTTTCCTTCATCTCTCTAGACTATAAATTCAACCCAAATCAATTATTTTAATAACACTTCTTTTAATGATTAAAATTCCTATTTTATGTAGAGAGTTTGTTCTATGTTTTAATTATCTTTTATATCATTTTTTGAATGACTATCATTGCTAGGTTAATTGGATTAATAATTTATTGCTTTATGTGTGCCATGGTTATGATGTGCTTCGATATTAGAATCACTATGTGAGTCCTCTAATTTCCCTTTTGTAGTAATTTTAATTTTCATGTTGAATTAAAAATTATCATATGGTGTTCATGTGTATTCTAATATAATCTCCTAGTACTCATTTTTAGTGAGAGTTAATATTGAAGGCATACTCCTAGTTCCCTCATACTCTTCCCACTATATGTTATTGGAGGTAAAATTTTAGTGAAATTTAACCTACAGTGGTATAACTATGGTATAGTCACTTGGTTCAATGATCAACAAATTAAGTTCATTCTAGAATTGAAATATTTATTTTCTACATGACCCTTCCCTCTCTTTTATATTTTCTCTTTGAAATTAAACTACTCTTTCCCTTTGTATTTAGAAACATAAATCATAAGACTCAAATTCTCATAATAATATTTGACCTATGTGTATGAACTTTAGATTGAACTTTTAGTGGTAATAGTGCATCTCTTGGAGATTATTCATGTAAACTCTATTTGTGAAGTCAAATACCTATAACCATGCCTTAGGCTGATCCTAGATTAGTCCTAAGACAAAGGATTAAAGTGCATAGTTTTCCCCACCTTCCCCTTTTAGGGAATGCCCAATCTCATGGACATTTCATGAACATGAGAAGATTAGAGCAAATAAAATTACTTTTAATTTATAAATTGAGATTATATAAGTGTATTTTCATAGTTTATGATTAATATAGTCATTTTAGCATTAGTTTTATATTAATAAATCTAAAGTGTAGATGGTTTATGAAGGATAAGTAAAAAATAGTGTTGTTTCCAACACACCCCATTTTCATAAAAATGGGGGACCCCTCCTTTAAAAATTATCAAAACTAGAGCTCTTGGGTCTATTATTTCATTCTTGCTTATTTTGACTAAACTAGGTCCTTGAAATATTATGTTTCCCTAATTTCCCCAAGTAATGATAGACCTTGTTTATTTTATGACTAAGGTAGGTTTCATGTTTTAAGGATTTAGGGTGATAACCTTGTAGGTTAGTTATCAAAAGAAGTTCTTAGAGTTTTGTTTCTTTTTGAGAGTAATAGACCTAATTTCCTTCATGAAAAATAAAAATATTAATGGTGGTTGAGTAGTTTATTAATGGATTACACATATTTTTATTATTAATTAATATTTTTCATGGGTTTTATAGGAACAAATGAACTAATGGAAGATGCCACATCACACCATGTTAGAGCAGCCAATCCCCCAAACCTATTAGAGATGTCAAAGCTCAAGAGAGCTTGACCCAATCAAAGAGTACCATGTCACACCATGTCAAAGTGACCAGTCTCTCTAACTTATCACAGATGTCAGGGCCTAAGAAATCCTAGCTTAATTATAAGATGCCATATCATGAGTTGTTAGATTAACTAGTACTTGAACCTATTAGAGATGTTAGATCCTAAGAGAGTAACCCATTTAGAGGGAGACACATTATACCATGTTAGAGTTTCCAATTCCCTAAACCTATTAGATATATCAAGGCCCAAGAGAGCCTAACCCACTTAAAGGGTACCACATTAGACCATCTCAGAGAGACTAGTCCCCTAGACCTATCAAAAATGTTAGAGCCTAAGAGAGCCCAGTCTAATCAGAAGATGCCATGTCATGAGTCATCAAAATGACTAGTCCCCTAGACTTGTCATAGATGTTAGAGCCTAACCCACTTAGAGGATGACATGTATCATAAACAATCATATAAGAAAGTGGCCACTTAAGGCCACATAATGGTTAGAATGGAGTACATATGGAGCTAAAGGACTAATTAGAATATGCCACATGTCCCTAGATGACATCTCACCCCTCCTAAAGGTATGAAAATGGAGTAAAAATCTATGCTCAAGTATTGAACATTAATAAGAAGATTAATAAGTGGCTAACACATGGTATAAGGAAAGATTTAATTGAGTGTTGGCAATTTGATTGTTACTGATGTCAAAAGGGAGATTATGGATGTCACTAATGATCAAGGTAGAGTATAGTGATTTGAGGATGTGTAAGGATCCTATCAGAGGTCAAGGATGATTGGAGTGCTTATGTACATGAATGAAATCCATCCGGTTCTTCATATTATTAATCTAGATATTTTGGGTCTATGATAGAAAAGATGAGGAGACATTTTATTGACATCACCATTGCCCCATGTGAATGAGTATGGGGGAACTAGTCATATAGTTGTGATCACATTAGTCCCTAATAGTTATGTGTTATATTTAAATCCATGAGATGAAACATAGTTGAATATATGGGGATGTAAATTTGGCTACTTGGACAAAATCCACTAAGTTTCTATACTTAGCCAAATTTGAAAAAAGGGTTAAACGGAGCCAAGTAAGCATATTGATGAGGTCAACATTTTCACACATGGAGGTATTAGGACAAAATGATCACATGGGTCTATTCATTTTTTTCCCTAGTTTATATGTGATAAATTTTAGGTCATGTGACATAGCGTGACAAAAAAAAAGGTTGAGTAAAGTAGGGCTCCAAGGCATTTTGATAATGTTTTACAACACAGTCAAATTTGTAGGTTGCAAGATAAAGATCATAAGGCAATTTTATAATGCCATATATTGCCCATATGAAAGCTTCAAGAGTAAATGGATATATGGATGGAATCCCCTATGTAATAAAATCATATGCACTAATTTTAAGGTCATGTGACTAAGCACAACATGAGTTATGTAAGGATAAAATTTGCCTTCCAAGCAAGTTTGAGGCATAGCTAGCTCTGTGGTAAAATAATTTAAGTAAGAAATTAATGGAATTATATCTCATATTCATGAATTATTTATAAATAATTGAGAATATGGGTTTATTAACTTTCATTATTAGTTTATATGGTCCAAATTTTAGCCTAGGTGATTAAACGAAGTAAAAGATATGAAGGTGCAAAGTTAGCCTTCCAGGCATAATTAAGATGGTACCCATAGCAAAATATGCACAAGGTAAAGTTTAATCTAGTTGTAATATCAATGGTTCATGATTAATCAAACATTGGAGATCTAATGGAGTGCAATGAAGTCAAAGTGTCAAAGGTCCCTTTGAGTGAACATGCAAGTGACAAGTGTCATAATCATGGAACCTAAATAATTAATCTATGGTGTGGATTAAATCCAAAAGGTCAACAAGAAATACAAAGATGATAAGCGTATCTATTTTGAATTGATATTTATGTATAGAAGGCATTCACTTACACCAAGTGTTATATCCTTGAGGGTTGGATAGATATAAAGAACAAGCTTATTAGAAGATCTGACGGTGCATGGGTGATCATGTAAAGGAGATCCAATGGAGTGAATGAATTCAAATGATATAAATATCTCAAAATTTAATAGATAAATAGAATTAAAGATCATACATCTTTGAAGATCCAATGACATGTAAAATCCTAGATGAAAAATATCCAATGAAATGATTGGACTCAGATGGAACAAAGTGATCAATGTTTATCAACATAGTGGAAAGTTAAAGATCAAGTAGGTTTGAGAAGATCAATGGATTGAAAGGGATCCCAAGGTATAAGAATAAATGAGATAAGGTCAAAGTTTAATGACCAATCAAGGTGAAGGTATGCATCTTTGGATATTAAACAATGTGTGGGAGCTAGGATATGGAGATTGACAGATGCATTTTAAAGAGAGGAACATTAAATTTCAATAGTGTATAGAGATCTAATAGAGTGAGAGATATTGGAGATGGAATGAATAAAGAGATCAAAGGATAGTATTTAAAGTGTTTAAAAATAAATGGTAACATGTATAAACCTATGTATAAGCCATGGATCTCAACATAGATAATGAGATTGATCATCCAACCAATCAAATCTACATTAAAAATATTGTGCATCAAAACATGAGTCTATAAAATGCTATAGATAATAAAGAGACCAAAAATTATGGCATGATGAATGGAATTGAGATGCAAAAAACTAATAGTTCATATCATAATGAACTAGAGTTCAAAAATAGCATGATGTGTTACAGTTTGAGGGTAAACGCATAAAAGATATAGAACCCTAGATCATTTGTATATATATGATATCTTGGACAAAAGAAAATGTGCTAGAGATATTTGAATTGTGTTAAATAAAAAATATAGTGACATAGAGCTAAAAAGACATAAATATGAAGTGTGTCAAATAGATACATAGCTAGACATAGAGACATAGAGACATAGGGGTAGAGTGGAAGAAAGGCACACAGAGAGAATGTGTAGAGTATCAGTAGTTATAGATTAGACTTATAACATAGAATATATACCTAGATAATTTATGAAAATATTTTGTATATTGGAGTTATATCTCCATAGATCTAGTTGTTTAGTCCCATCAAACAAGCCGAGTTGGTGCTCAGTAAGGGGATTGGTGTCTCCTTTGGGTTGGTGCCCATAAACATTGTAACTAGTGAGGTTAAGCTAAGTTGGTGCTCAATTAGGGATTTGGTGCTTCCTTAGAGTTGAAGATATTAAATTATGGGATTGGTGTCTCCTTAGTATTGGTGTCCTTAAATGTAACTAGTGAGGTTTTTCAGTGAGGCTAAATTAGAACAATAGATTCTAGCAACTATTCTCATTGTGGCTTTCCCTTTGGATTTTCCATTTATAAATTTAGTGTCATGTGTATTTGTGTGTGTATGTGATCTCTACATTTATCTTTTAATCTTCATATGTTTTTTAATTTGATTTAAAAGGATTGAAAGACCATTTTTGATTGATATACTAATTCACCCCCCTCTCAGTATCTAGTTATGTTCCAACATTGAAAAGTCTTAAGGAGGTGTGACCATGTGTTGGGCATTAATGAAATAAAAATATGAACCCAATTAGATAGTTTTAAAATTTAACATTATCATTAATAAATATGGTGGATAGTGAAGGATCATGAGCTCTAAATTTAACTCCAAATTGGGAAATAAATAGAGGAGATTTAACCACCAACTCAAATTTGAATTCACAGTAAGTGAGCCATCAAACACCATTTATATGGGGGGATGAATGTATGATTTTATAAATATCCTAAAGAAATATTACTAATGGTTATCACTATATACCATAAAAAATAAAATTAACTTATTTCTTTGATTTTCCCATTGCATACCTTTACATATTCCCTTGCACTCAATACATTTATATTGACATCCATCTTGATATAATGGCTGCATCATCCTTGAACCTAAAGGCCAAACCTATGTACAAGGTTACCTTATTACAAGGATTGACCCTATTAAAGCACTATAATGACCTATTCAAAATAATCAAACAAGTACCTAAGGACTTGGGATATGATACTGATGAATAAGCCAAGTTTGAAAATGACCTTTAAGCTTACAAGAAATGTAGTCTTCATAAGGATATGGCCAAACCATAAATGTTCCCCTAAATTGAATTGTTCAACAACCTACCTCTCAATGCCATTCAAGTGCATAATGGAGTATATGAATAGGTTTTCTCTCTTAACTCTTAGTAATAGATTGTTGACATCTTTGGGAATGCCTGCAAGGTGTATTACTCCCTCCTAAATTTCACTCTCTCTTATGATGTTGCGGTGGTGAAAACTTGGACCAAAACCTTCCAAATATATGAGGTATTAAAGGATTAGGATAAGAATATATATGACAATTGGGTCACCAAGGAGGACATCAATGTATACAAAGCTAATACCTTCTAAGAGGAGGTTTAGGTAGTTATGATTTTGCTAAACTGATTAGTCAAGGCCTAAGACTACTTACATGTTAATGAATTATGGGTGCAACTCCTCCATATGATCCTCAATGGATATAAAGTTATAGACATGGGAGGGATGATCAACTTAAAGTTGGTCAATGCCATAGTATATGCCCAAGTAGGAGGGAATTTATACATGATGAGCTAACTCATAGACATGGTCTACAAGATGCTCACTTTCAAGCCATTAGTTTTTCCTATGTGGATTTTTTGGGGATAGATAGTCTATGTAGTCTTTTATAATCTATATAGACACTAGTAATAAAACCATATTTGTAACATCTATGAGCACTTATACTTGGTGGTCTACAACATGATCAATGAGGTCCTAATACCCTATTTATCATAGGAAATTAGGGACTCCATTAAAACCATTAGTGACTATTGGTAATACCAAGAGGAAACCATGATTTGAGAGTCATGATTATTTTCAAGTAGCCCCTATAATTGTCATACTTCATCCCATATCACTTGATGTAATAGGAGATTGCATACCAACTCATATAAGGTATCTTCAAATTTTGTTTAGGCCATCAATAGAAGGCATGTCAATTATTCCCATTATCCATTTGACACCATGTTTACAAGGCCTTCCCTCCCCTCCAAAAAATGTTAGTTGGGAAGGACTCCACCCAAGGGAGAGCTAAACTCTAACATTGTGACCCTAAGGGAATGATTAAGGATCACTTGGTGAGTTATTAAAATTGACATAATATAAATTATGGCCACCATTTAGAAGAAATTTATGAGATCTAATTAAACATTATGAATGATTAGGAGGTGTTATCTTAGATCATATCTCAGAATAAGAATAAAGGAAAGAAGGTCTAGGTGGTCCCATCTTCTCCCCTTATAACTCTTTTTAACTCTTTAAAGGATGTCACTCAGAGTCTTCCCATGATTTTTAGGAGGATTTTGTAGGGTATTCCTTCACCTTCCCATATATGTGATTTGTATACTCCTCTTCCTCAAGTATCTCCACCTCCTCATCTTCTAGCTCCACCTCTAGCTCCTTAAGTAGTTCCTAATCCTCATGCTCTAGATCCACCTCCACCTCCTCTAATATCTCTAGTATCTTGGTCCTAACTAAGATAGAACCATGTTACTTAGATTCAAGTAACCCAAATATAGGAAACTCAACCACTAGACCTTGACCCTGAGCTATACAGACCTTGAGGTTCATTATCACCAATAGTCTAGGGGTGAGCCCAAAGCAGGGCTCATAGTAAGGACTAGTTTAGGTTCCCACTCTCACTCCCATCACCTTATAACTCTTTCTCACATTACCACTCAACTTTTCTCCCCTTCCATAATCTACCCAAGTGGTGCCTCCTCTTTTTCCTATTATGTTCCATCCACTATTCACCTAGGTACCCTTTGCCTCAGTCCTCTCAAGCATCATCACCTCTTCATTTCCCTCTACCACATCTATTCCTTAGCCTAGAACTTCTTTAGAAACTTCATTGGGTATGGCTTTAGTCTAGGTACCTATAGGCACACCTTCATTAATTAGAAAGGATATAACCTTTAAGAGTGCATCTCTAGTGTAAGGAACTATCGTGGCACGCCCTTCAATCATAATAGTTCCTTCCTTGGTAGTTAAAAAACCTTTAAATTTAACCCTTATAACTCTTACTATCCCTACTAGTCCTTCCACCATAGCATTTGGAGATGACTTAGGTAATAACCTAAGAAAAAGTAAAAGGTGATTAACCCTCAAGCTTTAATTCAATGACCTACCACTTTAGTCTATCCTCCTCCACCAGCCTCTATGGTTCCTCCATATCTAGTCATGGTGCCTCCATGTATTTCTCCCTAACCCCCTCTTTCTATTACCTTGATCACCTAGGGACTTATTTTCAATAAGATAATCTCTTCCCTTATATTGAACACCCCTCTCATGAGAGTCATTTACACTTAAGTGGGAATGACCTAGGAGTAGTATTAGACGCAAATGTTCCCATGGATATCCCATTTTATCTTTCCTCCCTTTACTCCCATGCTCCCTCCTCATCCATTAATTTCATCCTTCACCCATTATACTTCATCCATATTACCTCTAATTTATCCTCTACCTTTTACCACAATCTATTCCACCCCTCCAACACCTCCCAAAACTTGGAGAATGATCCCAAGGTCACAAACATAGGAGATGATAATCCAAGATGACCCAAACATGAGGTGGAGTTTAAACTAAGCCAAGGGAAGCATTAAAAAGACCCTAATGCATAAATTCATCCAAGAAGGTAACCCAATGGCATGGAAAACCCAAAAATAGTTTTTCTCCTTCACCAAGTTGAGTAATCACACTAGGGAGGAGAAGGTAGATGAGGATGTACTCTTCATTCTCTAGGTAACTCAAGAAATGTCAAAAAATCTTCTTGAAGATATGCAAAGTTAGGTTCATACATTATAATCCTAGATGAAGACCTCATTCCACATTGGGCTAATTAGGAAGGTTAAAAACACCCTCTTACTACTCTTATTAGTTCTAGGGAAGGTAGTGGAGACTAAGGTAGAGACCAATGTGATTATATAGTAGACTCAAGCTTAAATGGAGAGGATATGTTACATCAGGATTTCCTCTCTAGAACTAATAACCTATTAATGAGTGGATTTTATGTTTTTTGTTTGGTTAATTACTATTTTAGTTAATCTAGATTTCATATACTAATTTATCAATAGTTATATGTTATTTATTTACATGAACATTAAATTATTGATTTATCTATACTTGTATGTTATGTACATGATGATCTTGTTTATTTAGTTCATTATATTAGTATATTATGGATTTTATGTTATTTCAATCTAACCACCTTTTTTATTTCAGAGTGGATGTAGAATATATCCATCCCTCATACTATGATGGAAGGAGGGCATCATCAAAGAGGGTGGCATAGATGGAGGCATTGGGGGATGACAAAATGAAAAATATGAACCTCCACACACCACAATAGTATAACATGCTTTTATATTCAGTATTTGATTTAATAATTGATAGTTTATTTCAGTTGTGATTATGTTTTCTATATAGTTATGTGTTTGAAACCATGTCGTATTACTTAGTTTATTTCATATTATTATGTTGCTTACACTCATGCTTTGAAATTTATGAGTGTTCTTTCTACTATCTTTGTGATATATATGTGAATGTTAGAAAAATCATTATCTTGTTTTATAAATACACTGCGAAATAAAAAAGGACTTAATTATTTGTGTTAGTGATTATTACCTTTAATAGTTAAGCAAGGTGTGGCTATAATACAAATTGGCATGATCATATTTCTAGAAAAGAGTATTTAAAGTTAAATTTAACACTAATATTATGTTAAGTTCAAGTTTTTATAATTAGGCATAATCTTGTATTTTGGAAATGTTATAATATTTAGATCATTCTTATTGATAATAATAGTTATACTATTTAATGATAATTAGTGAAGTAATTGTGTTGATTAAATGTTAAAATGTTTATTATGTATTTGATGTTTTTTTTTATAAATTTGCATAATAAATAAAAGGGATTATAATAATGAAAAAGGTTTAAGATTAGGGTTTGGTTATTAGTTGTGACTTGTGATATCAAGTTGTTAGGCAAAAAATCACTTTATTTAGATTTTTTCATGGTAAAATGGTTAGTCTTCCATTATTATTATATGATTTAGTTTCCATGTGAATATTCCTTCATTGAACTCATAATGAGCACATGGATTTTTGGAAAAAAACGGGGAATTTAGTTGCATGAGGTTAACATGCAGGTAGATAAAAAGAAAAGGGGAAGTAATGCCCAGGGAGATGGTGGAGGTAGATGAAGGAGAAAGAAAAGTATTCAAGGAAATTGGACAAAATATTGTTAGTTTCTATCACTTTATTATATTTATCAGGCTGGTGATGTTTAAATTCATAAATATTTCATATGAAATTAAAATAATGAATTATAGTAAATTTCTATGGGATAAAGGTTTTCATTTTATTGTTTACAAGTATAGAAAACCAGGGTTATATGCCTGATATTATGGATGGCTTGGCCATCCAAAAAAAAAAAGTCATGTGATTCAATAACCCTAATTATATGACTACAAACTATAAATTATATTTCTATAATTTACTAGTTGAGTTTAATGTGGAAATTTTGGTCTTGTGAATAAAAACTAGCAGATTCAAAAAAATATGAGTTAACTTTGTAAACAAATTTTTAGTAGAGGGTTCAAAGTTAAAAAACCCTAGGGAAATTAGTGAATGTGTTTATTCTAACAATTGAGTTTTAAGAGAGAACTTTGGGTTTTGTTTTAGCACCATTCCTATCCTTATATAAATATATATTGGATAGTTTATATTTAAAATAAAAGTAAAATTTTGTATATATGTACCAGGATAGGGTATGATAGGGTATGCTAGTTTAAATTTAGTTTTAGAGAAATTTAATTAAACCATTGCTTTATTTATACAAATGTTGGCTTGATTTTATTATAACCTAGGTCATGTTATTAACCTTGGTTAAAACATGACTATATGTAGGAAATTAGTTAGAGATGAAAATAATATAGGGAATTGAGATTAGTATAAATATACATGGGTATATTCATAAACATTTTAGTTCCTTTACTAGATGACTTATTGTATGAATATATTGATGTATACACATATATTTTATGTTCACATTTTTTGTTCTTCCATTTACATATCTTGTGTCTTGAATTAACCTTAAACAGTGATTGAATATGAATGGATATTCATTGTAGTTTTAACTATGAGTTTCATTTTGTATAAATTACAATGAAGTCTAAGGTTTCTATAATAAATAATAGGTCTAGTTTAATTTCATTTTATGAAATTTGTACCTAAATAGCTAGATTGTATAGATATTTAGGGGTATATACATATAATCTACATGTCTTAAATGATTTATTTGATGACCTGTGTGTATGTATATACCAATGTTATATATATATATATATATATGTTTAGGTTATTGGTTCTTTTATTTACATATATAAACGTGCTATATTATATTAAATCACATGGAAATTAGTTATAATGATTGTTAAAAGTATAAAACTACATTATATTGATTAGAAGTATGTTATACTCAACAACATTCGTATATATTTAGATGTGTATATACATGACTATGTGACTTGAATTATATCTTTCTATATAAAGAAATCTATATAATATAGTTGGCTAAGTTTTTATATAGGAGTGTCTAAATTTTGATATTAAAATTATGGAATATTGAGTATAATGAAACATAACACAATGAAAAACACCATAGTTAAGTGTTTACATATAACTTGAAGGAATTGGTTATAATTATATGTCTAATTATACAGTATACATGATACTCATAGATCATGGACAAAACTCTTATTTATTTTGAGTATACCATAAACAAGGATGTAAATAATGGTTGTTGATTTAATTCATTATATATATACCTAAGTTTTGGATTGTATATAAATATATGGGATACATACTATTTGTTGATTTAATACAAATCTAATATATATATATATATATATATATATATATATATATTAGCATTAAATAGAATGTGTGTGGGTGTGTGTTGTGTGTGTGTACACACACACATTCTATTTAATGATTATAAACATTAATGTTATAAAAAAAGAGTTTGAGTGCATTTTTTATCTAGGCTAAATGTAAATGTGTGTTTATTGGTTTGAAGGAACATCTAAATATGTGGTATTTAAGGTTAAATACAAACCATAAGATGATATTAGTGTTTGTAATAGCTTAATTTAGTACTTTTGGTGTATGGAAATAAAGTAATAAGATGGAAATTAATGTTATAATATGTCTAAAATTAAGTTGGAATTCTATGTTAATATGTTGATTACTTGATGGCTTAAAATATAATATTACCCAGATGGTTTGATTTTATTGATGAATATTTCAAAATCTCTTTATTATCCTATAATAAATTAGATGTTGGATTCATTACATTGCATTTGATGGACTAAATGAATGTATTTGATATTTCCTTATTTGGCACATATTATATCTTCTAGTAGGGAATATTCATTATGAACATGTTGGTTTTATTATTAATTAATATATAAAACTAATCTAGTATAAATAACACTATCTAATCAAGTGAGACATACTTCACATAGATAGTATCACTAATACACAAAGATGATGTAATCCACTTGAGTGTGTGTATGAAATTGACTAATACTAGAGATCAATAACTATATGAAAAATTTGGCCAAAGTAATGTTTATATTTAGACATTATCATTTCATTTGTTTGATTTAGTTTAAATGTTTAGTATGGTATCATGTTAGAAAATTTTTATTTATGATATACTTCATGTAATATTTATCTTACAACACATGGGTTCTAGTTGTCACTCTTGATTCCCACACCATCATTATCTACCCATCCGTGAAGGGAGGGCCACTCCCTAGTTGGGAGATATGGTGGGGGATCTATGGGCCGTGGTTGGTGTGGAAAATCACTCAGATGATTCTCTCTCCCCTCAATATTACTTCATTAGTGACCACACTCATGATTATTTATGAATATTTGAGTTCATTGAGACTCATATACTCTTTGGAGCATTGTATCATTGTACATTTTTATTAAGCATTTTATGTGCTAAAACTTTACTAATTTGTATATTTTATCATTAAAATAGTTGGATGTAACTTGTATCAGCTGTGGTTAAATTTATAAATATATTTTTTGAAATAAATGCATTATTAATTTTATATTATCATTGCTCTTAATCTTGATCTTGATCTTGTGATCATTATCTAAATAGATTAGCCATAGATATTAATATGATTAGATAAAAAATAATATATTTAGTTATAGATCACTAATTGTTGGTTTCATCATGATGGAATCTATTTTTGAATTTGTGTAAATGTTTTAAAAAATATTTACCTTATTCTAGTAAAACCTAGTGATGTTGTTACATTGTGGTATCAGAGCTAAGGCTCAAACTCTAGGAATTAATGAGTCCACTAACATTAACATATTATCCTATTAAATAAGAATAAAAATGGTGTGTACTATACTTGGAGGTGAGGGTAATTAAAAAACCAACCCTTTAGTGATCCAAATCAATTTACCATTGATTAAGGTGTGAATTTGGATCAAATCCTCACATCCATGCACCAAACTAGGGATCAAATCATGACCCTAGAATAGAAAGTACATGGGTATGTTGAGGAGAATTTTTAGGAGGAACTTAAAGATCATCTTGATGAACATGAAAATATTTAAGAGTAGAGACATGAATATTTTCTACAAGAAGTAAGATCTTGAGTAACTACAGAGTTAGCATGGGATATGAAAAATGTGAATCCACCCACGTTTGATGGAACCATTTTGGGAGATGGAGATTAAGAATGGTTGATAGAGATGGAAAAATATTTTGATATTTTAAATTACTCTAAAGTCACCAAAGTAGTATGGGGAGCTTATCAGCTTGCTGGTGAAGTAATAACTTGGTGGGAAAACAAAAAGATCAAGATGAACCTTGATTCTACCACCACCACTTGAGAGTAGTTTGTGACATTATTTAGGTCATGGTGGCTTCGTCATTTGTATTTTGATCAAAATCTAATATATTTTTAGAACCTTAAGCAAGGAGACCTTTCTGTGAATGAATATTGAGAGAAATTCACTAAGTTCCTAATGTATGTCTCTTAGTATCAAGTGGATGAGATGTTTCAAATTTAGAAGTTCATTATGTGATTAAAACCCCAAATTAGATGTGAGGTGGATGTGTACGGGCCATCTACCATAGATTAGGTCTTTAAAAAGGTTGTTAATTAGGAGTATAAGCTAAAATATCTTACTCAAGTTAAAGATAAGTTTAAGAAAAAGTTTGAAGGTCCTATAATGAATTTCAAAACTAAGAATTAGAAAAGGAGTTGAAACTCCAAGAATCAATTTAAGAAAAAAAATTATAAGTTTAATAGTAGCTCAAGAAATAGGAAACTTGGAAATAATTTCAAGGGAGGTTTCAAGGGGAATCAATAATTAGATAGAAGGGGACCACTTGGAGGTTGCTTCATTTGTGGAGGTTATAATTACAATAGAGAGTGTACTCAAGGTAAATCAGATGAAAATAACAAGGCATCTCCTTCATAATAGTGAAATTTTCAATAGAATATTCATGCAGCTATTAACAATCATCAAGTTGAGTTCTAAGCTTCTCCTATAAAACTAATAGGTATTTTGTTTGATCATCCAATTTCTATTTTGATTGACACTAGGGTTACTAAATGTTTTATTTATCATATAGTGCTTAATAAGTTATCTATAAAATTTGGGATTATGGAAAATGCATGGTCAATATAGTATGGGAATGATTCAATGGTTAAGGTTGACAAGTGCCTAGTGGAAGATAAGATCATATTATCTGAATTCACTATAATAGTAGATCTATATGTTGCATCATTAGGGTCATATGATGTGATCCTAGAAGTTAATTAGTTTATGAAGCATACATCTTAGGTTGATTGCTATCTAAAGAAGGTAGAGTGTCAAGATGATTTTAGGAATAAGACACAACTTTAGATCGAGTTGAGGCTTAGGTATTTTTTTAAAAATTCAACTTAAGAAGTCTCAGAAGAAAGGATACTAGACATTTATTGTTAAAATAAATGAGATGTAGGAATCTAAAGAACCATCTATTGAGGATTATCATTTTAATAAAAAATTTAAATATGTGTTTCCATAGGAATTATTAAGATTACCACCCAAATGTGATTTTTATTTTTTTGATTGACATCATACTTAGATATAAACTACAATCTAAGGAACCTTATATGATGAAAATTACCAAATTGGTTGAGTTTAAGGCTCAAATTTAGGAGTTAATATCAAAATGGTTGATTTGACCAAGTGTATCACCATGGGGTACACCAGTGGTGTTCATCAAGAAGAATGATGGTACTCTTCACCTATGTATTAATAGTAGGATGTAAAACAAGATGAAAATAAAGAACATGTATTTGTTGCCTTGTATTGTGATCTCTTTGATTAGATGCAAGGAACAAATATCTTCTATAATATTAGTCTTCAAGTAGGATATCATCAATTGAGAATCTAAAATGATGATATTCCTAAAATAACATTTAGAACTTAGTATGGGCACTATGAAATCATAATTTTGCCTTTTGGATTAATAAATACTATAGAAGCATTTATGGTTTTCATGAAAAATGCATTTAGAGATTATCTAGACCACTTTGTGTTGGTTTTTCTAGATGACATCCTCATATATTTTGAAAATGAGGAAGAGCATCTTTATCATCTAGAACTAGTTTTATAGTGGTTATGAAAGAAAAAATTATATGGTAAGTTGTCCAAGTGCTCATTTTACAGAATAAAGTGTAATATTTGGGACCCATTATCTCCATAGATAGAATTTCAATTGATCTGATGAAGATAAGAGCCATATTAGAATGTCTAGTGCTTAAAAATGTTCATGAGGTAAGGAATTTTATAGATTTAGTAGGGTATTATAGGAAATTTGTTCCAAATTTATCAAAGATAGCTAACCCAATAACCTCTCTTCAATAGAAGAATCATAGTTTTTTTTCGTTAGACAAGTGTGAAAAATCCTTTTAAAAGCTAAAAATGGGGCTTTATTTGGCACTTGTGCTAAGATTTCTCGATCCTAATGATCAATTCTAAGTAATCACAAATGCATTTAGTGATGGATTTGGAGGATTTCTTATGAAATATGGTTTAGTTGTAGCATATAAGTCCAAAACACTTAAGCCATATGATTTTAATTATTCCCCTTATGATCTAGAACTTGTTATGATAGTGCATGCCTTGTAAGTTTGGAGGTGTTATATTTTGGGAAAGCCATTTGAGCTCAATATCGATAGCTTGGGACTCAATTATATCTTAACCTAGCTAAAATTGAATGCACATCAAAGATGATGATTAGAATTATTATCTAATTACAATTTTGATATTGACATAGTATCAAGGGAAAGGAAAATAGAGTTATAAATGCCCTAAGTCATAGAAGGTACATAGTAACTATGGATACTATTAAGAGTACTTTTTATGATCAGGTAATTGAATTCTCCCTTAGAGATGAGTTCTATGAGTAGGTTAAGGAAAAATTGTTAGAGAATGCCCAAAATCCCAAGTATAAAGGATATGATACTAAAGGAATTGTACAATGCCCCATATTTATAACATCTTGGTGTAACCAATCTCATGACTAATTTAAGACCTCTCTATTTTTGGAAAGGGATAAAAAAGGTGCAACAAATTTTGTGTCTTGTGGTTTGGAATGTCAACATGTGAAAGTTAAACACGTACATTTAGATAGATTGTTATATCCTCAATATATATCAAAATGGAAGTGTTAGGTGATTAACATGGTAGTTTTTCAAGGGTTGTCATTATCATATAACTAACATGATATGATCTTGGTGGTAGTTGATGAACTAACCAAGGTAGTTCACTTCATACCAAGAAACTTGATAGATGATGCACCTATGCTTGCAAAGAGATTCATGAAAGAGGTGTACTAATTGCATGTATTTATAGAACAGATTATTTATGATCAATATCTAGGAATGACATATATTTTGGTTGACTTTGGATTCAACTCTGAGTACATAGTTGAATTTTAGTATTGCATATCACCTAAACATAAATGGATAGACATAAAGATTTAACCAAGTTTTATAAGATCTCCTTTGAATTTATTGCATGGATTAGTAATACAAGTGCGAGGAGTACCTTATATTAGTTGATTTTGCCTATAATAACTCATACTAATCAACATTGAAAATGGATCCATTTGAGACATTATATGGAAGGTGGTGTAGAACATGAATCAATTAGGAAAACAAGGTAGTGTTTGGACTTGAAATGCTTGTGGAGATGGAAGACCAAGTTAGAACAATCAAGGAGAGGTTAGCTGAGGTTAATGATAGACAATAGAGTTATGCTGATTTGAATAGAACAACACAATAGTTTTCTATTAGTGATAAAGTATTTCTTCATGTTAAGCCTCAAAAAAGCTTCATTAAGTTTGAAAAATTAGTGAAGCTTTCACCTAGATATGTGGTACCCTTCAAAGTTTTAGAAGTGATCAATCTTGTAGCATATAAGCTTATATTTCCACTAGCTCTAGCTCTTTTACTTAATGTTTTCCATGTGTCTTATGTTAAAAAATTATGTTTCTAATCTTTCACATGTATTGGATTAGAATGATTTATATGTTTTAGATCTTGGGGTGGTCATAGTAGAACTAATCAGATTAATTGACACTCACAAACTTGGTTTGAATAATAGAGAAGTCTCATAGTGTGACCAATATTCTAAAGATAGTGCCATTTAGAAAGATTAAAATGAGTTTTATAGGTTGTTTTCACATTTTTTTACTTAATATATTACTGGATATTATTTAATATCTATTGAATAATGTTTAATTTTAGAACTTATGTTTGAATAAGTGTCAATGGGATGATGACCAATTTTAGGGGAAAGGATGTTACATCATAATTTCCTCTTTAGACATAACAACCTATTGATTAGTGGATTTTATGATTATTTTATGGTTAATTACTATTTTGGTTAATCTAGATTTTATATACTAATTTATGGAGTTGTTTATTTACATGATCGTTAACTTATTGAGTTAGTTGTACTTGTATGTTATGTACATGATGATCATGTTTATTTATTTCATTAAAATAGTATATTATGCATTTTATATTGTTCTGGGCTACCTACCTTTACTTTTTGGAGGTGGATGTAGAATAGATCTGTCCCTTAGACTATGATAGAGGGAGGGAATCATCATATAGGGTGGCATAGATGGAGGTATTGGGGGATGACATAATGAATACTATGAACCCACACACACCACAATAGTATAATATTATTTTATATTCATTTATTTATTTAATATATGATAGTTGCTTTTAGTTGTGATTGTGTTTGATATATGGTTGTGTGTTTTCAATCATGTTGTCCTACTTAGCTTATTGCATATGATTATGTTTATTAAACCCATGATTTGACATTTGTGAGTGTTTTTTTTGTTTTATTTTTGATATATTTATGTGAATGTTATAAAAATCAATTCCTTATTTTGTAAATGCATTGCTAAATGGAAATGGACTTAAATGTTTATGTTAGTGATTGTTAGCTTTAATAGTTAAACAAGGCATGGTTATAATACAATTTAGAATGATCATTTTTTTTTATTAAGGTTAAATGGGGGATTTTTCGACTAGGGTCCCCAAACCCTATGAGAAGTACAAAAAAAAAAGAACTACCAAAGTCCACAAGAATGATAAAAGCAAAATAGGGCTAGAAATAGCCAAAACACAACCTAAAAACAAATGAGAAGCATCTAAAAAACCATAAAAAAAGAAATAGGAACCTAATCCATGTTTAAATTTCCAAAGATATCATCCTATCAAATTTTCATTCTTTTGAGATTTAAGTCAATTTGTAACAATAACTTTTCCTTGTCAAGATCTTTCTAGCAATCACTGCATTGAACCTATTTTCCTTTACCTTTACCAGAGGTCTTTGTGTTAAATAGATCTCCTAAATGAGCTATAATTTTCTTAACATTTTAAATATTTCCATACATGTCATCCTTAATATAATTAACTAAAAAGTTGAAATTATTTTTAAGATTATCAATCTCATTTTATAGCATATATACCTTAAATTAGAGACTTTGCATTTATTGGTTAACATCTTTGGTAGTATTGGTTTTAATCATTACATTATTATCTTGTTTTAAATAATTAACCTTTCTTTTAAGATCTATTAGTTCCATCATGAACCAATGCATGATGGACTTCTTGAGATCTAGTTCTTCTACTATCTTGTTAGCATTTTGCTTACCTTTCAAATAACTCAAAAACTTATTAAATTTTTTATTTAACTCTTGATGTTATTTATCAAAATAAGTTTTACCTTTATCCTTAGATTATTCTCTAGTATTCCTTTTTCTATACTTAAGAAGCTTAGGCTAAGAAGTCTTACTAGTTCCACCTAGGTCCTTTTGTTTATTAGCATCCTCTAGCCCAAACCTATATTATTTAATTAAGATAGAGTCACCCATGGTTTGACCTATTTTACCATTCTTATTTAGAGGATTAATGGGTATAGTGGTAATCTTGACTGCACTCCTCAAAATATTTTTGATGTTATCTTGGTTCTTAGTGGATTTGACCTCTAATCCTTTAGAAACTTTAACAACTAGGATCTTGGAAGCTTTAACCATAGGAATCTTATGAACACTACCATGTTACTTGATCCAAACCTTCTTAATATTCCTAATGTCCACAAGTTTATCCTTAATAACTTTCTTATGAGGATGAGAAATATGAGGATTGATATGATTCATGCCCTTGAAGTACATATAAATCAATAAAATAAACCCTTCATGTCTAAGAATAGGTAAATTTTCATTTTTATAAGAAAGGGAATAGGGGATCCCTTTGTCTCACTCCTTTGGCACTTTTGAAAAAGTCCTGGGCAATGCCATTCACAAGAACCAAGAATATACACGTAGAAATGTAAGATTTGATGATTTTTAAAAATTTATCCTGAAAGCCAAATTGAGCCAAAACTCTATCTAAAAAACTCTAATATAATCTATCATATGCCTTAACCATGTACAATTTTAAAATCATTGCATTGCTATTACTCTTGTCCATAAAGTGGATAGATTCATGAATAACAATAACATCAGCTTGAATTTGTATTCTAGGAATAAAACCTCCTTATTGAGACTGAATAATATTTTCCATGATTGGTTGAAACTTTATAGATATCAACTTTGTGATGATTTTATAAATAGAGTTGCATAAGCAGATAGGATGAAAATCTAAAATATTCACCACCCCTTCCTTCTTAGGGATTAACATAATAAAAGTGTGATTAGATTATTTTAAAAGTTGGGATGAAGTAAAGAATTCATTAACAACTAAAGCCACATCATCCCCTATTATGTCCAAACATTTTTAGAAAAAAGTAATTAGAAATATGTTTGGGCTAGGGGCTTTGTTTGGATTCATTTTGGAAAGTAAAAATTTGAGATCTTCATTAGAAATGGAAGTTGTAAGAGATTCATTATCCTCTTTCTTCAATGATTTGGGTATCACATGTATCAATTCTTGTTCAAAACTTATGTTTTTCTTAAAATAATTTTTTAACAAGTTTTTAAAGAACTTTACACTCTCCTAATTAATATGATCTAAATCAGATATGAGATGTCCTTCACTGTCAGTGATTTACTTGATGCAATTATGCTTTTTTTGCTTCTAAGTTGATATATGAAAAAAGTGAGTGTTTCTATCACCTTTATTGAGCCAAATATTTATGGATTTTTGTCTCCAAAGGGTCTCTTCCATTACAGTGATAATATATAGTCACATAAGAATTGTGTTTCTTTATTCTGATTCTAAATATCATACCCATTACTTTCAATCTCTTCTTCCATATTTAAGATTTCTGATTTTAAAGCTTTCTTTTATAGAAGAACATTTCCAAAAACTTTTTTAATCTACCGTTTTATTTTGATTTTCACATTTTTCATTTTTTCAACCAATTTGAATATAGATAAACCATTGACAATAGGAGACCACCATTGTAGAATCTAATCATGAAAGTATGGGTGAGAGAACCACATTTTTTCCATCCTAAATCGATATTTATTTTCCTTTTTGGTATGATCCACAATACTAAACTCAAGGGGGTTATGATTTAAACCAACTTGAGGGAGGGCATTTAAAGTTAAATCCTTGTTCATTAACCAATCCATAGAAAAAAAATTCTATCCAACATGTATTGAATAAGGTTATCATCCATTCTCTTATTACTCCATGTGAATTTAGAACCTCTTAATTCCACATCTATCAACCCTATATAAAAATTGAGGGAAGAGAAATCCTTTATGTTGTTTAAAAATGATTGATTCCCTCCTTTTTAATCCCCTAGATGAAAGGGAGATTTAAAATCTATATCCATGATCCAATAGAAATCCTTACAAGTATTCCTACAAATTCTAATATATTCCTAGAGTTTTCTATGAATGGATGAATAATTTGGTGCATAGATGTTAGAAAATATCCATTGCTTACTTTTTATCACATCTATGAAGAGGACTACCACATGATTCTAGAATTTGAGGATAGATTTCCCCACCAAGAATTTAGTATTAAAAAATGTAACAAGACCTCCAGATGCTCCTAAAGAACTAGAACAAATAGTTCTAACTTCATTCCAATAAGTATTCTTATGATTCATAAAAACAATTCCTCTAACTTAGATTCTTGAATAGCTAAGATAAATGGTTTATGAGTCCTTATAAATCCCTAATTTTTTTTTGTTTTGAGGAATTATGAATTCCTCTTATGTTGTATGAAAATAGAAACATAATTAACTAAATGGTGAATAACTACCTCCATTAAATGGAATGATTTTTTGAAGCTCATCTACAATTTTTAACTCTAAGTTTTTTGAAAAATTATTTTCTAGCAGATTTTCCAACTTTGGGGGCATGTTATATTCAAGACCTTTGATTCCACTCCTAGTAGTAATAAAAGATGTAAACTTTGATTTGGTGTCATTTTAGGTGTGGCTAGAATATGTCGGGTGTCAATGAATTCCTCTTGGGAATCTTTATGAGAGAAATAAATTGGGTAGTTTAGAATATTAGACTTATCCAAAACTTTTGAATTAATATTTTTGATGATGTAAAACCACATATCTTCTAGTTGTGACAAGATTGCAAACTAATTAGGAGACTTAGGAACGGAAATCTATTGGTTTTTATTTCCTTATTAATCTATATAATAATATAATTTTACTCATTGCCTAAAAGTCACTAATTGACTTGATTGGTCATCATTTTAGACTTAATTAGTTCTAATTTATTTGAAGAACAAACCATTACCTACACAACTTTGCTAAAGTCATCTAACACTAGCTTGACTAGAATGTTGAATTACCTATTCTCTATTACTACCAAATCCTTATTAAAAATATTTGAATCTATTGATTGATCTAGTTAATTGAAATAACCCCCCCCTTTCCTTTACCAACAAGGCTTGTTCTACATCAATTTGGATGAAAATGGGCACACTTTTGAATAATGACCTGATTTATGGAACTTATCATATAAGAGAGCAATTTTTTCAAATTTTAATTTCTAATGTATGAATCCAAAGGGGGTGTATATGAATATTAAAGTAGGAATATCTTTATTCATAAAATGTTGACATATAATCTAGCAAAATTAGTCAACATCTAGCTTTGGTGGTTGAATCAAAAGCTATCAAATAGCCAAAATTCTTGGTAATGCTGATAAAGAGATCATAATCCTAATATTCAATGGGGAATTTAAGGAGATGTACCCATATCAACAAAATATTAATATTCCCTATCTCAGGATCAAACCTTGGGTGCCATTTTTTTAAAAAAGTCTTAATTTTCCAAAAAACTAGGGTCCCCTTACTAAAATATTAACACAATATTATGAGTTTTTAAATATAATCATGAAAAAACCATTTACCATGGCTAGAACGTCCATATGACCTTTGGGGTTTCATTTTTATTTGGCCCATGCTTTGAATGTGTCGATATTGGGTTTGGCTCCCATAAACTTACCCACCAAGGCCTATTCCATTCTAGATGAGGATTGGATTATGAGAAAGGGTGTGGCTTGGATATGGATATTTTTTCCATAGAATTTCAACAGGAAAAAAAATCCTTTTTATCCATTGAACCAAGCAATTTTTAACTCCAAGACAACTTACCTGGTGCCTTTTTGAGTTTCTCCTTGTTCAATCTATTGGGGTACCCTAGAAAGATTCCATTTATCTAACATTTATTCCCTATAAGGTAATTGAGTCTATTCTCCCATGTGATAAACCTCTCCCCATCATCATCACCTTTCTCCTATTTAGATTTTGGATTTGAATTTTTCCCGCTCTCTGCCATTCTCATGTTGTTCTCTATCTACCATTCTCACACTTTCATGGCATGATCATATTGTTAGCAAAGAGTGTTTAAAGTTAAATTAAACATTAATATTATTCTAAGTTCATGTTATTATAATTAAGTATAATATTTTATTTAGGCAATGTTATAATATTTAAATCATTCTTATTACTAACAAGAGTTATATTGTTTAATGGTAATTGGTGAAGTCATTATGTTTAGTAAAATCTTATAATTTTTATTATGTAGTTGATGGTTTTGTTAATTTATATAATAAATAAAAGGGATTATAATAATGAAGAAGGTTTGAGATTAGGGTTTGGTTATTCAATGTTGACTTGTGTTATTAAGTTATTAGGCAAAATAATCACTTGTTTTGTATTTTGTATGGTAAAACATTTAGTCTTCCCTCAATATTATGTGAGATAGTTTCCAAAAAAATATTCCTTCATCGAGCTCATAATGAGCACACGGAGTTCTAGAAAACAAGGGTGAATTTAGTAACATGACATTAACATGTAGGAAAAGAAAAAGAAAAGGGGAAGTAATGCCTAGGGGATGGCAGAGGTGGATGAAGGAGAAAGAAAAGGATTTGAGTAAATTAAAGAATGTATTACTAGTTGCCATCACTTGATTATCTTTATCAGGTTGGTGATGTTGTTTGAATTCATACATATTTTATATGAAATTAGAATAATGAATTTTGGTAAATTTCTATGGGTTAAGGGTTTTTGTTTAATTGTTTACAAGTATTAAAATATAGGGTTATATGCCTAGTACTATGGATGGTTCAACCATCCTTAAAATTAGGCATGTGACTCAATAACCCTAGTTATATAGATATGAACTATAAATTATATTGTTATAATTTACTAGCTGAGTTTAATGTGGAAATTTTGGTCTTATGAATAAAATTAGTAGATTGGGAAAATTCTGAGTTAACTTTGTAAACAAATTTTTAGTAGAGGGTTCAAAGGTAGAAAACCCTAGGGTAATTGGTGGATGTGTTGATTTTAATAATTGATTTTTAAGAGAGAAATTTAGGTTTTATTTTAGCACCATTCCTATCCTTATATATATATATATATATATATTGGGTAGTTTATATTTAAAATAGAGACAAAATTTTGTATATATAAACCAACATAGGGTACAAATGGGTGTGTGAGTTTAAATTTAGTTTTAGAGAACTTAAATTGAACCATTCCTTTATTTATACAAATGTTGGATTGATTTTTTATAACCTGGGTCATGTTATTAACCCATGTTATAACATGGATGTATGTAAGAAATTAATTCAAGATGAAAATAATGTAGGTAGTTGAGATTAATATAAATATATACATGTATATTCATAAACATTTTAGTTCCTTTACTAGATTACTTACTGTATGAATATATAAATGTATATGCATATATTTTATGTTTGTGTTTTTGGTTCTTCTATTTACATATTTTGCATCTTGAATGAACCTTAAATGGTGATTGAATATGAATGGATATTCGTTATAGTTTTAACTATGAGTTTAATTTTATATAAATTACAATGAAGGCTAAGGTTTCTAGAATAAATACCAGGTCTAGTTTAATTTTATTTTATGAAATTTATACCTAAGTAACCAGAGTATATAGATATACAAGGTTATATACATATAATATATAGGTCTTAAATGATTTATTCAATGACTTGCTTACATACATATACCAATGTATATAAAAACCTAGCTACATCTAAGATATAAATTCTTTTATTTGCATATATAAACAAGCTATATTATATTAAATCATATAGAAACTAGTTATAGTGATGTAAGAAGTATAAAACTACATTATATTGAGTAGACCTATGTTATAGTCAACTATGTTTATAAATAGTCAGTTGTGTCTATATAAGACTATGTGCCTTGAATTATATCTTTCTATATAAATAAATATGTATAATATAGTTGGATAAGTTTGTATATAGCGCTGTGTAAATTTTGATATGCAAATTATGGACTGTTGGGTATAATGAAATAGAACATAGTGAAAAATACCATAGTTAAGTGTTTGCATATAACTTGAAGGAATTAGTTATAATGATAAGTTTAATTATATAGTATATGTGATACTCATATATCATGGATAGAAGTCTTATCTATTTTGAGTATACTATATACAAGGATGTAAATACTAGCTATTCATTTATTTCATTATAGATATGGTTGAGTTTTTGATTGGTATATAATTATATAGGATACATACAATTTGTTTATTTAATACAAATCTAATATGTGTATACCATGTACATGATATACAAATTTTATATAATGTTTATAAAAATTACATGTTATAATAAAGGAATTTGAGTATATTTTTTTATCTAGACTAAATGTAAATGTGTGTTTATTAGTTTGAAGGAACATCTAAATATGTGGTATTTAAGGTTAAATACAAACCATATGATGTTATTAGTTTTTGGAATACCTTATTGTAGTACTTTTTGTGTATGGAAATAAATTAATAAGCTAGAAATTAATGTTATATAGATAAATAACATTAAGTTGGAGTTCTGTGTTAATATGTTGGTAATTTGGTGTCTTGAAATACAATCTTACCTTGATGGTTTGATTTTATTGATGACTATTTCAAAATATGTTTATTATGGTGTAATAAATTAGATGTTGGATTAATTATATTGCATTTGATAGACTAAACACATGTATTTTCTATTTCCTTATTTGGCACATATTATATCTACTATTAGGTAATATTCATTATGAACCTCTTGGTTTTATTATTATTATATATATAAAACTAGTCTCATATTAATAAAACTATCTAAGAAAGTGAGATGGACTTAACTTATATAGTGTCACTAATACACATAGGTGATGTAGTCCAATTGAGTGGTGTGTATGTAATTAACTAATCCTAGAGATCAATAACTATATGAAAACTTTGGTTAAAGTAATGTTTATAGTTAAACATTGTCATTTCATCTATTTGATTTAGTTTATATGTTTAGTATGATATCATGTTATAACTACATGTAATAGTTATCTTGCAAAACATGAGTTATAGTTGTCACTCTTGACTCCCACACTGTCATTATCTAACCATCTATGAAGGGAGGGTCATTCTCAAGTTAGGAGATTGTGTGGGGGATCTATGGTCCATGGTTGGTGTGGAAAAGCACTCGAATGATGATCTCCTTCCCCTCAACATAACTTCACTAGTGACTACACCCATGATTATGTATGGATATTTGAGTTTATTGAGACTAATATTCTTTGTGGAGAATTGTATCATTGTACATTTTTATTGAGCCCTGTATATGCTAAAACTATACAATTTTGTATATTTTATCACTATAGTAGTTGGTTGTAACTTGTATTAGCTATGGTTGAATTTATAAATATTCTTTTTTGAAATAAATGTATTATTCATTTTATATCAACATTGCTCTTAATATTGATCTTGATCTTGTGATCATTAGATAAATAGACTAGCTATAGATCTTAATATGATTAGCTAAAAACTAATGTATTTAGTTAAAGATCACTTATTGTTGGTTTCATAATGATAGAATCTATTTTTGAATTTGTGTAAATGTTTAATAAAAAAGATTTAACTTATTCTAATAAAACCTAATGGGGTTATTACAAGATCATAGAGAATGATAGGAAGTGTAAGAAGATATTGGTAATAATTAACAAAGATATTTTCCTATAATTAAAACTAATTCCCACCTCAGATTTAGGGTTATATTAGATGTATTTAGGAACATGAAAGTAACTATGGAGGGATGGTTGGCTATGGCTCAGATTTTAATAGGATCCTTGGAAGAGGGTAGGATAAAGATATTGGCATACTTAAAAGAGGTCAATATATTTGCGATGTTCCACTTGGATGACACCTTAATGGATATGGGAGAATTTAGAGTCACCTAGGTCACTTTGTCTAGGTCATGAGGAAGAAAATCACCAAGATGAACATAGAAGGGGCCTAGGTAGTTGTTGATCTATCAACATAGTCCATTAAAAACATCAACCAAATGTTTGAGGTCCAAGTGTCCATAAAGGCTATATTTTAAGTGTGCTAGAGGTTGGTGACTCAAGCCAAAGTGATATTTAGGTAACCCTTGATGAACCTTTCCAAGCTAGACCAAGAGTTCAACCTCAGGTAGCTATGTTGGAATCCAAGGATGCAAGATCAAAATAGTTGGGAGTTGGATCTTCACAACTACCTCCATGTATCAATTAAATGGTCCCCCATATATATTTTTGAGTTCTTAGAGAGCATTTTATTTTAATTTTGAATTATCATTATAAATACCATGAGTGGACATCATGGCCCAAGATGGGAATCTCATGCTGTTTGGAGGTGAATAACATCCTTATCTATAAAAGGCTAAGCCATATTACAATTTAAGGGTTGACTAAAATTTGCTCAAAAGTGCTATCAAATTTAAGCTAAGATTTCACCTACTTTATCCTTCATCCCTTTAGACTATAAATTTGGCCATGAACATACTATTGTAACAACACTTTTTTTCTTTTAATGAATACAATTTCAGTTTTCTATAAAAGGCTTGTTTATGTCTAAAATAATCATTCATCTCCATTCTAAATGTTTCTTAATGCTATAGTAATCAGACTAAAAACTTGATATTAAATATATGTTATCATATGATGTCCTTGTGTATTATAATCACTTTATGTACTATCTCTTTTATCTTTTCATGATTATTATTAATTTGTGTGCTAGTCTACAAGTTACCATTAGATGTTTATGTGTAGTTTAATATAAAATCCTAGTATTTATATTTAGTGAGGATTCATATTTGAGGCATGCTCCCTTGTTTCCATAAAATATTCCCATTATGTGTTCTTTGAGGTAGAAATTTTGGTGAAACTCAGTCCATAGTGGTATAATCGTGGCAAGGGCACCTGGTTTGATGGTTGATGCATTGATTTTATTCTAGATCTGGAAGCTCTCTTTTCTACCTTACTCTCCTCTCTCTTTTTGTGTTTCTTTTTAAATATTTAACTACCCTTTCCCATTGTGTTTATAAAATAAAAGAGAACAATACATGAAATTTAATAATAAATTTGGAAAATTAGACCTATATCCAAGAATCTTGTATTGAGTTTCTAGTGGTGGCACCATATCTCTTAGAGACTATTTCATGTAGACTCCATAGTGAAGTCAAACACCCATATTCATGCCCTAGGATAATTATAGATTATTCATAAAATAGAAGATGAAAGTCCATCATTGTTCCCATATTTATCTTTGTGAATATATAATCTCATGGGAATTTCATGAGCTGAATTTTGGAGTGAACAATGAATATTAATATGGGTTACTCAAAGTGATGTAGCATGTATTATTTTATTGAAAAAATTTGAGTTTTTAAGTAGTATGTAATTTTTATGGCTATATAATTTTTTAACTATTGGTATGTTAAATTGTGTGAATTATTTTATAACCTTAGTGTCTAGGTGGAAACATTAACACATTTTTTTGTTGATTGATTACATATTTTTATTTGATTACTTTAATGAGATATAGTTAATACTTAGAACCATTCCATTATATTAAAAACAATATATGATGTATATTATACATATTAAGTGTTGTTTTTAGTTCCTTACACTAATTTTTAATTTTCATAAATTTTTAATCCTATTAAATATTGTACTAGGAATAAATAGTGTGGAAAGCTATGACATGTATAAATGACTATTATTGGAATTAATGCACTAGGAAGATATTTTTATGTTGGAATGAACTTATTTTGAATGATTTCACTTAATATTTATGTAACATTTATATAAATTTTTTAAAAATAAAATAAAGGGGTCATTTGACATATGAGTCTAAATTAGATATGTATGGGGTACATTGGTAAATGACAAAAGCAAGGTCTAGGATGGATACTATTGTCTGACATGATAATGGACCTAAGCACCACATTTATGTCTAGTGACTTAGTTGGAAACATTACTAAATTCTTAAATTTCTCTTATAATGTAACCTTGTTTATTAAAGTATTAAAGGAAGAGCAAGGTTATACATTACCCATATGAAAGAATCTTAAATGAACCTCATTAAAAGGCAATAGTGGCCTACCTTATAGTAGAGAAAAGTGTTGTAAATATTATAATTGATTTCAAATTAGCATTTAATGTCTAAAGGTGTTTTTAATGTTTATATCTTGGCTAAATGTGTGTTAATATTTATTTAATATCAACAAATATATTTTTGGTTGCATAAAGACAAAAAAAGGGCCCATGAGGAAGTCAAAGATTTATCACTAAAGACAAAAGAGGGAAAATATGCATTTCTCCATGAATGGTCACCTTGAGGAATTTGAAGAGTCATCACTAAAGACAAAAGAGGAAAAGGATGCATTTCTCCATGAAGGGTCACCTTGAGGAATTCAAAGAGTCACTAGGTAAAGACAAAGAAAGAATCCAAAGGGTCATGCAAGGGTGAATGCCAAAGGTCATTTGGAAAGATATAAAAGGAGGATTGGGAAGCCATTTAGGCATATGGAAGTGAATGATTTTATCTAGCTAAGAAGAGCATAGGAAAGTAGAGAAAAGAGAAGAGATGTAGTAGTGTGCTATCATTTGTTGAGAAAGCAACATTACGAGATAGTTATATGGTATACACAAAGGGGTTGGTGTTCCTATGGGTTGGTGCTCATGAATAGTTTCTATGTTGGTGCTCAGTGAAGGGGTTGGTGCTTAGCAAAGGGGTTGGTGCTCCTGTGGGTTAGTGCTCATGAATAGTTGATGTGTTGGTGCTCAGTAAAAGGGTTGGTGCTCCTACAAGTTGGTACTTTAAAATATTATAGTTTGAGTTGGTATTCATTCATATACCTAAGATTGTTCTTCATGTTTTTTCCCACATTGGGTTTCAACATTAAATTTGGTATCTCTCTCTATCTTGTGTGGTGTTTATTATTTTAGTTTTATTACATATCTTGAAAGTATGGTTAAATGGAATTTGATTAAGTAAATATATATCCCGTGCTTAACAATTGGTATCAGAGTAGGTTCCTTCATAAAGGGTTTAATAGCTTGAAGGTAGATCAAGGAAAGCACAAGATGACCAATCATCTAAAGAAGGAAAATCAAGAGTTGAAATTTGTGGTTGAAGTTCTTAAGGAATAGGTGTGTATCTTGGATTCTAAGTTGGATATAGAAGCAAAATAAAATAAGATATTTATTCAAGATATGAAGAATCAATTAGAAGTTAAAAATTCAAGTCTGAAATCAAGAGAAGAAGAGTGTAATCAGTTGAAGGTTGAGTTAGGTTCTTTAAAGGATAATCATGAGAAGCTCATAATCAAAGTTGAGAAAGATCATGAAATATTAGTCCAAGGTAAGAAGGATGCATGTTTTAAAGGGAAATTAAAGAAGCCAATCAAGTAGCCCAATGCTTTCAAGTTTTTAAATTCTTTTCATGGCCATTATTTTGTTTGTCATCATGTTGGTCATAGGGAAAGAGACTGTATGAGGAGAAGCAATTAGTCAAAGGGAGATCTCAATCACATTCAAGAAGAAGGTATGAAAAATTTTGTTTGCTTTTTTTGTCATAAGGTTGGCCATATTACTAAATTATGTTCAAATAAAATAAATATATCTTCAAGGTATGTCAAAGGATACATAGCCCCTAGAAGATATGAGAAGAGTCAAATTTAGGTTTTGAGACCTAAAATAGTAAAGGTTGATCAGGTTGAGTTTAAGAGTGAGAATAAATTATTTTCTATAGTAGATAAAGAATCATATAGGAAGGAATGTGAAGAATCTCTTATTACATTTGAGAAATAGCCTTATCAAGATAAGATAGTTTGAAGGGTTGAGAAGATGAAAAACATCATGAATGATGAGTTTAGTAAGTCAAATAAGCTAGACATGTTTAAATAGATTCTAAGAGAAAGACACAAGAAGATCAAGGAAGTAATAGAGGAGATGTGGGAATCTCCTGAGATTTGTTTCTAGGACCATTTATGTGGGGTTTCTCTTCTAGGCTTCAAGGAGACACTTTTAAGAAAAATTGAAGCATGGTGGATGCTATTGGGTCTTGGCTATATTTCATGACAAGAAGGTGAGTTGAAAAAATAATTTGTATATCATTTGAGGGGGAGATTAATGCAAGGTACAGGGACAGGTTTAAGAAATAAGATGTTATAATAAGGGGGAGTTAATATATATATTTAGTTGGTTCAGTTTACAGGTCTCAGTTTTAGGTTGGCACATGCAGTACAGGTTTTCAGAAGTGGTGACAGTTTTAGGTTGCCATCAAAGACAAAGGGGGAGATTTTTGGAAATATTATCATTGATGTTAAATTAGCATTTAATGTCTAAAGGTTTTTTTAATGTTTATATCTTGGCTAAATGTGTGTTAATATTTATTTAATATTAACGAATATATTTTTGGTTGCATAAAGACAAAAAAGGGCCCATGAGGAAGTCAAAGAGTCATCACTAAAGACAAAAGAGGAAAAGGATACATTTCTCCATAAAGGGTCACCTTGATGAATCTGAAGAGTCATCACTAAATAAAAAAGAGGAAAAGGATGCATTTTTCCATGAAGGGTCACCTTTAGGAATTCAAAGATCACTAGGTAAAGACAAAGAAAGAATCCAAAGGGTCATGCAAGGGTGAATGACAAAGGTCATTTGGAAAGCTATAAAAGGAGGCTTGGGAAGCCATTTAAACATATGGAAGTGAATGATTTTATCTAGCTAAGAAGAGCAAAGGAAAGTAGAGAAAAGAGAAGAGATGTAGTAGTGTGCTATCATTTGTTGAGAAAACAACATTGAGAGATAGTTGTGTGGTATACACAAAGGGGTTGGTGATCCTGTGGGTTGGTGCTCATGAATATTTTTTATGTTGGTACTCATTAAAGGGGCTGGTTCTCTTGTGGGTTGGTGCTCACAAATAGTTGTTGTGTTGGTGCTCAACAAAGGGGTTGGTGCTCCTGTGGGTTGGTGTTCATGAATAGTTGTTGTATTGGTGCTCAACAAAGGGGTTGGTGCTCTTGCAAGTTGGTGCTTGAAATATTGTAGTTTGATTTGGTGATCATTCATATACTTGAGATTTTTATCCATGTTTTTTTCCCACATTGGGTTGCCACATTAAATCTGGTGTCTCTCTCTATCTTGTGGTGTTTATTATTTCATTTTTATTGCATATCTTGAATGTATGGTTAATTGGAAATTGATTAATTAAAATATATAACCCATGCTTAACACAAAGTTGTCTCACTATGTGGTGATAATTATTTATAATTGACATGGAATATTTATGTAAATTATTGATACTTGAAATGGAATATTTACGTAAATTATTGATATGTTAACTTCCTAAAGTCTAGTCATGTGGCTAAGGAAAATGATATGTAAATCATTTGGTTTATTATTGATGATTAATCTAGGAAGGTTTCCTAACATATATAAGAAAGTTAAACTCAATTATACAAAGTGAAATTAAGCAATTTTTGATAGTTTAGTAAAATATTATTTATTTACATTAATCAAATTATAAGTTAATGTTATGTTAAGATTATTATATACCTAGTATATGCTTAGAAATTTGAATATGTTTTATTGGGAGGTATTAAGGATTATTGGAAACTATTTTATCTCCATTGAAGGTTGAATCTATTTTGTAATTGATTGTACCCTTTGGTCATATTTAACATGGAACAAACTATATACTAATATGTTTAAAGGATGTTGTAGTTTAAGTAATGATACTCTTGTGAATGTTACAATAATATGGAGTTGAAACTAATTTTATTAGATTATTACATATTAATTATTGTGATACTCTTATAAAAATAAAACCCTAAGTTGGTTATACAAATACATAATTACTAGGGGATTGATTTTGGTAGTGGTTATAGATAATTTATGTTGACTACCATAATTGCATAAATAAGATGGTCTTCTAATGGTTAAGTGGTACACATGGGGTTCATTGTTGGAATTTGTGAATGACACTTAAAAAAATTATTATGGCTAGTCATAAATACCATGGGAGGATGAGAAAATTATATACATGACTTTGTGAAACATGTTGGAACTAGTTAACATGTATGGAAATTGATGTTGGAAAATGGACAACATAACATTATAAGTCAAAAAATTTGTGGGTTGAAATTTTAGAAATGTGACTTTATTTTTATCTTATTCATTAGCTACTTACATGTGATTTACTTATTATACCCTTCATAATCCATTTAAAAATAAAAATTATTCATAGCCTCCACCCTTATTTGGAGAAAGTTTCTTGTATGTAGTTGGACCTATTATAGTCTTCTCTTTCTTATATTAGAGGATATTTATATTATTTACCTTCTTTTCCCTATATAAATTCTAGTGAACCCAACATGAATCTTATCATGTCTTTGGTTGGATCATATTAACATTTTATTTTTCTTTCTTCTTAGGGCTATATTCCTATTAGCTTCACCATTAATATATATTATGGTGAAATTGATGTTATTATTATCCCACCATTATTTAGATCTATTAGTAGGAGGATGCAAAGTATATTTCACACACATTTTATCGAAGACACTTGTAAGTGTGATAAATACACTCTTTTGTATATTTTTTATAATGTAATGACTCATGCAAGTTAATTTAATGAATTGAAAGTTGAATGTTTACCTCAAATTGGAAAAAAAATGGAATGAAATGTCAAGAAGGTGAAGAATCATGTTCTCTATGTTCTTAGTAAGATTGGTCCATGGAATAACCATGGATATATAGATTATATATAGGATGTAGTGGTTAGTATTTGATCATTATATTGTGAATTAAGATCTTATTACATTATTATGGAGGTCTCCCCCTTGAAGTGTCTTAGCCATATTTATCAATTATTCTTATCTTTCATCAATTATTATTATGGATTTACTTATTTTATTCTTAATTCTATAATATACTATTCAATTATTTCAAAACATCTAAGTAATTTAATTACAAATAGCATCAAAGCATAAATTTAGGCAAGTTTAAGTGGTGCTAGTTTTTAGACATGGGGTTGTTTTTATCTTGAGAGATGAAGGATAAAAAATAATAAATTGTGATTTGAGAAGATGTTTTAATCACCGCAGTAGTTTTTGAAGTTTTAAAAAGATTTTTTTTTTCACACCCTTGCATAAATTAGCATTCATTAGATTCATATTAACAATATGATCACAATACTATAATATTTTGGTCCAAAACCCTCCATCTTAGGGTTTTTGCATGGATGG